>PVLA01003919.1:0-193891 GCA_004027455.1 Hydrochoerus hydrochaeris
AAGAGGAGGGGGAGGTAAGGAGAAAGGAAATGTTCCTAATTAGTTGACATTTTTAAAGGCTGACTCTCCTCTCTGAGTCTGACAGAGGTTTTAAGTTGGCAGTCTTCCTCTGAGGGACTCCACAGGTTTTCTGCACAGTCCTGTTTTGATTCCAAATTCCTTAACCCAGGTAGACTTTTCACTGGGATAGTGGCTCCCCACCCTCTTATTGGCCTCCCTCTTCAGTTCCTTCCACCAACACAGATTCCTTTCACAATGAACCGAGGCTGACATTCCTCCTTGCTTTTCCAAATGTAACATGCCCTCCTCTGCCTTCTGCTTTACTGACCTGACCTGCCAATGAAGGTCGTGTCCCTATCTGTCTCCTCTACAGCCACCAGCTACCACTGCTTCCGTAAGCATGAGTCAGATCCACCAAATCTAGCTATGGGGCAGAGAACAAGCTCTGCATGAACTAGAGCTGAGAGTAATAGTATAAACTCTTTTGCTAAGGGAATTGTCAGAGATTTTCCCTAAATGTCAGGAACCCCATCCATTTTGAAAATTATGCAACTGAATTTTGCTTTGTTTCCTTGCAAATTTCTACCTTATCCAACCTAAAGAGTGTAACAGCTTTTAGGGCTCAAAAGAACATTTAGTTTTAACCTCCTTTTACATTAATTTAAAAAAAAATTGACCTGTGTGAGATCCCAAATTCAATCCCAGCACCACTGGAGAAAAAAATATCAGCATGTGGCATGTGCCTGTAATTCCAGCTACTGCCCAGGAGGTTGGGGCAGAAGAACACTTGAGCTCAGGTGTTCAAGGTTGCCCTGGGCAACATAGTAAGATCTTGTCTCCAAAAAAAACTACAAGTGAATATGTACATTTAATCTTCCAGTTCATAAAATGTTATCATGTGTAACATCTCACCTATACTTCACAGAGGTTCTATTGAGATAATAATTCTGCAGGAAATTGAGACAGAGAAAAGTCAAGAACCTTGTTCCAGATAATACATCTGATAACTGATTTGCCTTGATTTCTGCCTGACTCCTTCCTACTGTAGCACACAGCTTCCTGAGGAAGAATACATGTCTGTGACTTTGCTGTCTGCATCTAGCACTTAGATCATAGGATGTCCTAAAGGCCCACCTGGAAAGGCTGCAGCCTCCTCGGTGAAGAGCTAAAACACAGAAGTGAGACTTCCTTGAAGTGGATTGAGGCGTACAGCTTTGAGACTGGCAGCTGGGTTCAGAGAACCAGCCAAAGAAAAGCCTTGCTTCCTTTGCACATAAAGCATCCATTCTCAGTCATGTACACTGGCACAGACTCTTACAGACCAGAGCTGCACAGACTGGACAATGAAACAGACATGGCAAGAGTAAGAGATTTTTCTTCTTCTTGAATTCAATACCCAGATAACACATAACACTTATATACAGTTTTTGTATGAGCTGGAATTTTTACAGAGAAGGCTGAGATTTCTGGTGCCAAAATTTAAGGGGCAGATGGTGAGGGGAAACATTTACAAAGACAACTTTATAGCATGTGGCCATTTCCTCATGGGCTGAAAATACACCCACTCTCCTTTCCTCCACTTTTCTCATCTTTTTACTCACCTTTCTCTCCTTTGCCCCCTCTCCATCACTGATACCTTCTAATGGCCATCTCTGAGCTAGCTGCAGAAAGGAATATTCATTCTGCACTGCCACCTCTGGCTTTCTGGGACTCAGAGTGCAATAGAGAAGACTGGCAAGAAAAGCCAACAGTGAAAACACAGGATAAGAGAACAAAGATGATCATGGCCATATACCACATAGCAACACTTCAGTCAACCACAGAACACAGTAGTCCTGTAAGGTGATGATGAAGCTGAAAATTCCTATAGCCTTGTGACACTGTAGTTGTGATGCCGTAGCACAATGCCCTGTGTGTTTGTGGTGATGCTGGTGTAAATACACCTACAGGAATTTTAGTGACATAGAAGTGTCACTAATCGCAAAGTGCGATTCTGTGCTATATATAATTCCTGAGAATAAATGACCACTCTACTAGTTTATGTATTGACTGTAAGATACTGTAATTTTAAACATTTTAATGTGTCCTCCTTCTATTTATAAAAACTGGTTATTGTGAAACTGCATGTCAGGTTCCGCTAACAGCACCTTTATCCATCTCATGCTTATCATATTTCTTGATTGCATCAAGAAACCACATGGAGTAATTGACCTAGTCTGTCTAAGTTTGTGTAAGTGCATGCTGTGATGTTTGAACAATGACAAAATTGCCTAGAGATGCATTTCCCAGAACACGTCCTATATCTCCATTGCAAAACCGCACATAAATGTATATACAGAATGCTATGGGACCACAGAGTGGGAGGAAGCTCAGGGACACTGTATTTTACCACTGCTACTAGCTGGCTACCCAGAAAGATTGCCTAATCCATCAGAATAGTTTCAGCCTTTTCATGGAATTGAGTAACCACTGGCTCAAGATGGAAACAGAAAAATATCTTCATAGAGGAGACAATGCATGAACTGATCCATGATGGGCATATTTGTTAAGCAGACATACACTGAGCAGGGAGAGTCATACCAGTGAAGCAGTAAAGCCAGGCAGGAGAACAAGTCCATTAGGAGAACTCTCAGAACCTGTTCCTCTCTGAACTCTAGAGGCCTATAGTGTTCAGTAAATATCAGTTGAATTCATGAAAGAACAGTGAGTGAAGGAATGAAGTAGAAAAATGTAATGGGAAGTCATAGACAATCAGGCTGCAGAGCAACCATAAAGCATTAACAGTTACTGTTGATCACTGTGAACTATGTGCCAGGCTTCTATCCTTCCTGTAATAGGTAGATAAATGCCTATGATTAGAGAAGTAAAGCTCTAGAAAACACCCAGAACAGTTTCTGCCACATACTATGGACTATATAGAGATTATCATTTTCATTATTATCCTAAAGTTACAGTTATGCATGCCGAAACTGAGAATAATAAGATAACAGATGTACAACCCGGTCTATCTGAGCCTAAATCTCACTCTCTTAGTCCATGCCCTAAAAGGAAACAGGGCTATTTAATTTATATGATTCTCACTATATTCAATTGCAGATAAAAAGCAAAGTGTAAGGTCATCCCTCTTTATCATAACCCTTGAATGTTACAGAATAAATGCGGTACCAAACCTTGAATCCACAGTGGCTCCTCTCATTCCTCTCTGTTCCCATGGGCTGCTCACAGCTGCTCACAGCCAACATCTGGCAGAATACATAATTTTCCAACAACCAGGTTCCTAAATGCAAGCCTACTACATCATTTGGGGCATAGTAAAATAAATAGTGATTGATCTTGTCCAATAATGGAAATTTAATGATCTTACTGTACCAAATACCTGATAGACAAGTTAAGAAATTTTCAAAAGTTGAACTTGACAATATGCATGCAATCCTAGCTATTTTTGGAATGTAAAGGCCCAAATAAGGTGCCATTGTACTGTACACAGCCTCCCAGGTCAAGAATGGTCAACTGGACTGTCCGTTGCCAGCTCTTTGTGCCCTTTTGTCCCTAGAATGTCTAGGAATGATCTGATTGTCAATAGTGAAGCATCCAAATTTTATTAAAAATACTGAGCCACAAGAACACAAAAGAAATTTAATAGACCCCAGTCTGGTTTTGTAGATTGTACCCACAGCTTCTCCAGCATGCTGGCCTTTCTGTGACTTTCAGACCCCAGGAATGAAGCTTCCATAACAGAAGTGCAAAGTTCTCTCCAAGAGAAGGAGATGGTTCTGAGCCAAAGCTTTTCTCTTGATAATCTGAATCTCAAAATTCATTTAGTTAGAACAGCCACTGCTTGGATCCATGTTTTTAAAGTGACCCAGACAGACAAGGCACTAAAATAACATCCAACCATTATCTTGCATAGCAAGCAGAAAGAAAAATAAAATCAAGCTCCTTCATCATTTGTCTTTTATGAACATATCTTATAAATATTTTTCTTTAAAAGACTAATCTGCTGAGGACTTGGAAAAAATGTATTTGTGTATATTCATTAAGCCTCCAACTTTGAAACATATTCTGGGGCTAATTATTTTTTAACTAACTAATCAGCATGTTTCATTCATAAATTGGGATTTATCAGTACAGCACATGAAAGGAGAGAACATATTATTATTTTAATTTGGTTAATATGCAAAAACACTCTGTGTTTCTAATGGCCTGCTTTTGCTAAATAGGAGCAGGCTGGAAATAGTAGCAGCTTCCATTAATGAGGGCGCAGGCTCCCAGCCCCAGCTGCTCCGCACAAGACACTTAGTTGGCACCCTGACTTTCCAGTGCACGGACGCCTCCCTGAAAAACTAACGATCTCTTATTTATGTTTCTGATAGACCCACTTTATTAGTTGGAGGAAAAGGCTTGGGTGCTGAGGGTGGAAGATTGTGGTGGTGACAAGTATTCATTTTTGAAGGTAATGAAACACACACACACACACACACACACACACACACACACACTCCCTGAAACTGTTAAAGACTAAGGCCTTGGGCTTGGAGTGTAGCTCAGTGGTAGAGCAGTATAGGTGCTAAGTATGCACAGAAAGTCAGAGAGAAAGAGAGAGAGAGAGTGAGAGAGAGAGAGAGAGAGAGAGAGAGAAATAGGATAAGAGAGAGACCCAGTTTCATTAATAAGAAATTTTCTTGTAATCTAGTGATTCATGTTTCCCCTCTTGTGCCTAGAATCTTATGTGTAGCTTATCTGCCATGCAAATAAATCCTCTGTTCTGAAGTTCCCTGATATAGGCCTTGTTTTTTGTTTTTTTATTCTTTTTTTACCAGCTTGACCTGAGTACACTACTTGTTCTTGCAAATGTGTGCGGGTCTTTGCCTCTGAACTGCTCTTCCAAACACTGATTTAGAGCCACAAGGCCCAGAACACAAGGTGTTCCACTTAACAAGAACCTGGATTATTTCGTTAGTCCCTGGAAGCATGGGGAACAGTTTGAAACCAGAGTTTCTCTCTCCCCTTGTTAAAACTGCTCTAGCCTTACCTACAAGTGCCACTTAGAGATGGGGGGAGGAGTCATCATTGGCCTTTCTGTGACACATTGGAACAGGGTCCAACTGCATTCTTTCTGTCCAGCCCTGGAGCCAGCCAGCCGAGGTCTCCGCCCGGGGACATCCTGATGTGGCACATTCTAGAGTCAGGCGTTGCTTTTGTGTTTTAAAAGAGGACGTTTCCTCTTCTTCTTTTTTTTTTTTTATTTTCACTAGAATAGCCATTTTTAACCTATGACAGAAATACCCATGCTCATTGGAGGAAATTTAGAAAAAGAAATCCACTAAAAGTAATCTATAATCCCTCTACCAAGAGACAGCCAGCGTGCTCACTGATATTTGGAATATTTCCTTCTGGTCCTTTGTGGCTATGGCAGAACAGATTCCCAGTCCTGCTCAGACACAGGAGCAGCCTGGCTTTATTTACTCTGCGTGTGAAACAATACTAAAGCAAGTTTGGAATAAAAGAACACAGTGCTGTATTTTAAATGCCGATGCACAACCATCAGAGTCGTGTGTGAAATGGCAAGAGTGTATCTGTGAATGTGTCGGACTGAATTTAGACTATCCCTCTGCCTATTTGTGTAACTACATCTAGAGATCATGCCAAAAGTCTAAGTGAAGAGCACGAGCCCTAGCCAAAGGGCTGGCCTGGATCACCTCCCCTTCCCCTGCAGACCATGTCCATATGCGTTTGTGTTTATATTAAAGATCATATCACCTTCACATTTGCATATTCCTTCTTTATATTACTTCATTACTCTTCTTACAAGTCAGTAAATCCCCCACCACAAGGATTTAATGGCTATCTACATCCCACTAGGTAAATTTAGCATTTAATCTTTCATCCATTGTTGAACAATTTAGATGGTTCTTGTTTTTTTTAATTCACTATTATAAATAATCCTGCATTGAACATTTTTCTATGAAAATCACTGTGGTTATTTTCTTTGGATGAATTTCTAAAAGGAAAATTACTGGGCCACAGGGTAGGAACATTTCATAGTGTCCAGTTTCATGTTGCTTAATTTGTTTCCAAACAGATGGTACTGGTTTACTCCAAAAGTTAGTACATTTTAATTTTAATTAATATTTAATTGCACAAGTGATTCATAGAATACACACTCTTTGCAAAATATTTAGAAAGGTAAGATCTAAGTCAAAGTCAATCTTTTTAGTACCTCTTCCAATCTCTAAACCCCCTCAGATGTAGTCACAATTTTCATTTTAAAAAAGTCCTCCAGCAATGCATTTACTTAGTTATTTGTGTTCTTGTATAAAATTATATATCTAAACTAATAAAAACTTATGTATCTCTTTAATAGAAGATGCATGTTTTGTGTATAGGTAATTTTACATGAGGTGCATATTGCATACATATTGTGACTTATCTCCTTAAAATTTCCTGTGTACATCTAGATCTAACTCCTATAAACTTTCCATACATTTTTATGCAATAGATACAGACTAGTGTACTTAGCTATTTTTCTATCTATGCAGATTTTTTTCAACATAATCTTTTCATACCCTTTTACATGAACAAGTGATTTGACTGAGTATATTTTCCTGTAATTGAAACTAAGTAGAACAATTTCTAGGTCATGGGATATGTGCACTTTTAATTTTAAAAGATGTTACCAAGCTTTATGGGACTTTTTAATTACTTTCATCGGAGTCGTTTTAGAATGGTTTGGATTTAGGCTTGTTAAGAATATAATTCTGATGGTAGCAGGATGTCACCCAAAGATTTGTTCATATCTTCATTTACCAACTCATGTGTTTCTATCTCCTCAGACCCAGCATGGTTCCTGACCTGTAGTACACAGCCAGTGAATGTGGGTTAGGTTCTTTCCCCTTCACCAGCTCCATCCTCTCTGAGCCCCAACCAGACACTTGATTCCTTTTAGCAGCAGCCAAGCTCCTGCTCATGTTTCCAGGTGGTGCTCGAATGTCTCTTTTGGAAGCCCTCCCTGGAGACCAGCTGAGTAAGGCAGCCTCCCTTCCGTGTCCTGGTGGCACCCTTACTTCTTGACGTTCATGCTTATTGGAATTTGAAATGTAGGCCTCTCTCTGGTGTTAAAATAGTCAGTCTTGCGTTCATAGCATTGGATGTTTCTGATAAATGTTTATGGACCACTGAAATGACATATATGTATGTACAGCAGTCCTTTGGTTTTTAAAGGGGAGGAATGCAGTTTTCTTCATGTACAGGAAGGCTGTAAAAAATTAGATGGCTAATAATTAACCCTCACTGTGGATAAGCTTAATAAAAATGATGAATAGTTGGTAAATAAGTCCCAAACTCTTACATGTACAAAAATTTAGAACAACATTCACTTTACTTGAAAGTGTTTATAATGTTCTCCACTCTAATGTTGATCAAGAAATCCAGAAGCATTGTATGAAATTTATCTTTTAAAATACACCATAGCAAATGACAGACAGAGAAAGATGATCAAACAGTTAAGAATATGGCAACTTTATTGTCACAAATTTCTCAGTAGGATTTCAGTTATGACAAGAAATATATGGACACAAGGACTAGAAATAAATATATCAAAGTGTTAACAATAGTTGCTCCAGTGGAATTAGGATGATGTGTGAATTAGTTTTCTTCTTTTAAAAAAAAATTTAACTGGTATACTAACATTTTATTTTCCCATATATATGAACTCACATTTAATCAGAGAAATAGAAATAACCACAACATTTTCCAGTCATTATTACAGTTTCTAAGTAAAAAATTTTAAGTACTCAGTGATACACATGAATATAGATAGTAGAGAATAATTACAAAAGAACCAACACAAAATATCAACTGTCAGAGTAGACAGTTTCTCATTCAATATTAATTAGGTACCTGTGATGAGCTGGGGACTACATTGGGGCAGGAAATAAGGCAGTAAACAACTCGGGTACAATTCATATTCTCATGAAATTTCTACTTAAGTAAGAGCCACAAATTCAAATACTAATGAGGCCAGGCAGCAAGGAGAAAGAGCCTTGGTGAACGTTGGCTGCTAAGCACAAAGTATACTCAAATCTCTTGTATCAAATAGCATTTCTATTTGCAAAAAACCCTAGACATGTCCCCCTGTATACTTGAAATCATTTCTAGATTACTCATAATAGCTAAGCAGTGTAAGTGCTATATAAATAGTCATTATACTGTGCTATTTATGGAAAAATGACAAGGAAAAACATCTGTACAAGTTTAGTATGGATACAATTATCTTTTCAAATATTTTTAAACTGTTGATTGAACTCATGGATATGGACAACCAACAGTTTTTATGAACCGTTTGTGTGTGACCTCTGTGAAAATCAGAGAGAATGAAAAATTAGAATTCCATTCCCATGTTGCTTAACCACTGTTCAATTTTGAAAATAATATTCTTCAATTCTTTAATGTCACTTGAACCCATAAGTAAATGACGATAGTGCTCCATGCTGTATGCATGTTTGAACTTCATGCATCTTCTGTTCCCCATCAGAAATTCAATTTACTTGGCATCTTCCAGGACTGATGTATGTCCCCAGTAACTGCCAGGAAGGGCATGATGTACAGATCTGTGCATTTTTCTTTCTTGATGCTGACTTTAATGATGTTCTTCTTCTCTAACTTGCCATATGAATGTAGGCACATGACTTTCACTGCACTGCATATACGCTGCTGTCATTATCTTTGTATGGGGCTGTCACTTCAAGAATTATCTCTATGTCCATAGAGTCTGCTACAGAACTTGTCACATGTACATACCTCCTACATTTTGTTTGTCATACATTTTGGTTTCAGAGTGTTTGACTCTCTAGGATGACCCATATCCCCCAAATCAAAAAATTAATGACAATTATAACTCGCATTTATTATGTATTCAACACTGATAAATGCTGTACTAAGACCTTTATGTGTTTTACTTAATTTAATCCTCTCTACCAACTACTTAAACATTTTTATTCTCATTTTCCAGGTGCATAAACTGAGACCTAGAAAGATAAGAAGACCTCGTCATAAATCAGTCGTACGGAAAGTGGCAGAGGTGGTACTTAATCCAATCTTACTTGATTTGAAAGGTCTGTGTTCTTAAGCAGTAAACTAGTGCATCCCTAAATGTCCTTGAGGCAGATAGTACACAGAGGAACAGTCTTTTATTTTTGATTACCAGACATTGCTGGGCTCAATATGCATTTATTCTAGCACATATTAGAAATAATCACTGACAGCATGTTTATGACGTCATATGGATTTTTCTATTTACATTAGTGATGTAAAATTTTTCTTTGAACTTATTTGCTTATTGTCTAAAAAACTGAATCAATTTACAAATGATTTCGAGCAAGCAATAAGTAAATAGTAGTACAACAGTACAGCATAAATTATGTAGCTTGATTATATAAAAAAAGTAGAATTTGGAGAATAGTGCTTGAGAAACCATTATATATGGATTCATAATGAACACACACACACACACACACACACACACACACACACAATTAAACCAATTTTTAAATTCTCACCATGCAGTTACAGGTCTGTAGAATGTTGTTTAAAAATTGTATCACACACCCTGTCTAATGAAGACTTCAAAGCTGCCTCTAAACAAAATTTGAAGCATTTTTATTTCTTTTTCCCATTCCTATTTTTGGATTTCAAATGGCTGAATGGATTCTAAAAAAGTGCCTCTAAATAAAAAATGAGCCAGGGGCCTGGAGCACTCCTCTGCCTCATTTCAACTCTGAGCAAATGGTGAATTACAACACCCCTGGACATAGTGGTTTCTAACTACCAAGCTGCCAGGCTTTTAAATAACAGCAGCACAGAAGTGTGGCCATAATGCTACCTATTTCCCTTGCTACATTATTTATGCACTTATTATATTTAACATGGACTGTTGGATGTGACAGTACTTCTGGGGGCCTAGGTCATTTCAAGAAGCCTGTCATTGATTATCAACTCTACTACATTAGAAACTGGCAAAGCCACTTGTATGTGTTATTCCTTATTAATGTTAGATAATTGCTGCCTCTGCAATTGGGTTAGAGTGGTAGTAACTTTATGAGTGTGTATGTGTGTGCACGCATGCACTAGCCAATGGCTTCAAGGCAAGCCACTTCATTAAGGAGCTGTTTAACATCCAGGGATATCAATAAAGACTAACTTAATGCCATTGAAACACTGTACCTACGATGGCTGAGCCAAATGAAGCTATTACCCTGGATAATGTGTTTTACACAAGATTGAAATGGTTTACAGTTTACAAAATCAGTCTCCAGGATTTACAGTGACTGATTTGCCATATGATTTACAGTATGGTAGAAGTTTCATGCCAATAGTTACTTCACCTATACCGTTAGGAAATACTGCAAGCTTACTTAAAAAAATTAAATAAAACAACATTAAAATTTAGAGTCATTTTAATAAAATGTTCTAAAGTACATTTGTTCCTAAATTCAACCCAATGTGTATTACTGTACTTTGGATTTATTTGTATCTTATGTAGAATAAAGAAAAAAATTAATTTAACTTTAATTCAACAACATATATTAAAGGACTATGGTGTGCTGGATACAATACAAGGTAGAGGAATACCTCTACCTTAAAAGAGAAGCTTCTGATCTGGATGATTAACTCTATAGGTTGGGATTTAAATAGTTAATTACGTAAAATCAATTATGTGGCTACTGCCTTTGAAGATACTACTTCCCTTTGCCATCAAGTGAAGGACCCCTGAGGAGGAGTCCTCTGGGAAAAGATTAAGTATTCTTGGCAAACAGACATGCACAGAAAGGCCTAAAGTCACTGTGTGATGAGCATGGGAGACATTTGTTCATTCCTCTGAGGACTTTCTCTTCTTCCTCAACAGAATCTTGGTTGTCCCTACCTGCGGGTAAGTCAACCAAGGCCCTAGAGGGGAAGTGGGGATGATAAAGGGACAAGCGACACGAGAAATGGAGACGACAGTGCTCTGATCAAGTCTCGTTTATTAAGGGGAAGCGTAGCAAATATATAGGATTTGGAAGCGCGGGAATCCTTTGTTTTAAAGAGCAGGAAGTCAGAGCCCTTGAAGTCAGCAGGTTACCAAGCAATGGTAGGAGGTCCCATACCGCGTGATTTGGAGGAGGGGGACGGCCAAGGAAGGCCAAAAAATAGGAATTTATCTCTAAACAGAAGCTTAACCCTAGTGCTTAACTTGGAAATGTGAGGATGGCTTATTATCTCAAAATGGAGGCCAGGTTTAGGTCTCCCACACCTGGTTTTGTTCATGTTTCAGTCATGAAGAATGTGAGCCCAGGACTTTCTAGAACAAGGCATATGATCCAGTTGCATGTGGATCAACTTTTGGTAAAGGCCTTCTCTTCCTGATCAGAAGAAAGTTCATGACGAGAAACTCCAGGCTCTTCACAGACCTTGACTTCTTGTGTTTGAAGATGGAAAGTGTTGAAAACATGGAGAGACCCTAAAAGGAAGGCCAAGAAATCTAGAGATTCCACCCCACAGCCCTAACATGACTGGCCTGATGCCTTCAGTAAATTAATATACACCTCTAGCTATTGTTTCCTGACCTGCCCACCTCCTTTTCCTCTTCTTTTTCCTCTTCCTTTTTCTTATTTTTTGGTAGTATTGAGAATTGAACTCAGAATTGATTTTGCTAGGCAAGCATTCTATCACTGAGCTATACTCTCACTCTCAACCCCAGACAGGGTCTTCCTAAGTCATCCACTTTGGCTTCAAAGTTGTAATCATCATGTCTCAACCTCCTGACCTCTGGTCTTCTTGAGAAGTGAGAAAAATAAGCTCTCACTGAGCCAAACATTGTTGCTCGTCTGTCTTGTTACTTGGAGCCAACAGTAGCCATGGCTGATTGATTATTAAGTTGATGGAAACAAGTTTTTCTGGGTGCTTTGAGCAATGAGTGCTCTTAGAGAGTGGAAAGAAGGGGAGTTGAAATGTCAGGCAGGTGCTGGGATGATGAAAATCCAGATGGTGATCATTTCCAAACAATAGGTGCCTCCCAGTGTGTATACAAGATGACTATAAGGATGACTATAAGTGGCACACAGACAAGGGTTGGGAAGTCTTTCACACCTCTCTCCAAAGAAGAGAAAGATAGTCTCAGATTTAGGCGCTTTGCATCGAATACAAGATGTAGGAGAAAGTCAATACTATTCTTTTGTTTTCCTTATTTTAATTTTTTAAATTACTTTTTAGTTACAGTAAGTGAGAAAAGGTTTTTCTTGGGAATCAAGTTTCCTAAGGAATCAAGGTTTTTTTTTTTAAATGCGTAATTCCTTTGAAAAATTGTTAAAAGTAATCCAACTATGATAGTAAAGAAGCTACACCACCAATATGGCAAAAATTGTGATAGTGAAATAAAAACCATGGAAGTCTGAAAATAAAGTTGAGTATATCAACAATCCACTGCAATTGTTTAAACAATGGAATAATATGGTAAGACTCTCCCTTAGGAAGAGTCAGTGAGCAAGGCCAGGCTTTTAACCTGAAGACAGTTTTCACACACAAAAAAAATTCAATTGAAAAACAGAGTAGAACAAAACAGGGGGTGAAGGGAAAGAGATGCTAAGGAGAGAAAATGAAGACAATCTGGGGACCAATTATAAGAGGATGGAGGAGGGGAGGAGTTCTGTATGACTCCTAAACTTGGCATTGTTGACCGAAAGAATGAATCATGGAACCATTAAATTAGCAAAGGAAAATGGGAGGAGAAGTAGCTGGCAGGGAGGGATGGAGAGCCTAGAGTACAGTTGGCCACACTGAAATGAACGCCCCTTGTTAAACCCAGATGAGAGTGTTCTATTGATCACCTGTTTCCAAAGTGTGTTCTTCAAACACACAGCATCTGTATCACTTGAAACTTGATAGAAATACAAATTCCTGGCTTTCTTATACTTCTTTGTTTTGGTTTGTATCTTAAATGTTCCCCAATGGCTTATGTGCTAAATGTTTTGTCACCAGACTGTGGCACTATTGTGAGATGGTGGGATATTTAAGAGGAAAGTAGAAGGAAGTTAGACCTGGGGGTATGTCATAAAAGAGGGTACTGGAACCCCAGCCCTTTCCTCTCTTTTTCACTTCCCAGCTACTGTAAGGAAAACAGCTCCTCTGCCACTGACCACCACCATGATGTACTGTAATGTACCATGGCCCAAAGCTACAGGGCCACACAACCATAGACTTGAAGCTCTGAAATCATAAACTAAAGTGAATCTTTCTTCATAAATTTCTCAGGCATTTTGTCACAGTGATAAAAAGCTGATTAACATCATTTAATCAGAAATTCTAGTCCTCAAGTGATTTTCATTCACGCTAAAATCCAAGGGCCACTGGGTAGGCAAAAGAATTCTGAGTGAAGTCAACAGGGTAAAAACAATTGTGTTACATTACACAAGATCTTTCCCTGGACCTCAGTTTCCTCAACTACAAAATAAGGATACTGACTTGAAACCAACAGAAAGAGACCTACAGTCTGTCTATAAACCTTGGCGGGTCTTAGCATACCACCCCCAAATATCCGTCTCCTCCTTCCACAGTAATAGAACCTCAATTTTTTTAACTTAGTACTGAAGAGCCTAGAAAAAAGACTTTCTAACTTCTTTCGACACTAGTAAGGTCACGTGGTCCCTCTGTGGCCAAGGGAGAGAGACTGGAAGTGAAGCATGTGTCTCCTGAAAAGTTCCCTCAATGAAATAGGTTTTGTTTCTTCATTTTTTCCTCTGTGCTTCAGTTTGGAATACAGACATGATGGCTGGACCTTGGTCAGCTATCTTGATTTTAAGGGGGAAGTCAAATTTACAGGAGGAAAGAGCAATGCAATGGAAGGAATTGCGTTTCTGATCACTACTGGAAACCACTCCACCAACTAGCTCTGTGTTAACTTTTCCCAATTTCTCATATGTGACAAATATATGATTTTTTTTAAGTCAACCTTATTTTGGTTTGTACATGTTCTTACATTATTATCAGAAATCTATCGTACCTTGTAATTTTATGAGAAAATACTATGAGAAAATAGCAAGATACTATACTCTGCATCTTGGTGGTGTTTCCTGGGAATATGCATTTGATGAATTTCCATGGAGCCTGATGCACGCTGAAGTTTGAGGTTGAATATTTAGGAATCAATCCATACCATTCTTCCTTAGTAACATTTATACTTGAGAGTCAGAGGAGCAAGAAATTTGGTCATAAAAGGGAAAAATTACTTTTAATGTTTGAAAAAACATATATAGATGATTTTCTGCGCAATTTTTTTGTGCTTAAAGATTGCAAAGTGAGGTTCTTTTCATAGAAAAATTCTAGCCACAAGGGAACCAACAAACGGAACTAGTGCCTGTGAATTTATGGTTATACTGAGGTTACAGTTTTCATCTCTGACTCACAACTGTCTATCCTCTGAATCCTATAGTTTCTCTCCATGCTCTGAAAAAGTATACTTTTCCAGGCAAGGCAGGTGAAAATCCTCCAGCCCAGCCACTGAGTGTGAGATGGCAGCTGATTGGTGGCACGACTGCAATGTTTTCATAGAGGAAGCAAAGTGCACCCGTCAAAACAGCAAGGGATAACCTGGGTCAGCTGCCCTTCCATGGAAGCTGGAGCCTCAAAAGAATCCAAGTCATCCCCTGTGATGCAAGTAATAGTCGCAGTGTGGAAGGTCAACCTGCTGTTCTGGTTCGCCCAAATCTTTTGCCCAGGATATGGCCATTTCAAGTGAAATATGTCTGTGCCTTGCACCTTTTCAAACCAGTTATTCAGTAATAATAAATTAGAAGAACTGGCTTCACCACTCCCGACCAAAATGGCTTGTTAACTACTGATAGATTCTATGTTAATGAAAATGTCTCAAATAAGAAACTAAGAGGAAAATAGTACTTATAATGCAGAAGAATTGCACGGGTTGCAAAATAAACAAAAAGAGAAAACATAACACAGCAATTAGCTGCTTAAAAACAGTGCTTTCTAGGTAAACATGCACACTTTCCAGTATTGAAACAGGGTGAAGATCAGAGGTACACTTTCATAAAACCTGACCTTGGGACTTAGTCGAGTTTCTGTCCAGCTTGCTTATGATAGTGAGCTTTCATGTACTACTGGAAAAGGGTATTCCAAAAGTAACTCAATCCTCTTCCCCTCCCTTCACAAGACTTTGAGTATTTTCTTAGATTCTTTGCAATATATATCCCAGCACTACATTAGAATGCTTACTAATGTTGCCAGGCGAGGTAACTGCTGAGAACTAATCTCTTGGGGGACTGGACCATATACATGTCCAGACTTGTCTACTCACTATGGCTAACTAAAACCAATACTAAGGACATGATGTCCTTCAACTTAATTATGAAAAGCACTGGGGCCACTAACTGTAAAAGGAGCAACTGCATTTAATATTTCTGCATACAGTGAGCATGTAGTTGTGTCACAGTAGCATTTGGTGGCTTTTTCAAATTGGGATGTCATATTTTAAAATATGTTCCTGCATCTTATGGAAATGAAATGCAGCAGGACTGGTGACTTGTATTTCAGTGGGCAGCACTCAAATACTAGTCTGTGGTAGCTTAGGCAGTTGCATAGCACACAACATTAACATCCCTGTGTGGTGGCTCTGATTAAATCATTTGATAGCTTTTGGGTGTAGACTGATGAGAGAAGTCTCACAATGTGTGCTTTCAGGACAGTAGTGGAAGACGTTAGGGTTAGAATGGGTCAGACTTCAGCCTATGAGGTTGCGGGGGTGGGGGGGTTATTTTGTCTGCCAAGCTTTAAAAGAGGCTAGTGAAGGAGACATTAAGGCTCTGCTTCCTGGGAGGTTCCAGGTTCAGGGTGTGACCTCAAATCCCAAAGGGGCTGAACAGCAGTCAGCAAAGTATAGGCATTCTCTGGTTTATAACTTCTCTGAAGGTATGTCTGTGTATTAGAGAAGAAGGAAATATAAACAAAATGTTGGTAGCACTTTAATGAGAGCTTGTTTTCCATGGAGTCAAAAGGCTTCTTGGTGAATATGCTTCATGGGAAGGGTTCTTTTCTGCCAGCTGTTTTCCAGCCAGCACTCATCTACAAGTGTAGCACCCTTTTGAGATCCTAAATGGAGTTGCTGAATTGTTGTCATGGTTACCAGGGTACAGTTTTGAAGCCAGAATGTTTTCAAGGAGGATAGCTCTGGGTTGTGTATCTTGGGTTTTTGACTAGGCCAGGGACTTAAGTAATACTTTATTCTGCTGCTTCTCCCTTGCTCCCAGTACTTATTTAGGAGCCTAATGACTCCAGTAATCATCCTAGCTTCAGCCCAACCCAAACTTACTACCTGCACTTGGTTTAACTATAAAGATCACATTGACTTGACTGTGGCTCTGGGTACTCTGGGCACGACTCCTTCTAAAACCAAGACAGATTCCTGGATTTACTCATGCATTCAACTGCTTCTAAGCAAAAGACACTTGTGAAGCAATTCTTTTGCACTTAATATGTTAATAAGGAATTGATATTTTTTTAATCTCTAAAAGCCCAGCTCTTATTTGTATCTTATATAATTTATAAGCCTAATTAAGGGGGAAAATGTCATATACATTTTATCTATGAAGGAGGGTTTGTAGAGGTAATGCCCAGGCTTCACAAAAAGGATGTATCAGAGGTGGGATTCAAGTTCAGGGCAGCTCAGTTGCAAATATGGTCCTTTTTCCTCCAAGTCACAGCTGTCACTTTAGCTGCTAAGAATTGGCAGCTTCATGAAAACCTTACCATCTCCTGGGTATGGAAGATCTACCTATTCATTCAATAAACATGTTCTGTGTTTGCTCTATGACATGTTTGCTGGGGACATAAAGACAGATCAGACACCTATGCATGCCATAATCATGGTTTTTATTTTCTTTCATATCCCAACACCTATGCTCAAGGAACTCATAGAATTATAGGTATAAAACTCATGCCTATTGTACAATGAAAGAGAATAAACACCCTGATTATGGGCACCCATAGGTGAGCTACATAGAAGTGCTGAAGAATCAAAAGATTGAGGAAGAGAAGTTGGAGCCACTGATGAAGGCTATAGAGACAAAATAGAAGCCACCTTTGTTTATAAATTTAAAAAAAAATCTCATTCTCCTCTAGTTTTGCCAGTCACTTCTGGCTCTACTCTAGATTTTTTTTTTCTTTCAGTTTTCACACTTTCTGCTAAGAAAAAACTTTTTCAAGATCTTTAGAGCTGGTGCAGAAAGGCATTATTCCGGGTCCTGGGGGAAATGTACAAAAATGAACAAGCCAAGAAGCAACTGAGTAGCAAACAAAGAATCTGAATGATGAAAGTTTATGATGCGAGCTCCAAACCAAATGGTGCAAGGAAGTAAATTATTAATTCAGACTGAAAACAGGAGTTGTCACTTAGAAAGAATTCACTGTTGCTGGTTTGTCCATTCATGTTTTCACGATTCATTCACTGAGGCATCCTATCTATAATGGTCACTCCTCAAAGAGCTCATAGTGGAGCGTTGGTTTGGGAGACATATGCAAGGATTGCAATATAGCGTGATAAGCACTAGATGTATACACAGCCATCGACGCTTTTAGGAAAATTCAGACAGAGTTGGTAGCTTTTGAGCCTAAAACTAACCTGTGATTTACCAAGTGGGGATTCAAGGAAAGGGTATGCAATACAATAATGAAAGTATGTTTGGAGTTCCGAAGTTAAGATACACTGCTCACAAGGTGGAAAGGCTTGAATAATACCAGACTACCAACTATGGCCTTTATTCTTGAGGTCATGAGAAGCCAGAGAATAGATAGGAGCAGAGGAGGGCCAAGACTGAATTTTTATTTTGGAAATGTTCCTCTGTGCTGTATCTAAACTAGACTAGGACAGCGAGGTGGAGGCTCAGCCACGTAGGTTTACAGACGCTGCACCTCAAGTGCAAAACGGGAACGCGAGGATGCGGGTGGGCAATGGAGGATAAGGGACAGTCCCTAAGGACGCTTACATTCTAGGTAAGGACATACGCACTTCAAGGCACCTCAGACAGGCAGGGAAGACCCGCCTTTCATTGCAGATCCCTCTGGGGCGGAGCTCGGTCCAGAGCACGTGAGGCCTGGGGCACCACCTTTACTGAGGGCACTCCTCTCGTCGATCTGCGGCCTCACAAGTCTCCACTTCGATTTTCGACACTTTGAATCTATTCCGCGGTGTTCTAGGAGTCGAATCTATTCAGCGCGTTTCTATATGGTCCTCCCACCAAGTCCAGTTGAGGAAGATAAACATCGAAGGAGTCCTTTGCCCACACAAAAGATGGCGACATGCTGCGGTCACTCTTGGGGAAACCGGTTCCAGGCGACGGGAATCACTGGGCGAGGCGCAAACGGAAGGGGTGTCTCTCGAGGTAACTTTTCGACCTTCCTGGGCGGGACCCTGGGGGCTGGGAGGCGTGGCCTCTCCTGAATCATAACAGTTTATTGGTCTTCCGGAAGGTGGGTGGGGAATTTGAGGGACCCCACCCCTCCCTGTTCGAACCGGAAGTATCTCTTGGTCTTTCCAGCTGGTTGTCATTTCACTCGGCTCGGTCCTGAGGAGAAGGACTCAGCCGCGGCTGCGGGACCCGGGCACCGGGAGGCAGTGGCGGCGGCGGCGGCGAAGACTACAGCGGCGACAGTAGAGGAAGAGGAGGAAGAAGAAGGGGAAAAAAAAAAGAGCCAAGTGGAGTTCGCAACAGCGACAGCTGGGACTGCGGGACCGGGGTAAAGCGGCGGCGGTGGTGACGGAGGCGAAGACGGCCCAGCAACCGTGAGGAGAAACAAAAGCCTTCTAAATTATAAGTTTCTTTAAAAAAAATCTGAGGAAAGAGAGAGAGCACCAAGGGGGGAGGCGATTCTCCTTTAGAATAACTACGGTAGTGGGATTTTTCTTTTTTTCCCTCCCCCAACCCCCTTTGCGGAGACTTGAACTGAGAGAACTGAACAAACAGCCCCTGGGTCCCATGAGGGAAAAAAACCCCGGAGCCGCAGAGAGGGGAAGAGACAGAAACCGCAGGACCTTCCAGGTCGCCCCCTTGGTCCCCGTACCCCCGGGCCGCCATCTCGCCCTCGTCCAGGCTCGCTAATCCCACCAGATCGCGACCCCCCCATCCCCGCAAGAGGGAGAAACGGGTGTTTCCAACCCCTTTCATGGGGGAGAGGAGGTCGGGGGGGAGCCCAAGAACAGCAACCGCAGCAAAATCTGCACCCGGACCCTCAGGAACAGCCCCAGAGGCCAAAACTGCACCCTGCGAAAGAGCAGAAACAGGACCAGGAACAGCAGAAACCTCCCTGCAATCATCTTTCCATTAGTCAATGCTGATTTCCTCTCCCTCAACCAGGAATTCACCTCCCACCCCAGATAACCTAATATAATCTATCTATATATAAATATATATAATATATAATGTTCTTAAATTATTCCTGATTTTTTTAACCAAGCTGCCAAGAAAAGAAGAGCATATACTCCTTTTAGTTCTAATTTTTATGTGAGTGAATCTAAACTGCTGAGGAAGACCACAAGTGATTGTTAAATTATATATATATATATATATATTTTTATTCCGTACAATGCTTATTCTTCTACATCCATAGATGTTTGAGAAGCTGTGTTTTTGTCATTCATGTACATTTTCCTTTGGAAAAGAAAGCGCCTATTTTACTAACCAAAGACTTGATTTTTACCCTCTTCGTTTTTATTTCCTCCTAGAAATAAGCCCAATTGGATTCGTGTTAATGTTTTAAGACATTTTTTTTTCAGATTTTATTTCAGAAAGAGACCAGATTTCCAAATCAGAGGTACTTAGGGTGTAATTTGCAATCTTTGAGCTAACTATAAATAAGATTTGGAGCAAACAACTAAAATTTTTGGTAGAGGACAAAAAGGTGTGAGACATCCGGTTGTCAATTATTTTTTGTGAGATTCTGATCTAAAAATAATAAATGGGGGATTACGGGTTTGGAGTGCTAGTGCAAAGCAACACTGGGAATAAATCTGCTTTTCCAGTCCGATTCCATCCACATCTACAGCCTCCACACCATCACCAAAATGCCACCCCCAGCCCTGCTGCTTTTATAAATAATAACACAGCTGCTAATGGCAGCAATGCTGGGTCAGCTTGGCTCTTTCCTGCCCCAGCTACCCATAATATTCAGGATGAGATCTTGGGATCAGAAAAAGCAAAAAGTCAGCAACAGGAACAGCAAGACCCTTTAGAAAAGCAGCAGCTCTCCCCGAGTCCAGGTCATGAAGCTGGAATACTGCCTGAAACTGAAAAGGCAAAGTCTGAAGAAAATCAAGGGGACAATTCTTCGGAAAATGGCAATGGGAAGGAGAAAATACGAATCGAATCACCAGTGTTGACCGGGTTTGATTATCAAGAAGCCACGGGGTTAGGTACTTCCACTCAACCCTTGACATCTAGTGCATCATCTCTTACTGGTTTCAGTAACTGGTCAGCAGCAATAGCGCCTTCCTCCTCCACAATAATCAACGAAGATGCAAGTTTCTTTCACCAGGGAGGGGTCCCAGCGGCTTCAGCTAATAACGGTGCTCTGTTATTTCAAAATTTTCCCCATCATGTCAGCCCTGGCTTTGGAGGCAGCTTCTCCCCTCAGATCGGGCCTCTCTCACAGCACCACCCTCATCACCCCCATTTCCAGCATCATCACAGTCAGCATCAGCAGCAAAGGCGGTCTCCTGCCAGTCCCCACCCCCCACCCTTCACACACAGAAATGCTGCTTTTAACCAGCTGCCTCATTTGGCAAATAATCTTAACAAGCCCCCCTCTCCATGGAGCAGTTACCAGAGTCCCTCTCCAACCCCATCTTCTTCCTGGAGCCCAGGAGGTGGGGGATATGGTGGCTGGGGAGGTTCCCAAGGCCGAGATCACCGCAGAGGGCTGAATGGTGGAATAACGCCCCTGAACTCCATCTCACCTTTGAAGAAAAATTTTGCAAGCAATCATATTCAGCTCCAAAAGTATGCTCGTCCCAGCTCTGCCTTTGCTCCTAAATCCTGGATGGAAGATAGCTTGAACAGGGCTGACAACATTTTTCCTTTTCCGGTAAGAATATATTCCATTAATAGATTAAGATGAATAAGGAAATAGAACTGTGTAGTATCTGTGGAACTAAAGAATCTGAATTGTCCATATTCGCACTAGAGCTTTTAGAAAATTAATCAATTGAGAAACTATTTTAGCAGGAGAAATGTATAATTTGGAACAAAATATTTAGCGGTTTCTTTGGCAATCTTCTAATTGTTGTAGTCTTATTTTTTTGTGATAATTATGAATACCAGGTAGCTAATGATGTCATAATTATTAACTCTAATACCTTTCTTGCCTGAAAAGAGAATCAGGATCAGTTTTCAATGCTTACTTTGTTGTAGAAACTAATGAATGTTTTCTGCCCATATGAAGTAACTATATACCTAGAAAGTCATTTCTTTTGACACTGAAAAGGTAGTGATTCACAGAAAACCAACTATTGACTAAAGCTATTTTCTCACTGGTTATATTTTAAACCTAGGATCTTTCAGGGTGAACAATCTGAATTGATCATTTCAGCAGTTCCTCCCAAACCTCTGCAATTCTGGGTGCCTTGTGACAATAGGAATTACTAGCCAGAGTTATAATCTAAGTGTTTTCTTCCTCATCATATATTTTTTTTATTGAATTTGAATTTTTCGTGGTGCTGGTAATCAAGCCCAGGACCTAGAGCATCATGAACACATTTGTTTTTGAGTGCTAGGAAAGTCTTGTCTCTTTTTTTGTAATGCCTTTCACACGTTTGTTTTATTTTCCAATGTTAACACTAGGGGGGTAGATAATTAAGCCATTGCTAAAAATAGAACCAGGCAGCGATCACTTGTCTTTCTTGCTACCAGTATATCCTTTTTCTGGCAAGAATCACATTGATGTTTTTGAAGTAGTTAGCAGTCTACTTGATAGAAACAAGATATAAGAAATTTCATCATTAGTTGAATATCACCCTACTAAATTTGTATACTTTGGGAGTATGGTCAATTGGGAGTATGGTCAATTTGGGAATATGTTTAGAAAATTTTTAGAAGGTAATATAACACTGAATTAGTCCTTAGAGCAACCCCATAGGTTCTATTTTGATTCCCATTTTAGAGATGAGGAAATTACACACAGCTAGTAGGATTACAAATTCCAGGCTAAAAACGAAGCATTAAAAACCATATATATACATGTACATAGCATGTGCCACAGCTAGAGGATTATTTTAGAGATCTTTCTGTAAGGGCTAAAACAGATTACAAAATAATTGTGTTCTTAAACACAGGGTTAGCAGAAGCAGAATTACCTGTTTTAATTAGTCATTTGTTTAGAGGGAGGGGGAGTTTGCTGTTGAGACTGTCATTCCAAGGACTGATTTACATTTCTTTTCCATCCTTGAGGATTCGGTCGGTGCAGTAGTTTTTGGTTAAGTTTAGTTTTAGATTTTTTTAATGTTTATTTTTTTCCTATCAAAAAACAGTTGGCATTTGCTTTTAGAAGGTGTTTTTACTCAAACTAAAGAGCAATTATGTTTTAGAGGTCAGATAAATGGTTGTTTGAGACACTGACAATCCCATGAATTCTGTATCTTAAAAGTTATTTTAGGTATTCCTTTGGACATAAATTTAAAGAAAATTTAATCCAAAGGTAACCTTTATGAATTATTTATCTATTGCTAATTTGAAAAATCTGAGATGGCATTCTATTCATTTTAACTGAATTAGGCTCAGAATGAATACATTTTTCTCCTTATTCTGCTACTATACAGTGACAGGATGAATTAATGTGACCTCATGATCTGTCTCCCATTCTCATTTTAATAACATGATAAATGTTTGCTTTGGGAAAAGTGAAAAGTTCAGTAAGTGAATAAGATATGCATATATGCACATTAATATTTTTTTTCTTTGGAGGTTCATGGCTTGTGTTTAACATCTGAAATGTTTTGATGACTTCTTTTGGGGATTTAGCTGATTCATGAAAAGTAGACTAAGATTGATAATGAAAAATATTATTGGAAACTGATGCTTACCTGTTTCTTATGTTGAGGATGAGAAAAGGGTTGTCAGTGTTTCTGGCTCAAATACTGTAGGATTAGAAAGCAAATTGCTACTTTTTGCCTCTCTGTCCCCACCATTTTTAGGAGTGTGTGTTGGAGTGAGACAGTGAGAGAGTAAGCATACATATAGGGGTGATTTGAAAGTCACAAGAGAAATAAGTGGTTTTTTAAAATCTCCCATGACAAGCAGCTCCAGCTGGGATTTGAAAAAAAAGAGAATAAACTGACTACTGTGGTGCTTACTTAAATGAATACAGTTCTCGTGTGTGTTTTTTAATATAATAATTCTTCTGAATTGGTTTCTGGAAAATAGTACCATTTGAGTTGATATGAATTTATGGTTAAATTTGATTTTAAAAAAAACTGGAAAGAATATTGTTTTGGCTGGTGTTCAAGAGACCTACGTTGTGGTCTTGGCTTTGTTAGTGTCAGAACTGAGGGCCCAGTTTCTTCATAAAATAAGAGTGGTGACCTAGGTGATTCCTGAAGTTCCTTATGTTTCAACTACAAGTCACACTCTTCTTTCTGCATATTCTTGTCTTATTTAAATGTCTAACTTAAACATTAATTTTAGGAAACAAAGTTAATAGATATTAGCAGTTTGATTTCATTGCCATTAAAAAGAATTCCTCAGGTGTTATGAAGGGAGCTTGAGATATACCATGGCTATTACTGAATAAAATTTAGATGATAATATTGGTGTTCAATCAAAGGCTACTATTGTATTATTATATTAAATGGAAATAATTTACTTGAAATTCAAACACTGTTACTGTGAAGTATTTATTTTGTAATGAGCTAGAATGACTTTGACATTTGTTTACAATGGTTTTGGGTACATACAGGGAATTAATATGAATAAAATTTTACTTTAGGTTTTTTGTTCCAATCTCAACATATCCTTTTATCCATATTTATGAAGCATGAACAGAGATTCCAAATATATAGTTAACTCCTCTTCAAGTTACATGTGAAGGCATGGTATTTTGGAAATTTTTTGTATTAAAATTTGTTTCTAAGTTGTTTTTGCTTAGCATAAAACTGCATTATATAAATTCAAATGACATTTCTCAAATCTTATTTTCAGATACATTAATTTAGCTAAATACCTAGTTCTGTTTTAGATATATTAATTTAATTCACTCACCAATCCTATGAGATAGAGATCATTATCTTTATACACAGGATTTGGCTCTTCATTATTTTATATCGTGACTTCACAAAACCAGGAAGAGGTGGAGGTGAGAGGAGGACCTCCTAGAAACACATAAGATGAAAGGAAAAATTTTACAGTAATATGTGATGATTGATCAAAAGCTAAGCCTGGCATGATCCTAGCTACTCTCAAGGCTGTGGCAAGAGGATCAGTTGAGCCCAGGGAACTTCAGTCTAGGAATCATAGCGAGACCCCATCTCTCAAAACAAAACAAAAAGCTAATGGTAGAAATTTGAAAATACAAAATAATACAATAAACTTATCACTGTGGTTAGATAATATTCAACCAATACTTCTGGTTTTAACTTTTGAGTAATTACCAGGTACTGGCCTAGGAGCTTTCACACATGTTATTTCACTTCCTATATAGGATTTCTCAACCCTGTGACTTTTCGTTTTAATGTCTTTCTTTCAAAATAAAGAAACAGGGCTCATATTCATGTGACCACAGACATGATTTGACCCTTACTTCAAGGGAAGAATAATCCTACCTGTCCTGCCAAACACATCCTGGAATTCTGATATCCTGGAATTCTGTCCCAAATAATTTATTGGGACACCATCCAATAATATTTCAGTATAGCATTTCTTTGGAGAGATGCCTACATTCTGTTCTTACAGAAAAGTAGAGGAGAATTGCCTAGTATATATGCTGACACTCCCATTATCGACAGCTAAATTAATTTGCTCCTTCCTCTGTTAGCTAAGAAGCAAGCAATAAAGGAAAAAATTCTATATGCACAAAGATTATACTAAAATTCTATTGTAGGGAAATACTGTAGGATTTTACTTAGAACTTTATTTGCTCTTACCATTGCTACAAGTGCCACAGATTTGTTCATTTTCTTAGCAAATAATTTGTAGCACTTTAGTAACTCATTGCTATTTATGGATCCTTAAAATTATATACTGAGTCATATGTATATATTTTTTTCCTTTCATTTTTTGAGACAGGGTCTCACTGTGTAGTGCAGGTGGGCCTCGAATTTCCTTATGTACTCCAGATTGGCCTTGAACTCAGGGCAATCCTACTGCCTCAGCCTCCCATTGAGTGCTGGTATTACAGGTGTGTGCCACCACACTTGGCAGTACTTCCTTGCTGAAAGTCATGGTGAATTATTAAAACTGTCTTAACTTGAGATTTCATCAATATAGTCCCAAAAGAGATTTTTGGATAGGAAACCTTACTTTGACTTAGAAGGAAAGAAACTTAATTTTTCAGCAAATAAAATATGGTTTGACTGGTTCTAGTTCTATGAGAATTGAGTTAGTGAAAAAAGTTGGGGAAAAGCCTACCAAGTAGTTGCTTTCCTCCTTGTAGAAAGGGTTCTAACTAGGTTTAATTGTTTTTTCTCTTGGAGTGAAAACTAATATCAAGGTAGAATTTTTTAATCATATTTTGTCTTCTGCAAAGCTATGGAATATGATCAACACATTACTTCAACATCTGTCAGGAAAAAGTTGTTTACCGCAGGCCAGCAGATATGGTTGTTGGTAGTTGCAACTATAAAGATGCAACTTAATTCATGAGGTTAAGCTTTTGAGAGTGATCCTTGTTGGTGTTCATAAGAAATAGGAAAGGTCTTAAAATTAACATATGCCTCTTTGATGTCTCAATTCATTTTCCTTATGATCTTTTTCTGTTTTGCTACAAAGAAAATAATCTTGAAGACCCACTATCAGTTATTGATTGTACTTGAGTTTTTGGTCTCATCCCATATAATGTGAGTAATATGTTTTTAAGGCAAGGAGCCTGTAATATGAGGTTTCATTTTAAATTTTTGTGACAAATACTCATTTATTCATTTGCCTCACAGCAACTAAAAGTATGGTTTTTGTCACAGTAAATCTATAGCAATATATATAAATTAAAATTTAGTGTTAGAACCTCATCAAGTTTTTTCTTATATTTTATAGTATTGAAACAGAATGAATTACATTTTCAAGTTTTTTAAAAATAGTGGATGGAAAGCTAAAAGTATAGATTTTTTTTAAAAAAATCAGTTTCTGAGTGTGAAACATGAATAATTTTGCTAGTTGTAACTAGAAAGATAGTATATTGAGAAAGACCATTTTGTGAGGCCAAAAATGTAGTAGAGGAAAAAATAGGCTTTGGAACCAGACATTCTTAAGTTTGACTCTGAACTCTAATCTCAGTGTGGCCTTGAGTAAATCCAATAAATTGGGAAGTCAATACCTTATCAAGATAACAATAGATAACAGTAAAAAGTACTGTGAGATGCTTTAAGTGTATAGCCATACTAGGTACCTTACATATTTTTTAATTTAAAATATGGCTGTCAAGCCTATGAAAAATTTTATGACAGTTTTTTGTATTGTTTATCTTATATGCTTTATTTCTCAGAGTATTTCTTTTGAATCAGCTATAAATGCAACCTAGAACAGATAAATGATTTAGCAGAATTGTCAATTTTTTTGAAAGGAAATTTAATAATTGTGTGCATACTTAAACTTTCATTAGCATAGCAATTCATATCAGTATTTTAAAAAATGTTGCCTATGTTTGTTTTACTAAGAACTTTAGACCATGTATTGCTTTTATATATATCAAAGAAGGTGACATTTTAATAGAAAATTGTGATGTTTTGGTAAGAGGTTGGTAATAGTACATAGATTTAAATTGGGTATAATTTGACTTTTATCCTATGATTTAGTTTTGTTTTTAATAGCTTAATTTTTTGGGGGGGGCGTCTTTTTTGAGACAGGGTCTCTATGCAGTTCAGGCTGGCCTTGAGCTCACTTTGTAGCCCAGGCTGGTCTTGAACTCGCAACAATCCACCTGCCTCAGCCTCCCGAGTGCTGGGATTACAGGCGTGAGCCACCATGCCCAGCTTAGTTTAATGTTTTAAACACACATTTATTTAACATCTGCTATGTTATGGAATGGGCACAGCGCTCTAGTAAAGTGATTTGACAATATATTTTGTAGTATATTTTTGACCTATAATAATCTTTGATATGGAACATGCATAAATCTACTTAAGCATGTAAATAGTTTTAGTTCATGAGCTAATTACATGGGCAAAACAAACATGGTTCAACTTCAGGTATTAACAAAAGCAACATGTGCTTATTTACATTCTGTGACAAAATGGTGCCACAAAAGACAAATTTTGGGCTGGGGATATAGCTCAGTGGCACAGAGCCTGCCTGGCAAGTGCAATGTCAAGTTCCGTCCCTGGTACCAAAAGGTGGGGAAGGCAAATATTAACTATGACTAGCAGACTTCAGGTCCCATTACATGAGAAAGAAAAGCTCCATCAGCTATGTGTAGGTCCCAGCACATGTTTACAGGAAGAAGGAATGAGAAAGGAGGAAAGGACAGGACCAAAGTTTTTGGGTTGTTGTTTGGTTTTTGATTTTTAAGAAGAATGTATAGGTTCGGCTATTAGGGAGACCGTTGGACTGCATCAAACCTTTTCATTTCTTAATCCACAAATGTTTAATGTTTTTTTTCATGGTTTGTGGGCTGGGAATATTTAACCATAGCAAATGTGATCCTTCTTTTGAATAGTAGTCTGGTGACTTCCTGTTTTGTGCTTGAGAGTTGAGGGATTCTTTCTGCCCAGAGACTGGGGAGCCTGAGACCTAGAAGGCCCCAGAAAGGCAAAAGCTGGGCACAGGGTGCTTCTTGAGATTGTTGTTAGAATTTACAAAAGAGAAGGGACATCAAAGATTACAGGACACAAAGTCTAGTTTAGGAATAAGGATTGTACATTTGGGTGGGGCATTTCCTCTCCTGACCTCAGATTCTGATCAGACCTAGCAGACATGGAGCAGAAGAAGCCTATCTGTCAGTCAGGGTCTTCATGGATCTTCTTGACTTCATCCCTCACAGCTGAGTTTCACTATTCTGATTTAACCCATTGGCCTCTCTCCTGAAGAGTTTATTAGATAAAAGAGATCTTCTATGATATTTTTCAGTTTAGAGGAAAGATTTGGCCACATTATTTTTATGAAAACTGGCCATAGGAAATACCACACAACAGTGGATTATTCAAGTACATCTAACACCTAATTTAAAATGTGAGTTTCAGGCTCTTTAGTATTGTACTACAGAGAGAAGGAGCAGAGGGAATGTTTACTGAATAAGTTTCTTGACTGCCAGGTATTTAGCACATGCTATTGTATACCTTGTATCCTTTACTCCTTACCATAGTTTTTTAAGGAAGTTGTTGTGCCCTTATTTTGTAGATGAATTCAAGGTTCAGTGATGTTGCAGTGTCAAGCATTACTTGCTTAGTAAATGCTGGTTTAAACTAAGATCTTCTAATAGATTTTAATTATTTCTTTCTGCCAAATGAGGTTAGTATCAACAAATTGTCAAGAAAAAGGAGTCATCTAAAACTGTAATGCCAGTTTGATTTTTTTGTTGTTGTTTTGTTTACTACAAATCAGTGCTGACAGAAAGTATTGTGGTAAGAATTTCTAATGCTCAACATAAGTATGTTTTGTTTAATGAAGGGTGAATAACAACATTTTCTTAAAGATCTTATGGAGAATTTAAGATTTATCAGTTCACATGGGGACCAAATGAAGCCTTTGATACAGTGAAGATAATATACTGAAAACATTTATTCACTTAGTTGTATTTTACAATTAGGGAATATTTTGTAGCCTAAGATCTGTAAGACTCTTTGCTTTCATTGAAGAGGTCATGATGAGAAAGTACTCAATGAAAAAGGAACTTGCTAAGAAATAGATGATGTTACTAAATTGTAGTTTCATGTAATTCAGATAATTACCCCTTTGACATCAGCCTCTGACACTTGTTATCTTTCAGGCTTATACAGTGAACAATTTCATACCTTTTGGATATCAAAAGTGAAGATTCTAGGTCTTGACAAAATTTATGTAAAGGATCTGCTCCTTTTGAGCTTCTTTAAAGACAAACTCTGTCATTTACTATTTACTCTGAAGGCAATTAGTTAATGTCTTATAACTTCATTTGCTGAAAATAGGGATATAATGTGGTGACTTCATATAGTGGTTGTGGGGAACTAATACATATACATGATATATAATTCATGTAAAATGCACAGCAAAGAGCCAGGAAGAGCGTGTTAGTCCTTTTCTATGTTGGTGTTGATAGATTTATAGCCTGTTGTGTATATATTATACTCTGTGGATGTGAAGATGAATGAAGCTTTGAGTCCAGGGTGGAAACAGTCCTAACCAAGTTTGTCAATATCCTGTGGAATGTCAGAGTACTAAGGGGCTAACAGGAAAATGACTTGCTACCTGCATAGTGATATGACAGTAATTTGGAAGGAGAGTCTTGAAAGTTGACTATAAACTCTACTCTTGATGATCTATGAATTAAAATACCATTTATTCCAAGAAGAATATTTAGATTTTGGAAAATCTTGTACTACAACTCCCGTAGTTACTTTTGATTAATTGTGGGCTCTACTGGCATCTCAAATTTCCTATTTATTTTGGCAGCTAACACACTTGCATAGACTTTCCTTTTAAACCAAAATATTTTCCTTTCCCTTCTTCACCAGGGAAAGTATAAGTCAAAAAGAGAAAACTTCCATAGTCCGATTCAGATTCTGAGCGGTCTCAGATGTGATCACGTTAATATGTTTTTACAAAAGTGTGCTTTGGCTTTTAATAATTTGGTTCTACTTCATCAGTTACATTTTGTGTTTGAGATTCAGCCTATTAATGATAAAAATAGTAGCTCAAGTATAAAAAGAGCCAGTAATAAAATGGTGGTAGTGGTGAGTAAAATGGGCCACATTTAGATGAGAAAATGTAGGCTGAAGACAGTTACTACCCCGAGCATACAACTTAGTTGCCAACTTCCCAACATCCAGGACAATAAAAGTAGCACACAATGTGTTATGTAACTCTTATTAAGAATGAAACATTTTTGAGAGAAATTTGTCTTGTAGGTCTCTAATCATGGGATATTGATAGATATAATTAATTTTACCCTTGGTAACAGATTTTTCAAGAAATCTAAAGGTGTTTAACATCTTTGTTAAGTTGAAAATTTTTTCCTTATTAAAATCTGAAGTCATATTATTAAGCCATAATTCTATAAAGGCAAGTCAACAGGACCAAATTGTAGTATACAGTTTTGTGATATGATTTGATAAATTAGAAAACTCTTAATAAGAGAGTATGTTAGAATATCTCTTGTTTTTGAATAGAGGTGGCATTTAGGGCATATGGCTAATAATTTTGAGGGGAGATATATAATTAGTGAATGTCTGAAGGCACATAGCCTATGTTATGAAAGAATCATATGCTTAAGGTAACAGGTGTATAGATGCCAAGGATAATATTTTACGGTGAAAATATATATGTGTCAGATTTGTATTTTGTTTGTTCTTGATGATGGCCCACTAATTTCTTGAAGAGCAACTCCCTGTTTGTTGAATTTGAACTTGATTGTAATTTTTCCCCAGGGTATGCACTTTAGAGCTTGAAGAGAGAGTTTTGGTTTAGATTTTGAGGGCAAAGTCTTTCTCTTCAGAAGGAAACCTTAAAGTGAGTCTGTGGGATATTTAAGTGGGACTGCGTATAGCTGGTTAGTCAGGATATAGGGTACACATGGCAACCCCAAGTCATGTTTATAATGAACTTAATTTGTTGAGTGAAATTACTTAATTCAGTGGTTTTTAAATTGTGGTCCTTGTCATCATTTGGACACTTGTCAGAAATGTGAATTTCTGGAGCTTTACCCAGACCTCCTGACCGAAATACTCTGGGAGTTGACTCAATGTTTATGTTTTAACAAGACTCAGGTGATTCTAGGAAACATTGGTTTACGTTATCATCTGGATGTTTTAAAATAATTGCCTCTGGTGTGTGTACCTATAATCCTAGCTACTGGAGGGGCTGAGAATTGTGAATCTGAAGCAAGCCTGGGTATCATAAGAAAAACCTGTCTCAAAAATAAGATAAAGTAAATTGTCAAAATGATTCTTTTCCTCCATGGGTTAATTACAATTTAATTGTCCTTTCTGCCAGTGATAGGCCAACAGGTACACATGCTTCTTGTGGTTACTTCTGGACTGTTAAAGAAGGCCTTGTCATTATCTGTGTGCTGATGTATGTCATATTTTGCCATGGCAGGAAAGATTTTTCAGGTATATATTAAAATGAAGGATCTTATACTTTGAAATAGGCTGTTTTGTGAGGTGATTTGTTTTAACTTCGATTTTCATTAGTGGTACTATATAGTTTTTCTGTTAGAAATTGTTCTGTGATGTAGAAATTATAAAAATTGAATCAGTTACTGGTGTGCAGTTTAGCATATTAAATATAACAATTAAGATTACAAAATGAAATGAGGTCTAAGCATTGTAATGAAGTGTGTTTTGCTAGGCCTTGAAAATAATTGATGTTCTTTTATTTCTGTGCACGATTATTGAACTCACATGGCTCTAAAGTTAGAAGGCCTGTGTTCAAATTCTGCCTCTCCTGCTTACCTGGCCTTGTTAAAGTTATTTAATCACTATGAGTTTTAATTTTTTCATCTGTGTAATAGGATAACTGAACATCACCAATTACATAGTTTCTGTGGGGAATAAGTGAGATTATGAATATAAACCCTTATAAAGTTAGCATCTTATTATTCTATTACCTACCACTTCTATGATTAGCAGTGAGTAACTTAGAGATACATTTGTGATAATTCTATAATTTGTTTTCCACACTTGTCTGTCATCCCAAGGAAGAGAATGATGTCTTCTATGTCTCTAATAGTTTTCACATCTCTGATATGATCATTACCACCTTTATTAAGTAATATTTGATTTGCAGGCACTGGCTACCATGTTCATGCTCTCGGTGACTTGAAAGCAGAGAGTTTCTTTAATTCAAGTATGTCTTAAATAGCATACTCCTTTGACTGTCATAACTATTACCTTGCATAAGGAAGTATCACCAACCATAGAGTGAGATATAGGCTTGAGTCCTACCTCTGATACTGAACTCTACAGTAACTTGTCTATGCAGTAAACTGTAAATTTTCCTTAGTCTCAGCTTTTATTATTAAAAATAAGAAAAATACAATCTAAGAGATTTGAGGATTAATTAAGACAATATTAACAAAGTGCTTGGACTAAAGTCATATACTTTTTTGTGCTTAATAAAGGGAAATTGTATATTTTTCCCTTTTTCCCTTTAGGCTGTCATGAGAAACAGGCAAATATGCGTTAAAGTAAGTAGAGTTGTTAAAAAAAATAGAGTTGTTTTGGTTTCATAAGAGATTCTTTGATTTTTTATCAGAAATCAGGATGTGTTTTTTCTTACAACAAATAATTTAAGTAATTGTTTTTCAAATAAAGCATGTTACTTTGCATTATGTATAGCACAATGAAAATGTATTGACTGTCCTGTTAAGAATCTAAATGGGCTGAGGGTGTAGCTCAGTGGTATATAGCGGTGGTGGCAGACCTTTTAGAGCATAGATGTCTTAGGATAGTGCAAAGGTAAAATATAAAAATAGGCTGGATATGTAGCTCAGTGATAGAGTACTTGCCTAGCATGCAAAAGGCCCAGGGTTTGATTCCTAGCACTGCAAGAAAAGAGAAAAAAAACAAAACAAAACTATTTTGGAGTTTAGCAAGATACGTTAGAGATCTAATGAGGCCTTTGCTTTTATGGATTTGGAAAAAGTTATAGAGGACAAATATTCTCCAGCAGAGCTGAGCTTCTAGTGTCTAATATCATTACACTGATTTATATTTGTTCATATTTTGACCATTAGCTCAAGTTCAGTCACAAAGACCTGTCACTTAACACAAAATTTTTCTATTTTACAGTTACTTTACTTTCTGAGAGAGATATACTAGAAAACAGATCAGTAACTATATTTGGTCCAGTTAGCAATCTAAAGAGACAAAATCAAAGAATGAAATATGGATATCAAATATCTTATTCCCTTCATTTAACTCTTTACTCATTGGAGAGGAAAACTGGCATTGTTTGTGCAGTTCTTAAGCAATGTATGTTAAAAATATAAAAAGCCAATATGGTGTAAATCAAGAATGATAAGCTTTACTCTCTGAAAACAAAATGTTTATTTGATAAAATATGTGACTTTTGAACTCTTAGAATGACCAAAGCATCATAAGAGATAAAGGGTCTTACAAACATACTTTATAAAAGGTTTAAGTTGTAATACTCTTGGGTTGTGGAAAAGACTTGGAGTTAAACTAAGATTGTGGTACTTGGATTTAATATGAATACCAGTAATCTGCTGAGGCATTGTTTCCTTTTGAATTCTGTTCAACACATTGTATCTGATAGTCACTACCTGATCAGAGGTTGGATATTGATATTTACTTGTCACCTCTGTAATTAAATCATAACAAAATCGAAGAAAAAATATTATCAGTGTGTAAAGGATAGAGGGATTTTTTTTTCAGTCTCACAAAACATTGCTGAAATTTTAAAATTTCATTTAGGATTTTAGTTTAATATATTTTTCCAGTTAGAAGTAATCAGTTATTCAATTTAACAAGCATCTTTATGTCCGGTATGATATATTTGGAGTGGGGAAAGTTATGTGGCGATTGACTGAATTCTGATACTCTCTTAAGAAACTTATGGGGCTTCTTATTTTATTAAAAATAGCTCTTATAAAAGAAACCAAGCAAAAGCACCCTGTTATATTTATCAACAGTGTCTCCTCTGTGCTTTTCATTCTGTGATTGGCACAATGCAAATTCTAGAATTCATAAAATTAGTTTCGTGAAAAAGAATAATAGATCTGGTTCTTCCCTCTACTCCCTTTATTTATTTAGGCAAAAGAAAACATACAACTCTATAGTGGGAAAGGGGAAATATATAAACAAACCTTCAGAAAGTAGAAGAGAATTTTTAAACATTTAAAACTTACCTGAAAGAATTCATTTGTTGATTTAATGAACATTTGTGGGCTTTTTATTCATTAGGATGTACTTGAGGCACAGTAACACAGAAATGTGGAACAGTACTTCTTAGACTCATTTCACAATATAGTACACGTAGGAAATGACACTATTTAAAGAAAGATCATCTTCCAGGGAGCTGTGCCTTCTCAGACCCCTTGGGTAGTCCTGTGGGCTAAGGTAATGACTGTCTTGGAATACTGTTAGAGTAAACACTGGGAAACCTTTGATATAAGATAGTTCTTGTTCTTGGGAAACTAACTGTCAGAAGACACAGCCAACTGATCAGTAACTGGAGATTCTGGCCTTCAAGACAGGGGATTGGTGATGGATATGGTGATGGCCCAGTTAGAGGCATGGCTTGAGAGTACTAAAAGGTGAACAAGTCCAGCTACTATAACATGAGATAGGGTAACTTTGTATTAACTTCTAAACTTCAAATTATTCCTCTGATCAATTTCATTTCCAAAAAAAAAAAATGCAGTAAGAGTTTGGGCTAATTCAATGCTTGACATGAGGTATACAAACAGAAAGCTCCTTTAGGAGCTTTGATTCTAGCCTCTTGCTTCTCTATGACCAAGTTGAGGAAGACAAGACAAAGAAGAAAGGATCAGGAGGAAAAGTCTAGAGTCATACCTCCCTAGAGCAGAATAGCCTGTTAACCTGCCTCCTCATCCTCATCCTCATCCCTGTCCTATCCCAACCCTGTTGCCCCTGGGGAAATAACCTGCAAAACTCTCTCTCATTTCTAATATTGGGTTACATTGAAATATAACTGCAGTTAAATTTCTTCAACTTCAGAGCTAAAGTTTGTATTATGAAACAATTCATTCAGTGAACGTTAATGCCTATTCATCTATATAGTGGTATTGGGGGATGGAGTCAGGAAGAATGTTCCTTATTTCAGCAGAACCTTATTCTACAGGGCGTCATATGACAAGAGAGCTGTGAGTATAGCACAGTGGTGCAGTGTAGTTAGTTTGAGTGGCCTTGGGTTCACTTAAAGCACCAAAAGCTAAAAAAATAAATAACTAATGTAAGAGGAAACATAACTGAAAAGACATTATAGAATACTGCATGTCAGATTCCTTTGGAAGACCTTTTTAATTCTGTTGAGCTGATGGTGGTGGTGCATATGTGTATCTATGATCATAAGCATGTTACTGTTTCTTTTCAGAGTTTAAATTTAAAATGTTTTCATCCCTCACTTTTGACTTATCAAATAAAACTTTAACTTTAGTTGTATGTAGTATTCTTTATCCCAAAGAATGTCAGAACAGTTGGTACGTATATATTTTAGGATTCCTCACCCACTCTTGAAATGCCCTTCTTTAAACCAGTTTTAGACTAACAACATACTCCATATTCATTCTTCCATTTAATTTTCATGGCAGCAAAATCAAATCTGAAATACTAAGAATTGAGATGATTTTTGGTTTTCTCATCTAGATGCTAGCTCTAGTTGGTATTCTTTTATTTCTTATCACAAACAATGACTAGTGGTTTGGAGACCTTGTACTCTTCACATTGGGGCCTAGGGAAGGACAGAATATCCTGTGTCAGTTCTCTATTGCTGGTCCCATTCTCCTCCTTAAAGAAAGCTTTGTCACAATAATTGAGAGCAGAGTCTGTGGTGCATTATTTGAGATTTAGTTTTATATTGGGGGAGAGAAATTCTATAAAAATACTTTTAATGTATTTTTTATGTGTGTAGTGATTATAGGGAAAGCTTTTTTCTATTTTCCTTTTGTATAAGTTTAAAAAATCTTTAGAGAAGTTAAGTCGTCAGCATTCAAGGACAACCTTGGTATTAAAGAGACAGTTATATCATTCATCTTCATATTCTTTTATTAAGGGGATAATTTATTTTTTGATGATGCCCACTGATACTTTTTTTGGAACCCTTTACGATTTAGTGGCCTAATAGACAATTGATGACTATTTTCACACCTTGGCTAATAAGAAAATGTAGTGATTTGGAGTTGCACATGTAAGTGGCAAATTAGTTTACAGCTATTGAACAAGTTTAGAAAGCTTTGTGTCACTGTTGAAATCATACGTAGTGGAGAAGATTGAGAATTTTTTTACATTTATTTAATGTTCCTTAATGTGGAGGTTCATTTTACACTTTGTGAATGAAAATGATGCTTTTGTTGAAATTGTTTTGAAATCAAATCACACTCCTACTGAGTTTGGTGTACTCTTGTGAGTTTTGATGTTTTGAAAGTGTTTAATAGCATTTAGTAATAACCAAGGTACCTCACACTAAGGGGAGTAAATCTGCTACTTTTAGGTCTGTGTCTCATCAAATGCAACTCATTTCCCTCTTTCATACTTAAATGCTGTTTTAAAAAGTGGTTTATGGCTGTGTTTACAGGATCGCCCCAGGACATTTGACATGCACTCATTGGAGAGTTCCCTCATTGACATAATGAGAGCTGAAAACGATTCAATTAAAGGTAAGTTGAGAAATGAAACTATTCTATTTTAGTCAATAGTTAAAATATTTTGTATATTTACTCTGATGAGGAAAATAGTAAATATTCTAAAGTCATATTTTGTATCTAGTAAGTTTCATTAATTTTGTATATGAAATTTTATTTAAAAATATTTGATAGACATCATTGAGATACCAATTAATAGTACTGCAGGTGTGCTAATTGCTAGGCTAGAAATGGACACTTAAAAGATAAGAACTATATGCTTCGTTTTTTTTAATATCTCAGGCAAAGTCTTCTCATTGCCTAAGTATATGCCTACCTATATATGGTAGTGACTGTATAAAAGAAGAGTTTAAATATTGATTTTTTTCTCTAGTTTTAAGTTTTAAAAATGGCAAACAGCTTCACAATTAGTTTCATAATTTTTGAAATTTTTTCTATATATTTAAAAATAGTACTATTCTTTAAAAAACAGTACTATTCTTTCTTAGATTCAGTTCTCAATTATACTGACTAGCAGTGTTATCTTGAATAAGACATTCAGTTTGAATAGCTACTTTTATGGTAAGGGATTTATAATCACCCATGAGGTTTTGTTTTTTTGTGGTTATTTTTGTGTGTAGTCCACTTGTGAGTTTTAAAAATAAAGAACAAATGTCTGGGTTCCACCCTAGATGTGAGATGAGGTAGGGGGTTGGCATGATCTTCTTCTTCTTCTTTTTTTTTTTAAAGGGCACAAGAAGGGTTTATTAGGCAGAAATTTCAGGACACATTCCAGTGGAGTGTGAGTGCTCAAAGAAATGAGACACAGCATGTTCTTTTTTAATGTCTCAGGTGATGCTGACTAGATGGTCTCAAAAGGGCCTTCCTCTGCTGTTGTAAAAACTACTCCAGAAAACAAAAAAAAATATTTTTTTCTTCATAAATGTCTGTTTACTAAAGAGCAGGTTTCTTTTTCTTTCTTTGAAGAAATTTTAAAATGTTTGGTATATTCGGTCACCCCATTTAAGTTGTTCATTCATTCATTCATTCATTCATTCATTTTGTGTTCATCAGCCTGCCTAGGTGTTCTAGATGGATAGCTTTGTATTGCGTTCAGAGGTAACAACGTAGCCTGCTGCTTTTTGGGTTTGGTTTACTGTATACTAATGAAGTAAACTTTTTAAGTATTTTTTTAACTGATGAATTAGGAGATGAATTTTTTTAATGAGGAAAGTTTTAGAGCTCCTGGAGAGATGAAAAATAATGTATGAAAAAAGATGCATGCATCTCATGAGATAAATTTGAAATAAAAATATGTTAAAGATCCTTAGTGAATTCCTCATGATTCTAGTGAATGATTCTAATCCAGAATCATTTTATATATCTGAAGAAAGATATCAGAGTTGGTTTTATATTTGCTGCTGTTTAGTGTTCTAATTTTGTGTAACTCTTCAACCTCTTGGCTTTCTCATCTAAAAAGTAAAGAATCTAAGGCCATTTCTAGCATCAAGAAGAGCTGTATATTTAAAAAGTAACTGAAGGAAAGATCTGAGTAAGATCTGTGGGTTGTACGATGTCACTTTCCTGGTTTTATAATGTAATTATGTCAGATGTTACCATTTGAAGACACTTGATAAAGGGTACAGGAGGATATCTCTGTTATTCTTTGAAATTTGCTATGAATGTATAATTATTTCAAAATTAAATGTACAGAAAAAATAAAATTGAAAGACATTTGTTTATTCATATATAGTATTTAATTTTTCCAGGCCTTTTTTTTTTTTTTTGAGAACCTCCTGTCTACTAAATACTAGAGATAATAGGTAGTAGAAAATCATTCTTTGTGGTAAGTTCCTATGGTTTTGGTCAGAAAAAACATAGCTACAAGGAACGATAGTTATAAACAGTATATTATATGAGATTTCTAAGAAGCACGTCTCTAGTACTTAAATTAGATATGAAGAGTTTGCACACATTATTTTTAGATTAACTGCAGGATTTCCTTTGTTTATCAGTAAAATGCCAGAACATCTCAGGTTTGTTTCTGTTTTTTAGTGTACTAAATGAATTATTGTATAATGTCCACTGTTATTTTATAGTCTAATGTAAATTTAGTTTCACCAATTTTTACTTCAGTCTCTTTAGCTGATATAAGGATAATAAAAAAGCAACAAAAATTATGTGTCAGCTTTTCAAAAAAAAAAAAAGAAATAGGAAATTATCACTGGTTAATGTATTTTGAAATTCTCTGTCATTTTTATCCTTTTCTGTTTTTAAAATAAAAAAAAGAAAACATTATGTGTCACTCTATTCTAGGAATGCAAAGATTTTGTAAAATTTTGACTTATAAAAGGCAGCATGGCAGAATGGAAAGATCATGAATTTTGGCATCAGGTCTGGATTTAGAAGTTTAAATGATATTCTATATCTAAAAAAAAAAAAAATCAACATTTTTTTTAGTTCATAAAAGACACTCAAGAAGTGATGTAGAGAGTGTTTACCAATGAGAAAGCCAGTTTCAATTTAAGTTTAGGTATTAAATGAATTTATGTGATTTTTTTTCCTTCAAAAAGCAATAAAGAATTCATAGACAAGGGTATAATTCTACAGTGCCAATTTATAATTGTGCATAGCATTAAGAAACAAGATCATGGTATATTGTATTTTATTAAAATGTAGTTTTGCTGAGGGGAATAGTTTATTATCAGACTCTTCTGATTTAGTTTTAGAATACTGTCAAAGTTTTAATAGCAATTTGTAAGATTTTGTTTGACAGTGATAATAAAATTTGAATGCCTTAAAAATAATAATTGTCTCTTCAAAATAGGTATTTAAAACCTGCCAATCTATTTTGAAAGTAAATAAATTAAAATATCTCTCCCAGTGCTCTTCTTCCTTAGGAACAGAAAATAGAAATTGGCATTAATTTGATGAGACTAGTGGAAAACAAAATACCTCTCAAAAAAAAGTAGAAATGCAGTTAAGATTCATTTGAGAGGTTTTTTTTTTTTTTAAGATTTCATTTTATAAAGATAAATTTTTATTTGGGTTAATTTTATAATAAGAATAACAAAACATACTATGAATGACCCCATTTATTTTTCTTTCTCATTTGTAGTCATGGGAGATAAATGGGTTGTATAGTGTTTAAATAATAAAGCTCCAAATTGATAGAAACTACAAGTTGAACCTGTTGATGTGGCTTATACTAAAAGAAAACAAGCCAGAAAATTGTATTTATATTTTTCAGTTGACAAAAAAGAATCTCCCTTGATATAATGGGGCTTAACATTTTTACTTTTGCTATTAGCAAACAAGATGCCTAGAGATCTTCACATACGGCTTTTGATTTTCTTTATTAATATGTTGTTAATTCCAGCTGGCTTCATGGAAACACTTTTTAAAACAAATGTTCAAAAACAGGGCTTAGGCTTTGTTTTATAATTTATATAAAATTTTTTTGTAATTAGATTTTGGGTTTTTGAGTAGGGGAAGAATTTTAAAGCTACCATCATGTTCTTCATGTGGAAGGACTTGGCTCTTTTAAGATGTAAAGGATCCTCTCTATACCTTGTCTCCTTCTTTTCTCTGGTCAGCAGTTGCATGTGTTATTTATATCCTGGAAACTGTGCATTGCCTTCTCCCTCACCAACCCAGTGACAGTTCACCGAAGCTTGGTCTCGGGGACTGATCTGTTTTCTCAGTGCACAGCCAGTCTCATAAGCCTTGAGCCTGTCTCGCACTGGCTGATACAGTATTATTAGGGTTACCAAATATTTTCTCCTTCTGGGCAGAAAAATATTATTGTAAATGCCTAGATGACTCTTTTGGAAGTATTGTATCTTATTGTTTTTTTTTCTCACTTTGAAATTGGTATTTATTATTTAGAAATGGAGCAGCATGAAATAGTTTAAAACTATATGTGAGTATATTTGTTTTCAGCCTTCTGAGACATAGGTTAGAAATAGTAAAATAAAGATTCATAAAGCAATATTATATTCAGATATATAATAAGAGATCTATGAAAATTAAGGGGGCTTTTTCTACCCCTTTGTCTAAAGGGAGTAAAGAGGTATAACAATGAACTATAAAATAGTAATTTATATAACAAAGACAGAAACAGTACTAGATAGACAAAATATAGTACTTGAAAATTATAAGATGTCAGAATATAATAATTCACAATTTCATGATAGCAGTTGAGCATGTTAAATATAATATATAAAAGTGTCTAAATATCCAGTTTGATTTATTTCACTGGAAATCCAAAATGAGACAGCAAAATTATTAGAGGATAAAGTTAATTTATATATTGTTAAAACATTATAGTTTTTCAGACATTAATTTAAAAGATTATGTATCATGTTTTTCTTTTGCATATGAAAATGAAGTCTTCCATTTAGAATATATCTTGATTTCACTTTTTGAGAGGGGAAAGTATTAACATATCTACCACAATTCCTGTTAGTTTTGGAAATTTCAGATACTTAATTTGAATGTAACTGGTAATGACTGCTTTTAGAAATGCATGTTGCTTGGAGTGACAGTTTTTTACATCTCTCCACTTGTGGAAGAAGCCTATTGAGTATGTAGAGTAAGTAATAGATACATGGTACACAGCTAAATGTGTCACAACCTTATTTGCTTTATGCATTTATTTAATAAGAACGTAAGAGTTGTGTATTCACTCCAAAGATCCTTTGTATTTAACTCCTGATTGCCAACCCTGTTCTGACCTTGCATTTTAAAGCTCTTCAGATATTTTTTCTTCCTTTACATGTTATATTTAGGAGCCTTTCCTCTACTATTTTTCACTGCAGTAAACTTGTTTGAAACAGATGCTTAAACGAGTGGGCAAGTGATGGTTCCATCTGTGCTGCTTTGTTGCTAAGCAAAAGACTTTATAATTTGCTCTATACAAGATCATGAAACTCTGTTGAAGTTTACTACATAATGCTTGTTGCATTAATTTCAAATTGGATTTTAAAAATATCAACACAAAGAAGTGACTGTTGGACAATTATTATATGCGCTGCTGAAGCGAGCACTATTGGGCTTATCATTTAAATTCTATATCTTTATTTAGGAGACAATGAATTTAGTGCTGATTTTTTTAAAAGATATACAGTAGCTGTATATCTTTTCTTTTGAAACACAATTCTCTGTTTCAAATTATAGTCACTTCTTTATTTTAGAGAAAAAATGTTCTATAATGATAAAGCAGATGTTTTAGAACAGATTTTATGTGCATCATAACTTTAGACTGAATAGCTCTAGCTACCTGCTAAGACTTGCTGAATATAGGACTAAATTTTGTCATTTGCTTATGGCATATATTATAAACTTGAAATAACTTCGTCACAAGTAAAAAAAAAAAATAAAAGTCCCGCTAAAATAGATTCTGTTGTTTTAAAATTAAAATGTTTTATTTCAAGTAGGAATGGGGTTAGGGAGTGGTTATTAATCTTAAGATACTTTACCTTTTTCTATTTAAATCAGTTTGCCTATGGCAGTTTGAGTATAGATAACTCTGCAACCTAACCCAACTAACTTTTTTTTTTTTTTTGGCATGAGAATCAAACTCAGGGCCTCGTGCAGGTGCCGTGCTACTGAGCTACATCCCTGGCCTCCAACCAACTTTTTAAAAATATTAGAAAAGACATTTTCTTTTCATGATTATGTAACGGGGCATGATATAAAGTACCATAAAGAAGAAATGAACACAGCAAACTAGTTAATTTTACTTGGATTCATACATAAATAAATTATTATCCATGGTATCAGATGTTTTCTGGCAAGTTGGGGGCACCTTTAAATATTACAAGTGCTCAGATTTAGACTCAGCCAGGCCAATGCCCCCTGCATGCCTGGCCGGAGCCTCCCTGAATCAGGTTGGTTCTTTCTTGTTGTGTTTGGATGATTCCAAGTAATTAAAAGCACTGAGCAGGAGAGCAGCTGAGGTCTCCAGAGAGTAGAAAACTGCCTCATTTCTAGAAGCCTCATGAGTAATAGGGTGAGGCGCCTAACCAAGAGTGTAATCTAAACTGGGCTACAATTAACTTTGTGTGTAGCTATTTAGAGTTGAAGGATGTTTTTGCTGCTTGTGCATTCTCCCTTTCCTGGCTGCAGGATGGGGAATATCCTGAACAGTCTTTCTCTTTTGCCTTGACTTGGCGGTGCCATGGTATGGGGCCTGGGCTTCTTTGTTGAAGTAACTTCTCTTGTAAGAAGCAGAGAACAGAGTCACATGGCATGATTTTCTTTGTGTTGTGGTTGAGGACCTATTCTTGATTATAACTGCTTGCTTTATGGTTTACTTTTGATCAGGACTTACAGGATTTCTCACAACCGTATGTAGCAGAACCTATAAAGTTGTGGACTTTGAACCAAGCAACTATACAGTACTTTTTCAAACTTCATATTATTGTTTTTACCCCATCTCCATCCCTGTTCGGGAGGAAAGAAAGGGAAAGTATTCGGGAGAGGAAAATATGCAATGTGTAAATGTTGATTTGCTCATAGAATTGGTCTGAGATCTTCCTTCTTTTTGCCTCTGAACTGAAACTAACTCAGTTCCTACTAACCATATCCGTATCCTATTCATTGGTCAAATCTCATGTGGCCTGTTCTCTTGAGTAAGGGACTAAGTACAAAGTAGTGCTCCTCAACCTTTTACCTTCTATACATTTGCGCTAGAATATTTGACTCTTGTTTTTATTCTGAAATCATATAAGCAGTTGTCACAAAGGGAGAGTTTGTCTTATGTCATCTATGATGTGAGTCCATAATTACTTAAGCAGTCTCCTTATTTTCATCTTGAACACTGTGCACAAGGAACCCTGAAAATTGAGTGATCATCTTAAAACATTGCTGCACCTCTGATTTTACCTGCATTAGAGGTGAGGTGAAGGTAAACTGGGGTGGGGAGAGAGTAATAGCAAGATTTTTATATTATTAGAAAGGTAAAGATCCTAAATCTTTCTTTAAAAGATTCTTTTACTTCATTAACATTTTTTTTCTTTTCAGTTATATTAAGGCTCTCATAGTCTATGGTTATGGTGATTTAATTTTGTTGACACATTCAGGGTAAGGATTAGTAAAGGAGTAAGGTAGATGTAATAATATATTTTTTAGAGATAACATCAGAAAAAAGTGACAATTAGGTAACAAGTGCTTTTCTTTAGTGTCTTACATTGTCACATTAACTGTTGCCTAGAGCTTACATGAGTGGGTTTTACCAGGTGAACAGACAAAAATAGTGATGTTCTTTATTTAAAAGTGAAATTTAAATGACATTTAAGTGGTAAGGTTTTCAGACTTTTAGCACTCTGTCTAAAATAAACACTAGAAACTTTGCTGCTGTGTAAAAGAATAGGTCTGGAGGTACATGTTGCTCATGTTCCACATCCAAATTAAGAGAGTGTATTGTAAACCATTGCTATTGCCACTTATTTTTCTTATTTTCCTTTTAAAGTTTTTTTATACAGAAGTTCTATACAATTACAGAGAAAAGTGATCATGCTGTCTCATTTCTTGACAGCTACTGAAACATAAAATAATCCCATATACTAACATCTGCTTAATAAGCCTTTGTTGTCTATGACGATTTTAAGGTCTCCCTTGATCCTGTTATATAATCCTGGACTGTGTTATTGGATGACTTTGGAGGAGGGAACATAATGCCATGTGATTCATTGCTGTCATAAAAATATCCAAGATTCTTTTCACGTTCAGTTTAAGAACAGGAAGGAGGGAACAGTTCACAATTGTGCCACAAAAATTATTGCTTCCTGACATGCATGGAATTTTTTTACCTGAATATTGTATGCAGCTGATTAATTTATCAGCTGTGTGTGCCTGATTTGTGATGTTTTCCCTCTCATGATGCTTCTGTCCTCACTACCAAAGTTTACATAAAGGAAAAAAAGAAAAAAAACCCTTTCAATGAATGTGTTGCTGTTTCAACAGTACAGGTTTTAAAATTTAGACATATTAACGAGCTTTCACTAGTTACTAGTCTTTAAAAAAATACTATTGAGATGGCTGTGAGCTTCATTATTTTGTCTAATTGACTGGTTTTTAGTTCAGTGGAACACCAGTTGGTCAGTTCTAAAAGCAAGGCTTTGTTTTATTCTGGGTTTTACCTGGTAACAAGTTAATTAAGAATGTTAGTGGAACTCTGAAGAGAAAGCTGTTCCATAATCTGTTTGGAATCCAGTTGGGCAGATGCCAGTTGTTTTATGCTGGGAAAGAGTAGGAGGAATCAACCAATTGGAGGACCTTTTTTTTTTTATTGCTTGAGAAGCCAACAGAACACTGCAAATCTTAGTCCTGAAGAGTAGCCATGATTAACTGAAGTATAAGGAACTTAAAAATCTCACTTCCACTGGCTCTAATGTCCCAAATAATAAATGATTGGCTGACATGATTGGCTACATGGGGATATTTAGTGAATCATTACTTAATCTCATCGTTGTAATGATCAAAATAGTTAGCATATAGTAGACATTCCAAAATGTTAAGAAATAAAAGGAGATTATATTCAGACCTTGCTCTACCACTATTATCATCTGGGTAGCCTTAGGTTGGTCCCTTCTCTAGTCCTTAATTTCCTTAACTGTGAAAGAGGTATTGAACGTAATGATTTTTAAATTATTGGCAATTCTATTAGTCTTACATTATAAAACTGAAAGTTTTTATAGATTGATTGAAAATAGCATATAAAAATCACCTAATTATGAATGAAACAATTGAATATTGAGTAGCATATGTAGAAAGCAAATAATCAGTTATCAAAGTTAGTTGAGGGAAGGCTTTGTTTCTAGCCTGTGTCTTTTCAAGATAGGTATGAAAACTGTTTAGGAAACAGTTGTTTCAACTTGTTCTCCTGAAACATTTCTGTTCTCTATTTGTGGATCATAGACTTTTTTAGCCTTGGAAATTATTTGATGAATCCTGTGAACTCACTGGTGACCAAGCATTTTAGTTAGATGATAACTGTCACTTAAGTATGCTAGATTGTTTTCCAAAAAATATGGATTTTTATGCAATGAAATTAAAATACATTTAAAGGTTTCATTCAATTCATATTGTTATGAAAGTTAAAGTTATCAAGGTTTTAGTGTTTGTGTTCAATTGATGTCATCATGTCATCAGTTATTATGGAGGGAAGCCTCTGAAATATTTTGTTCATTGTAGGTCTCAATAGTTACAAAAGGTTATAAAATGCTGTTGTAGAGAACTTTGCTAACTGTTCTGTCATTATACTCCTGTCATTATAATGCTCCTCATTACAAAGGGAGCATAACATCAAAAAGAAATTTAGTAGAGGAAAAGGTGAGGGGGAGGACAGAAAGAAGTAAGGCTGTCACTAACCTTAGATTGTCATCTCCACTAAATAGTATTTTGGAGCTTCATCTCTGACATCTGAAGCTATCTTCTTGCCCATTTAGGCAAGACTGGGGGAATAGGGTTAACCTGATGCTGTGTAACATGGAGGATCAGAAACAGGTACCATTGAAGTCTCTCTTAACCCACATGATTTGGAAATATCTTACGTTTCAGCTTCTATTTACATTTGAGCTTCACAAAACATTTTGGCCTAGTCTATGAACCAGGTAAATCGAAGAACACTTTTGAAGTGTTTTTCCTTTTTGAGGTAGATGTCGACATTCTGTAATGACAATAGTGTTGACAACCAGTTCGAAGCATTTCAGACACAATTTCTAACTTACCCAGTGGCCTTTCAGAGATGATCTCTAATGCAAATCCTTACAATAACCTTTTATATTAGTCTCGTGATCTCCTTTATAGTTGGGGAAAAAAAATTGAAATTCAGAGAATTTCAGTAGCTTCTGTAAAGTCACATAGATTTCTGGTACCTAGAGTGGATAGAAAACAGCCTCTGGCTCCTAGTTCAATGGCCTGTACATTTATTGTATAGCCTTATTGGGGGGAAAAGATAAGAAAATATGTATTTTTTGTCTCAGTATGCTTTGACAGGGTAGATACTAAATTTTGTTAACTTTAAAAGGCTGGGACCCAAATTTAAAATACATATTTTATCAGAATCTTCTATAAAAGATTTGGAGTACATATTTGCTAGTTTCATATTGAAGAGTAGAAGTCAAGATAGGCTCATTGAGAGAATTTTTCTTCCCTATTTCTGATTCAGATCTCTCATGGAACTTAAGTGTGTGTGGACCTCAAGAGATTCAGATACCTTGTACCCCCTTACACCCCAATTGTCACTCCTCTTTGGGTTTATCTGTGAAGTCCAAAGCTCTCTGAAGTGTTTGTACAGCAAATCCACATGAAGCATCTGTATTACACTGAGCATTATATCAGGCTGTTGGGATACATCAGGCACTAAAAACAAAGACTCCTGACCTTATAAAGCTTATTCTCCAAATGATTAATAGCCATAGTTGAATAGTTGTTTATTATTAAATTCTGAAGAAGACTTAGAGCCTTGCGTATCTGTAAGAGAAACTGGAACAGGGGCTTTTGAGTAATAATAAAAGATTCTTAGATCAGTATGAAACTCAAGCTCATCTTCACTTAAGGTTCAGAAAGTCATCTGACTATTAAGTGATTAAAGTTGATGATAGATCTGGATGCACCCAGGCAACTAGTAACTTAGTTGATTAATGGGGAATGGGGTTTAACTTAAGTGAATAGGCTTAAAAACGTTCATCTGTGTGGGGTGCTGTTCTGTTTTATAAACTAATGGGCATAAAGAAATCGCTTTTATTTTTTGTTTGTTGTTTTTGTCATTCAGGGAAGTATTTAATTACATTTCTTCTAGTATTCATCTCTAAAGTTCTCAGTAATTTACAGGGACTAGCCTGGGGTCCCGAAGGATTTCATGGTAGTTATGTATGTGTGTTCATGTCAGTTGTCAGTAGGGAGCCATTTCTCAAAATCATTTTTACCTTGGAGACAGTTATACAATTCCTTGTTTATTCAGTGGTCCTTTCAAAATATGTCTCTCTTAACCCATGCTTTTTTCCCCCACAAGATAGGAGAATTTTAATTTTCTACAATGGCTTTTTTTTTTTATTTCTGTGTTAACTTTTTTTTTTTTTTCTGCCCACTGGTCTGTTTTTCTGCTTTTCATTATGTTACCTCCCTTTCCCTTTTTAAACTGGCTTTGGCTGGTTTAGTTTGGACAAAAGCTGTGTCAAGTTTTTTAGAGCTTAAAAATTGCCATTAATCACTGGTATCATAACATCCTCTTAAGGCAAGTTATCTTGCTGCTCTGTCCTCTAAATGTAGCATCCAGAATCAGAAGGCTTCTGGCAAGGATAAAAATAGCCTTCCTACTTGATGGTTTGTTGTTATCTTTCCTGGCAGTAGGAAATCTTTTGAATTCCTTAATTGGGTCAGCTCCTTGCTAGCTTCTCTCTGGATGTTCCCTTCTGCCTGAAGTTCTTAGATGCTTTTAGATCTTGCAACTTTGCATTTACCTTCAGTTACAATCGAGTAATTTTTCTTTATATGATACATTTTTCAATCTATAGAAACTTACTCCATTGACTTTTACTTACTGATAGAAATTTATATTTGTCACTATTACAATCTGTTTTTCAACTGTTGTATCACGATTTAAAGATTAAATTTGTTTTTGGTACAAAAAGACCTTCCCTGGTTTAATTAATAAGAAGAATTTTAAGTTGAATTTTCAAAGTTTTTCTCTTAAATCTTTGTGATTTGAGATAGAAGAAAGTTGGATGTCAGGATTTTTTCCTCTTTTCTTCACCAGAGAGGAATTATATCTGTGTTTGTGTTCCTAACCCAGGGTAGTAGCAAACTTCCATTTCTCAGAAACTGAAAAATCCCCCAGGTTGTCACACCCTAAGGTTGGAACTGACTAGCCCAAGAGAATCCTCCCTCTTCCTTTCTCTCTCCAAGTGGAAATTGTTAGTTATCTCTGGCTTATAGTTGGAGAGGGGAAATAAGTTAGTATTAACTAGGCAGCTCCTGTATACTGAGGGATTTTTCTTGCTGTTCTGCAAAAATTTATCTCAGAAATAGAGCAGCTTTGTGAAATAAATGAAAATATGGATCTCTGTTTTTCTGTGATTCAGTAAAACTAAGGTATTTGACAGATAAAAAAGATTGACTGGGTTTTACCTGTTTCACTGTTATCTTCCAACAGGGAGATCACTAGTTGCTGGCTTTGTTTCATTCATTTAGCAGTTATTTACTGAGCACTTTTCTCTGTTCAAGGCTAAGGGATACAAGATTCAATCTGTCCTCAAAGATTTTTTTAAGAGGAAGAGTTAGGTTAGAATGTATAATTTGCCATTCTTGGTATTTTGTGCCTTTAATCCCAGTACTCTGGGAGACTGAGGCAGATACTGGTTGAGGCAATTTAGTTACTTAGTGAGACCCTGTCTCAAAAAAAAAATGTTGCTGTGATTGTAGCCTAGTGTGAAGGCTCTGTGTTCAATTCCAAGTACCACACACACACACACACACACAAAGTGTAACTTACACAATGTAATAAGTTCAAAGGTGGAACATGTGGGGTTATCTGAAACAGAGAGTGGATATTTTGGGGCAAGGAAGACTTCGCATAGGATAAGAAGCCTAAAAAGAGAACTGCCAGACAGGAGAGTGGAGAGACCATTGGGGTTAAATAGAAGGAGCCATTTGACAGAGGAAGTAAAGTAGAAGTTACAAGCCAGTTGTTCTGAATGATTGGAGTACATGTGAGAAGGGAAATGGCAGTGTACGAGGCAGGAAAGGGCATGAATTCAAGAGGTTTTAGAAACTTTGGCTTTGAATCTAAAAGCCAGATTCATCCCAGAGAGGGTTTTTGTTAAGCCTAAACTCTCTGTGTGTGTTTAATGAATTTTAAATGGCTTTTTTGGCAAGGAGCAAGACTGTCCACTTGATATTGGTCTTAGCCAGTTTCTGCTACAAGATTTTGCATAGAAATGTCCTAATGCAAAGTTGTAACATAGATACGTCAGGGAGTAGAAAAGGTACCAATTTTGATTTGAAGAGCTACTTTTAGGTCAATAATGTAAAGTACTAAAAATTACCTTTATATCATTAAAGCATGTTGAATTTTTATTAGTTCATATTGATATTGTTTCTGCATTTGTACAAATAGAAAGTTGGTATTTACAATCAGTGACTTTATTATGCATTTTAAGCCTTGCTGTGTATTGTCCAGATTGCCACAATGCTATCTTGCTCTAAGGCTCAGGCATTATTGATAAAATCATCAGATGTGTAAAAGGGAGATAGAGTATTTCCTTTTAAAAAAATATGGTAATACAGCTTTGATTTACTTGGTTGTTACTAGATGAGTTTAGCAGAAGTACAAATAGGAGCATTTCTAATTAGAAACAACCACAAATATGTATGTATGTGGATTAGAAAGTTTTAATAGTGTTCATTGAAAACATCTCTTACTTTTCCTTTGATATATGCAAGGTTTTATAGATTGAGCCAAATAAAAAATTTGACTTAGAATGTTATGCTGCATGTCCATTATGTACAATTACATGGAAATGCTTTGGATAGCCTTGCAGAATAATTTCTTAGTACTGTTCCTTCACCTGTACCATGTTACCAAAGATGCTGGCATGACTCTGAAAAAAAGGTCATAACATGAAACCTAATAGCATTGTAGAACATTTGATACATTTTAGCTTTCGTGTATGAAATTGCATCATTTATATCATTTCTTACTGAGTCATCAGTAGCAATAGTATCCGAGTGTCTCTTTAAATAACCTTTTATTTTACCTTATGAAAATAGTTCATGTATGTTGTTAATATATCTGTTAGTTATTTTTCTTGTTGTCGAGACAAAATACTTGATACCCAAAGTTAAAGGAGGAAGTTTATTGTAGCTAAGTTTGTAGAAGCTTTGTTTCATAGTTGGCTGGGTCCAAAGCATGGAGGTATGGCAGAGGGGCATCACGGAGAAGAAACAGTTCATGGTGGGCAGAAGATAGCAAAGCAGCTAAGTAGTGAAGAAGCAGCAAGTGAGAAGCGAGGGCCAACACAGCCCTTTTTCTGTCCCTTATAGTCAGGTTACATTCCCTTTGGATGAGTAGCACTCATACACACGCTGAATCTTCCCCTTATCCACACTCAGAACTATGTCAAACCAATCAGTGGACTGATTTAGTAATCACACACTCTTAATCTCAGCATCACACCTATGAAAAAGCCCAACTTATGATGGCATGAGGCTTTAGAGGAACAGCTCAACACTAGCTGTAACAATAAGTAAAGTATTTTCTTTTAGTCTTTTTTACTTTCATCTTTTGACTAGGCTGCTTAGAGTCTTAATGAAATACATACTGTTCTTTAAAGCACTTGTTTCGACACCTATTCTAAGTCTGTCTAATTGGTAAATACTGGTTCTGTCCAACTCATAAATGCCTAGCATAGAACTGTCTAGTTGTTGCATGGATCTTTTCTAGGCTGTAGAATTTGGTAATGTATTTCCCAGAGTCACACTGTATCAGCTGCCTATATTTAGCAAGGTTGAGTCATGTCACCAAATATAGCCTATGCCTTCTTCATGATGTATGCCAGGCTTCTGGCTCCAAATGCCATGAGTGGCCTTTGGTGACTACCTACATTTCTTTTCATAATGACCCTTAAAAGAAGGACTGCTGGTCAGGCAATATTTTTTCCTTTGTAACACAATGCCAAGAGCCTTCTAAGACTGAATTTTACTCATCAAAGATTCACTGTCCTGAAATCCTAATGCTGTCCATCTGCCTCCCTCCAGGAATTAAATTCTAGTTGTACCAAAACCTGTGTTGTGTTTATAAATAGATGAGTTATTAAGAACACAGTCAAATAAAATGTCAGGTGCTAGATTATATTTGTATTAAAATATCTCAATTGTTTTTATTTTACTATATTCATTTGTGAAATGCTGGTATTTCAAGTTCAGTGGAATGAACTCATTGAATGTTTGTCTGTTGCCCAAACAGGAAACCCAAGACAAGGTAAAAAAGGCTGTTGTTCCTAAGGGGGTTATTATGTAAAAGAGATAAGAGTTAGCCAGTAGCTAAACTATTATGTAAGAGGGCCAGCTATTGCTGTGAAGCTAGAAATAAAAATTAGCGAGTTAACTTTATAAAAAGGCTTCCTTTTTGGGAGCAGTGTCCTAGAAAAAGGTGGACCTAAGAAAAAAATTTTAAAAGCTTCTTCAGAAAACTTATATCCATACAAAACTCTGGAAAAGGCAAATTTATCCATAATTACCCAACGTGGAAGCATCTGAGATGCCTTTTTGTAGATAAATGGAAAAGTAGACTGTACTTCATACAAACAAATCAAAAATTATTCAGTACTAAAATGTAGACGTCAGATCACAAAAAGACAGAAAATGTAAATGGATACCATTGAATAAAAGCCAATCTGAAAAGGATTTATTCTATGATTTTAAAGCTATGACATTCTGGAAAAGACAAAATTATGGAGTCAGCAAAAAGATTAAGTAGTAAAGAAGGACAAGCTGGTGAAGTACAGAGAATTTTTAGGGCAGTGAAATTACTCTGTATGATACTACCATTAAGGACATACATCATTATACATTTGTGCAAACTCATAAAAATATACCCAATCAAGAGTGAACCTAATATAAACTGTGGACATTTGGGTGTTAATGATGTGTCAGTGTAGGTTCTTAAGTTGTAAGGAATGTACTACTCTGGTGGAGGGTTTGGTAATGGGGAGGCTACACAGGTGTTGGAGTATATGGGAAATTTTGCTGTTAATCTACTGTTCTAAAAAGATAAAAGTGTCAAGTAAAAGACATTATGGTACATATAGAATAGCCACACTTTCAATTGAATGTTAGCATTAAAAATTAGAATATCTCCTGAAAAATAATTTTCTCTTCATTCTTAATTTCAGTTAATACAGTGAAACATTTTTGCTTCTGTATTGACTCACATCTTTTAAAAATGTTTCATGATAAATGAAAGTGGTATTTGATAGGTATAGGTTGTTTACTAGCTTTAGAGGTACAAAATTTATGCTTACATTCCATTGCAGAAAATCAGCTACTGATTAAATGACTCAGAAATATCTTTTAGATAGGTTAAAAAACTATAACAGACACAGGTATAAGCATCATTCACTGGGAACATGGAATAAAGGTCATAGATCAAATATGGGAAGAATTGTCAGTAAGGTAGCCATTGAAAATGCAGAAATTTTGTTGTAAATTGACATTCATGGAACAGAGAACATATTGGGACAAAAATAAAGGCTGTGTACGAGGAGAACTGTGAATGAATTGAAGAAGTCACTCTTAACTTTCCTTGGCACTCATGGGAGTGTTGGGAAGATTTCCAGGAAGGAAGTGATATGTGTTATCCGTAATTATGAATGACTCTTTAGATATTTTAGTTGTAGAAAGAATTTACAGAAGAGTAAGGCAAATAGGCTGGGGAAGCATTATCAACATTAGCACAAAGAAAAAGATTTCGTAATGTCACTGTTTATATTTTAAAGTAGCAGTAGAAAGAATTATTGATTAAGAATACGTTAACAGTTGTATTTGCTACTCAGAACAAAACTGAATCTAGCATGACACAAATCATGTGACAAGGTCAGGTCAAAAAAGTAAAAAACAAGTATCACTTTCAGAGTTCAACTGTAAATGTTGCCAGCAATTCTTCAGTGTCATATCTCAGTGAAGGATAGGGTTACTGTATTAAGAAGGCTAAGTAACAAAAAGTGTCAGACATCACTTGCCTTGGGCAAGAAATCTTTTCAAGAGATGTACCATGAGGCAGACTCAAAGACTTAAAGAGTGTTTTTATGTATTTCAAGTTGAAATATTTCTCTCTCCTTAGAAGTTACCCAGAAGATGAGTTTCCGATAAAGGGAAATTTCTTTTGTTAAATTGGTCTAACCAGTTTGATAATTGATCTTTTATATTGTCACTGTTAATTGTACTTGCTGTTCCATAGTGTCAAGTAAAAGACATTATGATTCATATAGAATAGCCACACTTTTGAGTGTTAGCATTAAAAATTAGAATATCTCCTTAGAAATAAATTACTCTTAATTCTTAATTTCAGTTAATACAATGAAATATTTTTGTTTCTGTATTCACTTACATCTTTTAAAAATGTTATATGATAAATGGAAGTAGTGTGTGATAGGTCATTAGGTTTTTTACTAGTTTTATATGTACAAAATTTATACTTACATTCCATTGCAGAAAATTAGCTACTGATTAAGTGATTCAGAAATTATACCCCCAAGTTTTTAAGTTGTTGTGTTCTTATTCTTAACATCTGAAATCTATTATTATTTTTTAAAATGTATTTGTTGCAAATAATAATATCCAGGTTGTATATAAAGCACTTCAAATGGAATTCAGTAGATTTGGATATTTGGCCTATATTAGCATTAAAGAATGATGCCACTATTTAGAAATAAACTGAAATTTCAATATTAAGTTTTACCTTATTCCTTCCTATATCCAAACCTACCATCACTACCAAAATAGAAATAAACTGACATTTTAAGGAGAGCACTTAACAATTTTAGAAAACCTTATTTGGTTTTAATTATAAAAATATTGTTTTAATTTTGGTTCATATTAGTTTCTAGGTTTTGGTTCCAGATTAATTAAAGCTGCAGGCAGTAGAGATCAGTTTTCTCTTTTCACAGCATGAACTCATTTTTTTGGAGACTATTTCAAAGACATGAGATTGAAAAGCATCATAAAGCTAAAGTTATTTTATAAAGAGTTGGCAATATGTGACTGTTGGATTGGTAGAACCACATATTAGGTCTGGTTCCCAGGGCAGTAGGTAGAGTCTTGTTGGCATCTAGGAAGGTTTGTTACAGCCTTTTGTTTGGGGAGAATCTCTGCTTATCTACCTTTTCATAACCTTCAAAAGGTTTATCTGTTTTTCTATAGCCTTCAAAAGTCACAGTGAAGTGTTTTTTTCTGAAAGAGATGTTTGCAATTCTGAGTCAATTTTAAAGTCCCACAGTACTCCTGATTTATAGTGTTGGACTACACTAAAGAATTAACAGCAAAGTTTTCTTGTTTATTAGATGAGCAAGACTCATTGAGGGCTCCACCAGTTTTCTGAAAGTTGGTGCAGATGAGCATGCAAGGGATGGATGTTACCATCGTTATTAGTTTTATCTTTTTATTGTATAACTTGTGTACATGGTTTGCACTCAGTAAGGGCTGGTGGTCTAGTTACATGTGGAAGCTCTTTATTTACATATAGAAGCTCTTCCAAAACAGAAATGTAATTCCTTAAAGACAGAGAAATCCCATTGTCATTTCCCTTGTTTATTATGGCTACTGATTGGGAAGACAGTTTATCCAACAATTTTAGAACTGACACAAATTGTTTTTATGCACAATTGTTTTTATGCACCTCACAAATTTGGAAAGTCTTCACAATTCAAAGGAAAGTAACCAAGTGTTTATTGACTAATGTGGTCTTTAGTACTGTGGTAGGTGGTTTTGGTATTGTGTCTGTGTTAGATACAAAGAAATGTTCTTCTCTGTCTTCAGTTTGTTTTGCCTAAAACCTGAGTTTAAACCTACTGGCATGCTTGCCCATGTAGGCATAGATCTGGCACTTTTGTTATGAACTACAAAGTATCACTGCAAAATCCTACACAAACGAAAGTTTTTAAATATATGTGAGGTGTGAAGATTGTTATTGCGAGTTGGTTTAGAACCTATAGTATAAAGAAAATTATTTGGGGGGGATTTGGAAATTAGGATGACCTAAAAGTTAAATCTGAGGATATTTTATTTTATACCTTCTAACTATCCCTGTTTGGATTTTAGTGGACATGCTGATTGATATAACTTCTGATTCATTGTTTTATAGCACAAATTTTGTCCCATAATCCAGTTTTCAAAATACTTTGCCTATTACAAGTAAGCAGTTATTGAATTACTTTTAAACCATCTATTAAAAATAAATTTAGTAACGGCCTTCTTTTACCTTCAGGTCGTCTAAACTATTCATATCCAGGATCCGATAGCTCTCTGCTTATTAATGGTAAGTGATAATTGATTTACCCTAGTGAAGTTCCCAAAACTGAAGTTAGTAATAGGTGAGAAAATACAGTAGTTGTGCTTCATCAAATAGAGAAATGATATTAGTTTGTTTTGTAAAGACAGTTGCAAGTTACTGTTAATCAGCTGTTTCAAGAATAATTCTTTCCCTCAAAATTGTGACAGAAACTTAAAACAAGATTCCCTGTCCTGAAATTGATGACAGTGAGAATAAATGAAAATGACACGTGATAAAGACTGGCATTATCAAGCATTAGTTTCTGTAGCGTGACCCTTGAAATGTCAACATAAAAGCCATTTCTGCGTAGCTAGATAAATGTGCCAGGAAAAGGTTAGGACAATCAGATGTGAAATGAGAAAGAGGCAGCCTAAGACCACAGTGCTCGGCATTGCGAAGGACAAGGTCATTCACTGTTTGCTTTCAAAAGCGAACAGGAATGATCAAGTTGTATTGGCTTTTACCATACCTTAGTTTCTTCTTATCTGCTCTTAATAATATTGCCTGTGTGCTGATTAGTTCTGTTTTTATGTGTACATGTGGAAACAAGCTAAATTTCAAAGGGAAGATGGGGACATTTACTTGCAAAGAGTCAAAGAACTTTAAAGTGTCTACATCTTAGTGTCATAGTTGAAAGTGACTGAGTGAAATAGTCTTTCACATTTTTCTTCTCATTTGCTTTTGAATGTGTATTTCAAATTTTTATGTGTTGATACTATCTTCCATTGGCCAAAGGTCCTTTTAAGTCCTGCCACCTCCAAAAAGTGTTCTTGACTACATGTATTGTCATTGCCCCAAAATAAAGAGAAAACAAATATAAAACCTTGCCTGTTGTATGTGGTAAAGAAGAAACTGAAAATTATTTATTTGACAGAATCTCCTTTTAGTTAGCATTTGAAATGGGTGCAGTGGAACATAAACTTATTGAGTCAGAAGACATTTGATTGATGTCAGTTGTTGAGAGCATCAGCTCTTTTGGAGGCTGTACCATTTATTAACGCCTTACTTGTTTGTCAGACTTTGGTCTTTTCATGCTACAGTGCAAGGACTAATGTAACAATGACAATAATAACAATAACAATAAACTCAAAGGAAACAAAAGGTAACTTTTCTCAAAATAGTTATGTTTTGAAATTTTATTGGTCTTTCAGCTCAAGAAAGGGTGTTAGATGGTTGGTTTTCGTTGTTGCTTATATAGAAATTGTATTTATTATGAAGATAAGCTGACTGAGATTAACTTTTTCTCAAACTGAAAGTTCATATCTTTGACATTGCAAAGGGCAATGAGTGTAAGGTTATGATTCCCTATGTCTAGCATTCAGCTTTAGGGAACCTCAAAACTGGATTTTGGCAGATGTGATCAAGTGTTAGGTTTTAGTAACCAACCAACTAGGACAAGATACCACTATTCACTTATAATGAAGACTAAAGCTTGTAGGTCTTTGATGGTGAACCTTTTAGAGCTTTCAATGACACAAACAGCCCACTGTGGTGCTTCTGTTCACCATGACTATTCTAGGTGGAGCAGATGCTGAAATTGAGTGATGGATACAGTCTCTTCAGCAGCAGAGTCTAGATTAGAGCAGATTGCTTAAAAATCATGAAATTAAAGGTAGGCAGGACAGAGGATATTGAGAACATTTTTTTAGATATCTTGATACAGATATATTTCCTCAGCTGTGTTTAAAAAACATTCTCTAGAGTGGATCCCATCTACAGATGAATTAATCTCCTTCATATATTGATGGTTAGGAGCTTTGCTGTTGCTTTAGTTCAAGTTTTTCTGGTACTTAGTCTAGTAAAATGAATTAATTGTGTTTAGTGAAGACAATCTCAGGAAATAAAAATATAAGTACTCTTCCATCTCTGAAGTTTTTGTGAAGATTAACATATGTAAATCATTTGGTATAACACCTGGCTGGCAAATACCAAACCAAACTAAAATACCTAAAGTGATTTTGGGGAAGAGAGTGAGGAATATTAGTACATACGATTTAAAAGAGGAAAAAACACAAAATGAAATTAAGATGAGTTTGTAAATGCTGTTTGTTGTTAGACATGCTTTCTTTGTATATTATGGAAGTAGATAACTTAACTATACTCACTTTTAAATGCAGACCCTTTCCTTAAATTTGAAAATAAAAACCTAACATGTTGTATCACTTTTTAGTCATTGTCCCACTTTAAGCCTGAAAGAAACTCCAGGTGGCTGTTTTGCACACATGATGAACTCCAGAACCTTCTATTTTTCTGCAGATGACAAAATTTTACTCTTTCTTATGGCCAAATAATGTTTCATTGTGTATATCTACCAAATTTTCTTATCTAGTCATTTATTGATGGGCACTTAGGCTATTGTATATTATACCATAGTCAGCATGGGTATATAGGTATTCATATGGTAAGCATTTAATTCCTTTGGGTTATATATTAAGAAGTGACAGCACTGTATCAAAAGATAGTTCTATTTTTAATTCTATGAGGAACCTCCATATTGATTTCCATAGTGGCAAATTGACATTCCCAGCAATAGCATATAAAAGTTCCTTTTAACACTGATTTTAACACTGGTACATATTCTTCTCTGGGGATATCTTGTTTATTTAGAAGCATCAGCTAAATATTTCGTTTTTGGAGAAGAGATTCATAAGACATCATTTAAAGGCTAGTATAAAACAATATCTCTTAATTATAACTCTTAGGAATGAAAAGGGGAAAATTTCTTGAGATGGAAAGCAGAAATCAATAAAAAGGAGGATACAATTTACAGAAGAAATGTAGATTATATTCACATTAAAATAATCTGCCATAGTTCTTGTTGCTATAACAAAGCACATGTTGAAAGTTCTCATCATGAAAAAGATAATAGAAAACATTTGAATTTTAGTGTGTTCTACAATTGTTAGCTAATGAAAACCCTAGAATAAATGTTGAAGATCAAAATAGAATATGTACATATGAGTTTACTTTTGAGAAAAGTAGGGAGGGAATTACTGATTGAGCATAGGACTGTCTGACAAATACATATATATGGGGTATCTTTTGATAATTTGTCTTTTGCTTCCTATTTCTATACCTAAAAAATTAAGGATTAGGGATCTATAGAAGCTAGAATTGTGATCATTGCTCTTCTGTATGATAGCTCTTCAAATATAATAATGCCATGTTTTTCATATCTTGTGAATGCTCTTTGGATGCTACTACACCAACAAATAAAAGTAAACTCCAAGTAGTGTGACATAGTAAATTCTGTTAAGCATATGCATAAATTAATTTTGTGACACTGAACCTGTTAAATTAGGGCTTGATTTATAAAATCATTTAAACTACTTTGTATTTGTGTCAGACCATACTCCTTGATCTTTGTAGTAATTGTGTCAGTATTTTGGTTTTCCCATCTTTATTTTTATTTATTGATTTATTTATTTACTTATTTATATATTTACAGATTAACTTTTAGTATTGTGGCTTTGAAATTTTTTTTTTAACTGACTTACTAATTTGGCTGTTTCTCCCCTCTTTTTGTTTGTGTGTTGAGATGGCTTCCCAATACACTACTCATTCCTGGGCTCAAGTGACCTTCCCCCGTCAGTTCTAACTAGTTACGCCTGTAGGCATCTGCCACTGTAGTTGGATTCCCCTACATTTTTAAAAGCCTTTCTGGAAAAAATCAGTTATTTGATAACATATTTTCATCTGAGCCACCCTCCCCCAGTAGAGTTGCTTCTCACCAGGGGGCAATGAGGGGTGAAAATATATGGGGAACTTAAAGTTACCTGAAAGTATCAGTTCTTTCCTGCCTACTAAAACCTACTAATAGTTTATCCTTCATGGCTGACATCTTGTTTTTTCTAGAATTAGTGCTTTCATTTAGGGAAGGATACTTTCTTTAATTTGTTTTGAGTATTAAGTAGCAAAAAAACAAAAAGGTCCTTTAACAAATACAGCAGCATAGAATATACAATGATGGATGAATTCAGTAGTACAGAAAGAATTGTATAAAAGAAGTAGTGAAGACCTTTGTTTTCCCATTCCAGTTTCTCTTTCAAAGATTCTTAACAGTTGTTCTAGAAAAAATGAGTTTTATATATTCTCATGTATCTATATACAGTATATTTTTATTTTTAAGTTTACACAGTAAAAACTGTTCAATACATGTTAGGCACTGCAAGTAAATGACTTCTTAGGTGTCAGCACATAAATATATGCTATGTGTTTAAATGGATGCATAGTAATGGCTCTCTCTCTCTCTCTCTCTATATATATATATATATACATATATATGTATAAATATTTCTATACTTGCTTTGCAAGTCTGGCACCACAGATTAATGAACTATTTTACTGGAAAGAATTTGATGATAAATACAGGGTTAATAATAAGAAATCATTTGTAAGCAATACTGTAAAGGCATTTTAGAAATAAATATCAATAGATCTAATTGTGCATATCCAGAAATAATAAAAATTTATGACTGTAATGTTTCAAACCCATACTAATATTCTTGAGGCCTGTTAGTCCTAAACCTTAAACTTATTGAGGACTTCACTAATCAGTACAGAGTCATAAAAATAAGTGCACATGTAAAGAACGTTCATCCAATGGGGACTGGGAGATTTTTATAAAGTGGTAAAAGATGTGCTTAGAAAATCTTTAATAACCTACTCTTCAGTAATGAAAGAATTCTGAAGTTTATTTCAGCTCACTTAGCCAGAACTTTTCTAAAACATAGATTTCTTAAAACAGTCATTTTCACCTCCCCAGTTCCTCAAAAGTTTGAAAAATATCATGTAGCATGCAACAACACTTTATAATTAAAAGATTGAAAATCTAATATTTCTCTGAGGAAAGTACAAAGATATGTGGTATGAGTTTTTCATCATAAGGTTTGTTCCAAATATAATTTGAAATTATATATATATATATATATATATATATGATGAAGTAGCACCATTTAGCATTCTGTTAATACCGTATATGGGTTGCTTAGATAGATTCTCTTTGTGGAAAACTCATTGAACTTATGGTTGGCTTACCTTTCTGCATATGGCATTATTATGGTTTGTGTCTGGATGTCCCCCCAAAGCCTTCTGTAGTCATGGGGAGGTGCTTTTCAGAGGCAGCTGAATCTAGAGTTTGTCACTGATTCATTGTCTAGTGATGGGATTACAGCTGTGAGTGTTATACCCACCCTAGGGTAAGTGGCCTACATACAATATAAGGAACAGAAAGAGTCTTCTCTTGCATTCTTCCCTTTTGCCCCTTTTCCCCTTTGGCTTTTGTTGCTTTTGGTGCCTTACACTGCCATGAACAGTTGCCCTTCAGCCATATCTCTCTGCCTTGGAGCCAGCTCAGTATGGACTGAAACCTCTACAAACTGTGAGCTAAATTAACCTTTCCTTTCTTAATTTTAGGTATCAGGTATTTTGTTTTAGCAATGAAAGAAAAGTAACCAAGATAGGCATATAACAAAATTTACACAGAAAAGTGTAAACTATTTTAATAGATGAAAAAAAAGTTTACATATTCTCATTCTTTATGCTCCAAAATGTCATCATGTTTACTTTTTTAATACCAATTTACGTTAACTTCTCTATTTGTTTGGGAAGTCTTTATAATTGTAAACATTTTACACATGTGGCCTGTATTTCCTTAATATAGGAAAATGCATAGTTTTCAGAATTTAACCATACATTTCTCTATATCAACGACTTCATTTTGAAGTACATACTCAAAGTTTGAAACTACACAGTTGAAGATATATAAGATACTTTATTTAACTGTTGATCCACATCTCTTATTGCTCCCTAAAACTATTTATTTTTAATGGTAGGTATGAAAATTTGTGTTAGTTTCTTTTAAAAGCCTACTTTTTTGGAATGTTTTTTCAGATATCTAAGCAGCATCAATCTACTTTTTAAGATAGAACCAAGGTTTTCAAATCTTCATTTCTCCAAACTCCTTTCTCTTTGAAGCTGTTGTCTGAATAGATTGTTCTTAAGCAGGCATCTACTTTTGATATCATTGATCTTTCTAGGCTCTTCCTGGTAAGTTGGAAAATAACTTTTTCTTTCTGAACTCAAGATCTATTCAATTAAAAACTAGTAGGTATAACTTGAGGAAGATATTATGTTGTTTTAATACATTTGCTCAAGTAGTTTGGTGGAATCCAGTGCTACTTAAAAGTAGAAATGTATTTTAGTACGAGATATAATTTCGTTTTGGAAAATACTCACATAGTACCTCTGAGCTATACTTATTTAGCATTTATACACAAGGTTAAAAATAAAAGCCCTGACCATTTTGTATAGTGATTTTTTAAATGTGCTGATACTCAAAAACCTATCCCAGCCATGTCCCCACTCGTTCCATGTGCTTCTGTTCTTTTCCAGCACATTGTTCTGTGGCGGTGCCAGGCCCAGCATGCTTTTCTCTATTTTTCATTAATAATGTCTATCGCAGATTCTTCCTATCCCCTCCACTCTTATCAAATCCAGGCGCTCTTCCTCTTCTGTTCTATCACACCTATCTTGTGACTACAGTCATTTCTCCTTATTCCTGGGAGATGTGTTCCAAGATCCCCAGTAGATACTGAAGCTGAGGACAGAATGGAAGCCTATATCAACTATGATTTTCCCCATATATATATATCTATAGTGTATGAGATAAAATTTTATTTATAAACTAGACCCAGTAAAAGAGTAATGCATAACTAATAATAGAAATAGGCATACTGTAATAAAAATTATGTGAACATGGTCTCTTTTTCAAAGTATCTTAATTGACTAATAAGGCAGGTAGCATGTACACCGTGAATAAACTGGATAAGAGGTGACTCATGTGCCAGGTAGTGGGATGGTGCAAGATTTCACTGTATTATTTAAAAGGCTTTGGAAGTTAAAACTCATTAATTGGTTATTCATAGAATTTCCAATTTAATATTTTCAGACATTACTATAACTGAAGTAATAGAACACAAAACTGGATAGTGGGGGAGACTACTTTATATGGTATATTAATTATCACTATGTACTGGATTATGTGGCCCTCTGACAGATAAGTTACTAATTCTTTGAGGTCAGGGCCATGTAATATTTATGCACAGGGCCTAGCAAGATCATGCATGCAATAAATGTTTGTTAAATAGGAATTTGGACCAGCTAGGCTTTAAGTGCCAGTTTGTTGTTGTCTTAAAATTTTCCTGATTTAAAGTTTATGCTGTTGTTTCATGAATCTTCAATTATGACTTTTTCTTTTCCTCTTAGTTTGCCAATATAATGCCAGACCTTTTATTTTTCAACGTTTAAAACTTGATATAGATTTGACTAGGTACACAAAACTGTTAGCTAAAAAGAAATGTATAAATTGCCTAAAGATTTCATTTGTTATAGTTTTTTTTATAGGAGTGTACTGTGGATATTATAAAATTGTTTATGCTATAGTGGTAAAAACTCTTAAGTTAAAGATGTGTCTACTAAATTGGTCATTAAGAGGGAAATCTGAGAGAAAATATGACTAATATAGTAGTGCTTTGTTTAGATCATGTTACATACTATTGCAGTTTCATAATGGTTTGGACCTTAGACGATAGATATGGAAAAAAGTTTTCCTTAAAATAAATAAGATTCAATAAAGGTTTACTAGTTGTGATTGGAAAATATGGTGAATGTGTAAATTTAAATAATATTATAGTAAAAGTCATAATACCATTAACCCCCCTCAAAATATTCACCTTCATTTTGAACACACTTATCCCATCATTCTTAACATTTTCTATAGCAGTTCTTTAAGTCTCTTTTGTGTCTTATTTGTGCTGTTCTGGCTACCTTGATGTCCTGAGTTGATTCTGTTTACTTTTCATGGTCATACTGACTTTGGGGAAGAGCCAGAAGTCGTAGGGTCTCAGATCCAGGGAATAAAGTGGATGTGGACACATCGTAATTTTTTTATAAGCCTGCCTTTTATTGGATAGCACTCCTTGGCAGAATTCACTGATTTTTGATCATACATTATAAAGGTAGGAAAGAGGACTTCCAGAACTTCTTCAGAATGTAGCAAGAATGATGAGACAGGTGTGTTTAAAGTAAGGGGGACTATCTAATGGATGACAATGTGTATTTTACTATAACTTTTTAAAAAATTAAACATTCAGCAGGACACATGTGTACATATGTCCTGCTACCTATACACACTACCTATATAGTGTCTTTGGAGAACTTTGAAGAATATGCGTTAAATTGACCTTTCGTGATTGAATTCCTGTTTTTGAGACATTTATCAGGAAATGAAGTATATGGACTTTTTTTCCATTTCAAAAACTGATAGATGAAATCTCAGTTGATTCTTTTGACAATGTTTGAAAGGTTATTTTTTTTTTTGTTTGTTTTTTCTTCTCATTTGACATGCAGCAAGGACATATGGGCGAAGGAGAGGTAACATTATTGTTTCTAACTTTTCAATGTGTCAGTTCTATTTGGAGAGGACCTAAATCTGCTCAGTTTTTAACCTTTGTGGGGAAAGGGAGAGGGGAAGTGAAATATAACTTTGATCTTTACATTGTGTCAGTGTTGTAGTTAACATTTTATACATCCTAATTTGAAGGAATTAATTGTAAACCAATTACCAGAATGATGTCATTCAAGTTTGAATTCAAATGATCTCCCTGTATTTTATTAGATGCTCAACTTGTTTACATTAACGATTTACTCCCTTTTTCTTTCTGAAAGAAATAGCTTAGGAGAAAAAAAAAATCTTTAGAATGAAAATTAGGAAGCTGGGCGTGGCATGTCTATAATCACAGCACTTGGGAGGCTGAAACAGGAGTATTGCTTCAAGCTTGAGGCCAGCCTGGGCTATATGTGAGATCAAAAAAAACAAAATAAAACAAAACAAAAAACAAAAAGGAAAAATATAGTCAAAGTAGTCTCATAATACATTATCTTGGAAGTTTAATTATAGTTAAGTAACCAATATCATCTTGTAAACAGAATACATTTTGTTTAAAATGAGCTAAATAAGTGATGAATTCTATAAATTTTAAACATTGGTGAAAAACACTAGAAATACTAGGGAATTTTAAAGACTCACTTCTTCAAGATGCCTTATTTTTACTGTCTGTAATAACTCATTTTACAAGAAAGTAACACAGTTAAATGGCTTAGATTTTAAAACGTGACATTTGAAGATCATTTAGAAAACAACCTACAATTTATAACCATTTTTACTTTTATTTGATATATGCTATTAAAGGCTAAATTGTTACATTGATACTATTATTATTTGAGTTTATTAATGAAAGTTAAAGATGAGAGTGGCAACAAAAGCACACTAAAATGTTTGGATGGAGAAGCCTGAACGGATTCTGCAGAATCAATTGTTCAATGAGAAAAACAAAAGAAGCAGTTTTATTGAATCTGCTATTTTCCTTGTTTCTTGTGCATAGCTCTGTGTCTCGCTTATGATATAAAAGTTCCTATTTTGCTACCAGGGAAATATGGGAAGACTCTTACATACTTTGGCATGTCTGGTCTTTTTTGGTTATGTTTTCTGGATGGTATGATTTTCAAATGGCCAATTTAATGATAAATTTTAGAAATATACAACATAGTTGGAAGCTGATAACTACTCAACTAGGAATATGAATATATATATATATATATATGCAATGTATCTTTAATGTGCCTTTACATTTTAAATTCTGTAAGACTAGACAATGAAATTGGATAACGGCACTAAGTGGGTTTTGTTATATTCCATTAGTTAAAATTAAAACAAAATGAATGCTTACTTTTCAATCAGTTTATTATTTTAAGCACATTCTCAGAGAAAATTGTGCAGGCCATACCATTTGGCTTTTTAGAGAAAGTTAAGTGACTTGCATCCTACAGCTAAATTTAATACTTAGTGACCACATCTAGGTTGCCAATGGCCCTAGGGCCCTGCCAAGGCAGTGCAGTCTGCTGCCAACTGCTTTTCAAAGAGTGTTCTCTCCTACTGTATTTTCATGTCACCTCACTGCAGTTTTTGAATCCCAGTGGGATACTTGAGCAACCCTCTGTTTAACCATATACTTTCTCTCTCTGTCAGAACTTTAATGGGAACTCAAGGGCATTTTCTAACTAATCCTATTATTGAGTGAGAGAAACAAAAAGAAGCAGTTTTATTGAATCTGCTATGTTCCTTATTTCTTGTGCAATGGCAAACAGCATTTTCTGTTAGCTTTCTATTCTGCTTTCTATTTCAGGCCAGTCTTCACTGTTTCCAATGGAGGATGGGTTTTTGGATGATGGCCGTGGGGATCAACCTCTTCATAGTGGCCTGGGTTCACCTCACTGCTTCACCCACCAGAATGGAGAAAGAGTGGAACGATATTCTCGCAAAGTATTTGTAGGAGGACTGCCTCCTGACATCGATGAAGGTAAGTATAGTGAGAACTGTTTAGAGCAGGAGCCTAGATAGTGGCCTAACAGAGTAGGAAAGTCATGGGTCATGGTTTCTCTTGTAACTCCAGTCTTACTTGGCTTCAGTTAAGCAGTCTTGACTGCATTGTTCTCTTGTCCTGTCTTTTTGTCATAGCATAAGATTAGTTCACAGAAAGAAGGAGAGCAGGGCTGTGGTAACTAGCTAAAGTAAGGAACTGGCTCAATGACAATAAGTAAGTATCACTGAGAAAACTTCCCCAGGACTCTATTATTGTGGGCAAACATGGGGCTTTTTGTTTATGTGTCCTGCCTTGGCCAAATTCAATTATGTATTCTCTCATTTCTTTCCCACCTTTTATGAGCTTCATAAAGGTACAGTTTATTGTTTTAGGATTTAAAATCTTATATTAGGAATGAACTTTGAAAAATGTAACCTGCAGTTGAACTATAGGAAAGAATTTTTTTTTTCATTCAGCAAATGCTTACATGGTTTCCAGACACCATGGACTATTCTTAGTCTTCATTAGAGTAGTAGACAAGGTGGAAGGGCTCTGCTTGATTGAGTTTATATTCTAGTGGATGCAGGCCCATAAAAATATGTAAGCATGCTAGAAAATACCAGGGAAAATATTGAAAAAAGAAGCTGTGACTGAGCAATGCAGGTCAGGTAGTTAAGGAAAGTTGCTTTGTTAGAAGTATTTATTCTGAGACTTGAGTAGAGAACCAGCCATATGAAGATTAAGAGGGACAAGTGATCCAGGAATATGTGGTCTGAATGACTAGTAAAATCAAAGTAGACCACATAGCTGTCATACATCTTTTATTATTTTCTCCATGATTTTTTTTGTCTTAGTTTCTTAAAAGGAAATTGAAATATGTTAATTAATGTTATGAGAACAGAACCATTTCCCTAAAATCTGTAAATTCTTATCAAGCCACTTCATTATACTTAAGATAATCTCATGGAAGAATGAGGGAAAAACTGGCTGAGAACTGGCAAAGATTGAAATAAACACAGGGGCAGGGTTTTGTTTTTTTTCTATAGTAAGATGTCTTGATGAAGACTATGCTGAAATTTCCATTTAATCTGAATCAGTATCCACCCTGCTATCAGAGAGTATAGCTTGAAGAATAATGTATTCTATAGAGTTGTACACTAAAAATTAGAGAAATTTGGCTGAAAACAGAGTTAGAAGTATATCATTTAAACCAGAATTTGTACCTGAAACATGAACAAAGAGAGAATTAGTACTCTGGACCTAACTTGGAGAATTCAAGCAAGGAGTTGAGAATGCTTGGGTTTGCCTACAGGAATATTGAAAATGCCCAATACTGATAGGGCAGAAATACTGTCTTGCAAGCATGAAGACACCACAGGTTAAATCTCTGGACCCTTGAGGACATACAAACTTCTAGGAGCCCTGTCAGGTTGAGGTTACACCTTTCTTTTGGGTTTTTAATTTTCTTCTAATAGAACTGCAAGTGTTCCTTCATGTGCAGCCCACAAGGTGGGGGCTTTTTCTTTCTTGATGATTATAATTCCATTTTCACTATGCTAGCTGACCTGGCATAGGAAAGATCACTAATGAACCAGTACAACTTCCATGTCATTGTGATTTTCCTATGTATAAGTCTCACATAAACTAAACTATACCATAGAAACAGGTGTAGCAGAAAACATTGTACTAGTTCACAATATAGGGGAGGAAAAAATTGGGCAGATACAACTTGGCTACATGATCAAGCTGAGCATGTCTAGTAGTGAGACAGGGTACCATAACATCAGGACGGTAATATTTGTGTTTGGAATACATAATATGTATCTAGTCTTGAGGAAAGACTATAGATCCAAGGGTTAGGTTCATTAAGTCAGTTTTGGCATCTCAAAGTACTATAGACTGGGTAGCTTATTAACAGAAATTTCTCCCATTTCTGTACTAGCTCAGGGCACAAGCCACTTCAGTGTCCTGTAAGGGCCTGCTTTCTTAGCACTCAGTAATTAGACATCTTCTCACTGTGCCCTTGCTTGACAGAAGGAGCAAGAGGTCTCTCTGGAGACTTTTATGAGGCTCCTAATCCCATCGATGAGGGTTTTGTCCTGATGACCTACTCACCTGTCTTGAATCCCCATCCAGATAACCTAACCTTGAGGATTAATTTTCAAAATTTGAATTTGTTGTGGAGATGAGCACAAACCATTCAGACCATACCAGGGTGAAATAAGAAAGATTGAAAAACTCTCCAAATTGAAAAAGACAGGTGCTTTGGGGATGTGGCAACTAAACAACATGTGTACTGGGTAGGACTCTCTTCAGAAAGGAAAAAACGTGATATTGTTGGAATAATTTGAAATTTAAATAGAGTCTGTGATTTGGGTAGTAGTGTTGTCTCCAGTTACGTGGAGGAATAAAAATAATGTTGCTTTGAGCAAATGACCAACAGTAGTGTTTTGGGATTGCAGGGCATCGTGTCAGGAAAGGATAGATGAGGGGTGTGGGGTGGGGTGGGGGGGTGGATGGATGACTAGGTAGATTTTTGCACACAGACAGAGGGAGGAAGGGAAATAGAGTAGGCAGAGAGTGAAGACCAACCTGCCAAATATTAATAGATGGTGAATCTAGTTAAAGGGTACAAGGCTGCTTTGTACTGTTCTTGGAGAGAGTAGATTTGTAATTTTTTTTAAAGACTACTACTTCTAAGAAGTGACTATAATAATATTTACATCTATGTTTTGTTGTTCCATTAGATGAGATCACAGCTAGTTTTCGTCGTTTTGGCCCTTTGATTGTGGATTGGCCTCATAAAGCAGAGAGCAAATCCTATTTTCCTCCAAAAGGTAATTCTCAAGATTCTATATATAAGTACAGTTTAATCCTTACATTTTTTATTGTTTAGCCCTTTCATAAATGTTTACCTTCACTAAAAAAATTTTTGAAACTCACTTTTCTAAATGTATCTTTAAAATTTCTACTTAATATGTTTTAGTTCAAATTTAATTTTACTCTAAAAGATGTTTTAAGATATTATCAAAATGATCAGTATTTTGATAATGACTTTGAATAGTCTTTTAATTTTTTTCATATTTTTGTATTTCTTTTTCTTTCCTTTAGTTTTACTTATTCTTTGTACTCTCAAAGAATTACAAAAAAAGATAGGAAAATATATATGCCCTACCCCTTTTTTCCTTTTTTGTTAGGCTATGCATTCCTGCTATTTCAAGATGAAAGCTCTGTTCAGGCTCTCATTGATGCATGTATTGAAGAAGATGGAAAACTCTACTTATGTGTATCAAGTCCCACCATCAAGGATAAGCCAGTAAGTGCAGTCTAGCATAAAAGCGCTTTTTTTTGTGTGTGTGTGTGGGTGTGTGTGTCTATCTTCTCTTTTTGAAAAACATCTTAATGTAGCTGTGGTAATAAACTGGTGTACTTATAAGTGGAATCTAAGTAAAAAGTCTTTATCATTATATTCCTAACATTGACATTCTAAATATCTATGTATATCATTTTTGATACTGAGTATTTGATTAGTTGAAATATTGGTAATTCTAAACTATTTAAAGACAAATGTATTTTGTATATGTAGCAGTTCTCCACAGTGAAAGTAATCATTAGGTACTGCAAACGTGATAAAAATTAAAAAAATAAACATTTCATTTGAAAATGCATTTTATAAGTTGCTGAATTATCTCTGAATAATAGAATTCAAATTATAAATATCTTCTCTGGCTTCTGTCTCCTTCTCTTTGATTACTTTTTTACCTAATATTGTCCTTACACTTTGTATTTATTTCTCTCCCAAAATAGAATGAATTGTGTATATATTCATATAGATAAATTGCATGCTTTTTTTTTTCCTCTCAAAGTTTTTTCTTTAGCATAAACTTTAGTTATTGGAATTGCAACTGGTCTGTTTTGATGAATCTAGCAAATCAACAATTTATTATCAGTCAGCCAGCTCTAGTGAAGGGAACAGTACACAATATTTTCAGTGGGTCTAGGTCAAGCAATAATTTGTGGAACGTCTATTTGTGTCTTGTGTTGTCTAGTTCAGAACATTCTTTTAAGTGTTCCTCTGGCCTGGGCTCTTTCTGTTGTCTGTATTCTTGCCAGTTCCCACAAGTACATGAGTTGTGTACGAGTGACCTAGGTTGGTGTGCGTAGTTGGGAAGACCTTGCTATCAACTCTTGCCTTTGGAGTTAGTATTTGTAACAGTTAATAAATGGGATTGTTTTTAAATTAGTACATGATTCTCGATTGAACTAATAGTCACACTGAAGTGTTTATCACAAAGGTTCTGGCAAATATCAGCAATATTTTTATTTCTACATGCTTTTTGAAATAATTTTGAAACTCTTGAATATTAGTATTCAGGAGTAGTTTGCATTCCCTGGACATAGGTTGATTGGACATAAAATGTAACCCTGTATATAGAACTTTGCTAAATTTAAATTATGTATATAGGAGGATTGGGTAGACCAGAAGGGTGGAGAATGACTAATTAACTTACAGGTAATTAAGGACCTTTTGAGGGTTTTGGTTTATAGCAGACAAGTTTAACAATGTACCTTAGTTCAATTTGCTCTAACAGATGAAATAAAGAGTTCGGGATAGACTAGTTTTAAGTCTTGTAGCTTTGTAGCTTTATTGATTTTAGTAATTTTAACTATTTAAAATAATATTACATTTTGGTTGCCACACTCACTAGGTACAGATTCGGCCCTGGAATCTCAGTGACAGTGATTTTGTGATGGATGGTTCCCAGCCACTTGACCCGCGAAAAACTATATTTGTTGGTGGAGTTCCTCGACCATTGCGAGCTGGTAGGATTAAATACACAGTAATGTCTCTCTTCCTTCAGCATAAGAAATATAAAGACCTTCAGGATAAATTCTGCAGGAGCATTTGAGTTAATGTCTAATAATGAGAGTTCTTAAATCAAAATGTCTGGGTTTGAATATGCTATTTCCAGTTAATAGTTGAATGACCTTGGTCAAATTATATAATTTCTCCAATTCTCAATTTCCTCATCTGTCAAGTGGAGTGAAAAATGTACTTCATATGGTTGTTTTGAGGATTAAATGAGATAACCAATGCAAAGTGCTTAGTGCAGTGTCTCATGATGCTGATCATGTGGTCATTGTCTGGCAGAGAAAACCCTTGAGGATACTTTAGTATTGAGACAGTCAGTGCTTCCCATATCCTTTGTTGCTCAGTGTTTGTTTACTGAGTTCTAAAATACCATATTGTTCTCAGCAGTGCATCATGTTTTTAGAGTAATAATTATAGAATAAATTATATCCCTAACTTCAAGTAACTTGAGGTTTAATGATATAAATGACATAAAAGACATAAAATGAATGTGAACACTATTTTAAAACTATATTTCTTGGAGAAAATGCATTTATTATTTCACTGAAAAATAGATTTATTAGCAAGATTATAGGGAAAGACAGCAGGTATTTTGAAGACAAGTTAGAAGAGCCTCCAGATGTAATCTACCAGTGCTTTTCTGGTGTTCAATTTAGTAAGTAATATCTTATTAACTAATAAACGTATGGCAGTAAATGGTATAGGGCAGATAGACGTAGATACCACACCAGCACTATCATTTTAAGATCTGTGACTTTAAACAAATTAATCATATCTATGCCTCAGTTTCCTCAAAAAATTGCTACCTATTTCATAGGATTATTGAGAAAATTAAGAGAACATTTTAAAATAGCTAGTGGAGTCCTGCTTATAAAAATTAATGGTCAACCCACTGGGCAATTAGTTGCAGCAGTGGGTTTGAGTTTCATAATTGTTACTGTGATGTGAACTCAAGAGAACAAATGAACTACTTTTGATGAAACCATTGTTGAGTGAGGTGAATTTTTCTGATTTCAAATATTCCCTTTGCTCATTCTTTATTCAGTGGAGCTTGCCATGATAATGGATCGACTATATGGAGGTGTTTGCTATGCTGGCATTGATACGGACCCTGAGCTAAAATACCCAAAAGGAGCTGGGCGAGTTGCATTCTCTAATCAACAGAGTTACATAGCTGCTATCAGTGCCCGCTTTGTTCAGTTGCAGCATGGAGAGATAGATAAACGGGTAAGTCCTAGACTACGTTCTTGAAAGTTCTAGAATGGTCCTCTAAATATGTCATTGTTGAGGTTAGAATGTAGATGCCATATGACTGTAAATTGACAGTTCAGAGTTACATCTATAAAGTCAATTAGATGTGTGTTCTAAGAATTTCCTATGAATTTCTTCCTTTCTAGTTTTTTGAGTACAGAACACCATAATACATTTACCAGAGTTAATGTTTCCTAAGTTACCTCATTCATTCATTCATTCATTCATTTGATAAAGATTTGCTGAATCCTGTGTACTCAGTATATTAGGAATATAGATGTGAACACGCTTGACATCTGCTGGTGGTGGTTTTTGTTGCTGTTGTTTTATCCTGGAACAATCATTAACACCATTGTAAGAATTATTTTTCAATACACTATATAACAACATTGAATTGATTCACTTCTAGGAATGCCTGTCTTAGAACTCTTTCATTTAAACAAATTAAGTAAAAAAAATCATCTTTTTATTTGTAGTCTGTTTTTCCATCTAAAATTAGGTGTAATACTTAACATTGTTTTCAGCATTTTAAAATTTTTTCCTTATTGGGTTTCTCTCTGAATCACAAGACTGGAGAAAAACCTCAGATTTTTTTTCTTTTTGCAATATATTTCACCTGGAACTCTATGTTAGGTGTTTTATCTTTTTATTCACAGATTTATTTCTTATCTTTGTGTTTCATACATTCAGTAAATGTTTTAGTGGCAAAGATAAGCATGCACAATCTTATACGCTTATATTCTGGTACATAGAATTGTGTTTTATACCAGGACTACTCAAAGTGTGGCATGTGAACCAAATGCCCATCCACAGACTTTACTAGTTCAGAGGGAGGCAGGAACTGTGTACCAGAATATACATCAGTTACATTACTAAGCATAGCATCTTGTTCCACTGAGAATTGTTTTTCACAGGAGACCTTAAGGAAGAAAGCAATACATTAGTTTATATTCTGGTGTGAGCTCTTTATTTCATGAAAGACTGACAGTGTCATTATCAATGACATTGGTGATTAACACTGCAATGCATCATGCTCAAAAGTCTTTATTGATTGACCTTGTTGTGCTGTTCCCAATCTGAGATGCAGAAACTTTGAACTGAGTCGTGGTTTATACACACTGCTCATATTTCATGTCAGATATATTCTACTTCACTGGCAATACAAACTTTAATATGGTCATCCTACAGTATTTTGACTACATTAAACAAGTGTGTATTATAAAAATGGAGAAGAGAGGCAAGATTAGGGAAAGTATACATTGACATGCCTAATTACTTTTCTTTACACTAGAAAACATCTGCATTTCACTGCTGCATCCTAACATAAACTTCAGAGATGTGGGGTTTGTAATTAAAATTTTAGGCTTAATTTGTGTCATTTACCATGAAGTCCTGTAGTCAGTGCAGTCTAGATATGGAGCAGCTTAGGAACCTAAAGCCTCACTATGTCTGCCCTTCCTGATCTTCCATGTCACTCTTGTCTTGTGGCTCATGGCTCACCTTTGTCAGGAGTCTTCATTAAAGCTGAATGGGCTGAGTAATAATGATAGCTTGGTGTGAGGGAGTTTCAGCAGGAGCCTTTCCAAGACTAAAAATAGCCAGCTCTTTTCTAGCTAGTGAGTTAATAGTCAGGTTATTTTTAATGCTTAAGAAGCTCAAATGACAGGTTGGCTTACTGAACACTGGAACAAACCCAGTTTAATAAAGTCACCTTTGACTTTTTAGACTCAAGTAAACCATTCTTACTGACAAAGAACAAAGCTAGGTTTCATTGGGATTCATATGGTTGAATCTTGTTTTACCAGGATTCCAGGTGATGATTTTAACCTGAGGTGTAGACTCTGTAAAGAGAACCCTGAGCCAGGCTTTGTGACAACTCAGAAGCTTGTAATGCAGAAGTCAACCATCTTCCCACCAGTTGCAAGCTTGATAGGCTATTTTGTGGGACTTGAAAGTTCTCAGTTGGTTTTATTTAAATTATAATTCCACATATGAGAAAAATCCAGATCCACTAATTAAAGTGAGGGTTTATGTCTATGAAAACTGTCCTGTGGGTTTAATCTCACAATGTTATAAACAATTGGCTTCACATTATGATTTCAGATGCAATACCTTTTCCTCTTTGAAAAGTGTATGGTTAAAAATAAAATGTAAAGTAGTGAATATAAAAGCCTTATAGGAAGCTCTTAAATGATGTGTTACTTTAATTTCAGTAAATGAGTTACTGGCACTTCCCTTTTGGGTCCCTTGGCACAGATCCTTTCAGATAGAGGATGGAAACACACTGTGCATGTGCTAAGAGTTGCCTTGTTCAGTCACTGTAAAGCATAAACTTTCTTCTGTTTTGATTACAGGTGGAAGTTAAGCCATATGTCTTGGATGATCAGCTGTGTGATGAATGTCAAGGAGCCCGTTGTGGGGGAAAATTTGCCCCGTTTTTCTGTGCTAATGTTACCTGTCTGCAGTATTACTGTGAATATTGCTGGGCTGCTATCCATTCTCGTGCTGGCAGGGAATTCCACAAGCCCCTGGTGAAGGAAGGAGGTGACCGCCCTCGGCATATTTCATTCCGCTGGAACTAAAGGATGCCTAACTACAGTGCTCATTTTCAGGCCTCAGAATAAGTGCACTCTTCTGTTAATTCTGACCCCTTCCTCAATCTCTTCACGCTGGCATGTCCTTTTGTAGCAGTGTGTTACTAAACAATAGTATAATGAAAAGAATGACCTATAATATAGGTGTTTTGTAGATTCTTGTGTCACTGCAAATAATACATATGAACTCCTTTTTCATATTACCATCATGTTGTATGGAAGTTTTATTCTCTTATGTTGCTGGAGACCAAGAGGATCCAAACTTCCTGCAGCATTTTCTTAGAGGAGAGAGAAATATTAACAGAGAAATGAAACAATAGAGTATTTTGGGTTTTTAATTAAATTATTGTTAATAATATAACATATGAGAATACTTTTATTGAAATAACCATGCAACAATAACACTATTGGTCTATCCTGACAGTTTTTCCCCCAGGGAAGTGCTTTTGCCTTTTTCCTTTCTTTCTTTTTTTCTTCTTTTTTTCCATCCCCTTTTTAGTCTTTTAGCAGCAATGGAGGAAGTTAATAATTATTAACAGGAAAGAGCATGTCAAAGCAAACCAATGCATGAGCAAGATTGAGCAGCATTATAATTAATTTTAAGGGTTTGGGGCTGAAATTATGCCTCAAATATATTAATGACATCAGAAAAGTAGTAAAGTAGGCAGAGCTAGGTTTATTTTCTTTTAAACACTTTTTAACATTGAGAATGTAAGAATTGAGTCAAACTACTACTGAGGGGAAGTGCATTTATTTATTTAACTGACTGATCTGTCACAGCCCCAAGAAACCTACCAAAGCTAGAATTAATGACAACTGGTGGGACACTAGCATTTCCTCTCCTAAAGAACAAATGTATAAGTCTTATTTTTGATGATGCATATAAATTCTGTATCCTAATTTACTAACACTCATCAGGTGTCAGTCAGCCTTTGCTCTCCATTTTGACGTTAACAGATTTAGAGATACCTCAAGGATATCATTTTTGATTTTTATGTTACAGTACACTTGTAGCCAAAACCAGACAAAAACAATATACAGATTGGCTGCTGATTGGCTTACTTTTTAGATTTAAAATTACTTTGGATATCCTGTAATTTAGTTGTAACATAGAAAATGGGGAAAAAAGTTTTTTAAAAAAGTTAAGTAGTCGCAAAGTGTTTTGCACTGTCGAAATAAGTAACTGTGTAAATCTGTGCAAAGGTACATATGTTTATCTTACTCTTCCTATAAAATAAAATAACATTACAGTTTCAGAACTTAGCATGGGACATAGTCAGTGTTTGAAGTGCCAACTTCATCAAGTAATGCATGCTTTATTATAAATAAAATTCTAGCTTTGAAAGGCATTCTTATGTGTTGAACAGTATGCTTCAGGAGTAAATTTAAATTAGTCTCTTGAAGCTTTAGTCAAGGAAGTCACTTTTATGTTTTAATTGAGATTCTCTTATTAATGCCCTATCCATCATTCAAAGGATTATGACCTGTGTGTAAAAACATTGAAACAAACAAAAAAAAACCAATCTAATGGCAATCTTGCTAGTTGTGCTACCTAACAGTACCATCTTGGATCCTTCAAAACCAAAGACTTGCCCCAGCGCTGCTGTGGAACCACCTGGTTGATGACCCCTACTGATTATCTGTAGGAAAAGCAGTCCTTTATTTTTAATACAGGCTTTAATGAACTATACCTGTTAAGTTCCAAAGGTCAAAATGGAGACATTTGCTGTCTTAAGAATCCAACACAGAGAGGGAGCTGCTTTTAAAGAATTCCCTGCAAACAGTGAAGCAGTCATGCGAATGGAGGGTGCTCTCATGTAGCTGGTCAGGGACTTTTTTTTCTTTTCTCCTGAACTACACGATTCTAATTGAAATGTTCATTTGCCTATTTTTATTCTTTTAAATGCTTGTAGGTGGCTTGGGGTGTGCTATTGTGCTGTTCCTACTCAGTAAACAGGTGTGATGAGTTAACAAGAAATAACACTGTTTGAGAACTAGCTTTGAATAATAATTTTTCCCTTTGTACATGACCTGCTGAATTTCGGTACAGTGTTTTTGTAGCTAACTTATTTTGTCATGCACATAATGTATATTTGTTATGCACTACTTTTGTATATCTTGTTTTTCCAACAGTGAACATTTTTAGGCACACTTTTCACTGACGGGATATCTCTTTATGCAATACCTCAATTTTTCATATTGCAAAGAGTAGCTTTTTGTACTTTTATTACTGAGAGATCTTCATATACTTCATTTTTTAATATAAATAATTTTAATAAATTTTATTTTCTTATATTCTGCTTTTTATACATTTCAGTGCTCTGCATACATTTTAAATTATGAATGTTGTGCACTGGCAATGCTATTTTAGAGTCTGCAGAGAAGAGAAAGCATGTTGCTTAAACATCCTTCCCCAGCACCAGCTATTGGTGTACCTGTAATTTAAGAAATAGTCTCTATGAAGTCACAAATTAATGAAAAAAATTCGCATGAAAATGACAGATAACACTGTAGTTCCTAAAAAAATTAAATGCATAAAATAGGGTAGAAATTTAAAATAACAAAATTGTCTACAGCTTCTTACTAAGTTTTTAAAATTATTCATAAAATGCAGACATTTTTGATGAATGTTTAGCCATTTTTAATCTTAATAAATTGATGTTAAGTGTTTGATTCAGAGGTGTCTGCTCTTTTAAATTATATATAAGAAAAAATAGCCTGCCGTGGGACAGGTATGTAATGTTAGTATGCATGACTAATGTAAGAAATTGTTATCTACTAATATTTACTTGTGATTGTGTGACAAGCGTGTTTACAGATTATTTGGTTATACTTCAATTTACAGGGCATACACAATGATTATCTATTACTCTGAACTTTATTGATTACATGTCCTTCAGATTACATGGGATTGTAGTTGGGAGTTACCATGTAACTCAAACATAATTAACATGTAATTAGTTTACAGATTTTAGGGTATCACTTCAATTTACCAAGCATGTAGTTCTAGCGCACTAGCATGGCACCAGCCATGTACTTACAATGTAGTTACAGAGTAATTACATGGTTATTTTTGCAATGTAAAATAAAGTGTTTCTGATTATTTTCTATGTAAAGAAACCCTCTCCCTCCTCCCTTCTTGTCCCCACGCTTTGGTATAATATATATACTTCTCCATACACAGACCTCTGCAGAATGCAAAATAAAATTTGCAGTGAATGAATTTAGCATTTTATGAGAGTGCTGTTGGAAAGACTTGATAATTCACCCCTTTTGTTTTGAAGAGTTGAATCTTCTGTTAAAAGGTGATTTAAAAACTTGAATGTGATGAATTGTGGCAAGTTAACTTCAAGTTATGTGCAATACTTATTTCAAACTTTTGAAAGATCTTTGCAGTGTAATTCTTTGTTTTTAATTGCAGACATTTAAAAATGTCATTTTCTACTGTTAAAGAGTAATCCTCTTTCTTGCTGGTGTTTCTAAAGAAAAGAATCAGAAATCAATCTTTCTACTAATGTAAATTTGAGATTATTTTTAAAAAATGGAATAAAAGAGGTTTTGGTCATTTGCTTTATTTTATTATCTTATTTTAAAGCTACTGTGATTGATAGCATTGTAAGAATTGGGACAATATTGTATTCAACTGTTTTATTTTTTATATTTTTAAAATTTAAAGTATAATTAGTTTTTATAATTTTCATCAGATTTTTTGTTATATTTTTTGGAAGTGAAACTTAGCAAGTGGGTGTCTAGTTTTTACTAATCCCTAATTTTTTTCCAGTGTATTGCTCATATTATCAGAAGGAAGAGTTATTTAAGTATGTCAGTTAATTGTACTACTTGGCTGAATTTCCATATAGTTTTTACTGTGTATGGGGAGGTTGTAGTATTTATTATAGCATTTTAAATAAGGGTAATTCATTTTTTTATTAAAGTCATTTTCACGTTAAGTTCCTATTTTTGTATGTTCTACTCTTAAGTTATATAACACAGTTCCTTTTTTAAAAGAGTTCATTTGTTGAAGTGCTAGTGGAAAATTAATGTTATTAAATAGTTTGCAAATGACTATTTATACCAGTATGCATATAATTTTTAAATATTTGTAATGTGAGATGTTGAATGAATAAAACTTTTAACTCAGATTTCTTTTAACAATCTTCTTTCTTTTCAACATAAGTTGATTATGCTTCCATGATTGGGAACATAGCATTTAAAAAATATTAGAAATGACTGTTGGGCCATGGCAGAACAAATCAAAATGAAAAATGTTCAGTTCAGTGCTGGTGGTAAGTATCCTTTTCTTACATAAGCCTGGGAGTGTCAGCGGTTACGGTGCATTTGGCCTATACTGTTGGCTCACGTGCTGCACCTCACAGTTTTTATTCATAGCCTTCAGTGTGTGTGGAGGACATTGCCCTGCTTAAGGCTAAATGTCCAAAACAAGTAAAAGAACAAATGTGTAAAGATGAAAGTCTAGGGTGTTTGTCAGTGAAGAACCTTGATTAGGCCACCCTACAAAAAAGATTTAAAAACAGGTCTCTGTTCTTTTCTTTTTTGTACTAGAGATTGAAACCAGGGCCTCATGCATACTAATCATGTGCTCTACCACTGACCTACACCCCAAGTTGTAAAACAAGCCCCTTTGAACTCCCAGTTCCTCCATAGACCCAAATGTCACAGGATATCACCCCCATGGGATAATAACTCTTGTAGTTTGTGATTTGAAACTATTATCTTTGATTTGGTCTATGAGTCATGTACACCACTGAGTACTATAGTGTGTTTATATATTAAGCTACATTCTCAAACTTCTAAGGATCAATTACAAGAAGTAGTAATGTCTGAGAAAATCTTGTTTTGTCAAATTTAATATAGGATCTGCTCTTTTTTGCTAGGTATATAGTACTTTCAACATTAAAAATTCTTCTCCTGAGACAAATGGTCTATGAGGTCTTTTCTTCTTAATTGGCTTTCCTAACATCCAATTTTTTCAACTACTAGAGATCTTGAGGAGAAGGAAGGGATAGACCAGCAGTACTTGGGATGCCCAAGAGCTCTAGTTCACTGGAGCTTTGACTGAAGAGCTTTTCCTTTCTCTTGATTGGAAAAATCAAAAAGTGTATGTCCAAAGTCAGCAAAGGGCTAAGCCCTGAGAGGCCCCAGCCATGTGGGAGACAGGATCAGCACTCAGTCGCTGCCTCACAAATATCACTAGGAATTCTGGGGTGGTTTCAGGATTTTAAGAGGAAAAGAAAAAAAGGACATGAGTATATTTAGTTTCTTTATTTTAGGAAGGATTTGTTTTAGGGAAAATGGTACATCACCTATGAATGATATACCAGCCCTACTGATGAAATATGGAGGTGTAAGAGATCTAGTTCTAAATCACAGAATGGTCTACCTGTGGAGAGGGATGCTGGGCTGCATTGCCTTCTTGGTTGTTCACCAACACCCACCAAGTAAGACAGGTTCTCAAGTTAGTTCATAACCTCTTTTGGTAATGGATTTGTATCCACACCTAGTTCACAAAGAAAAATTTTAAGTTTGAGAAACTCATTCTATCTATCTATCTATCTATCTATCTATCTATCTATCTTTCTATCTTTCTATCTTTCTATCTATATTATATATATATCAACAATCAAACTCAAGACCTCATGCTTTCCAGGCAGGTGCTGTGCCACTGAGCTATATCCCTGGCCTGAAAAACACTCTTAAAAGTCATAAAATGTCAAATAAATTCCAGATTTTAAAAATTGAAAATAATTGAAAGTACCAATGCAGTGATTTAATATTTAAGGGGTAAATATGTAGTGACAATAATAAGAAACTGATATTTGTTTCTCAGGTTGTGATCTGAGGACTAGTATAATCCTTTCCTGGTGGGGGGGAAAGGCTAGTCTTAGAATAGGACACTAATAGATTTTTAGAACAGCTGCCTATTTGTTTATTTGGCCTATTAATATAATCTAAAACTGAATAAAGCTTTCCTTGAGCTTATTTTTTAAAAGACAAAAATAGAAAAATTCTGTTATGAAATACGAGGTACGCTGCTGTTCAGAAAGCTGAAACAGTGCTCTGCCTACTAGGCTTTTGAGAAGCCGATACTGTGAAGAAACCTATTTTTTTGAAATGTCTGAGCATACAGACTCTACTTACAGGTAATGCAGGATTCCCATGGAACACCCTGCTTTAACATTTGAGTATATGTAATGATTTTGAGAAACCTTAGAAAGTCCACTGTGTTTTTGTCACCTGTACATGTGTTCTGTTAGGTTCTGTAGGATGCTTTGCTCAGTCCCTGTTAATCATATCCAGAGCTGTTTCCAATGTTCACACCTATGGCTTCTACCTTCTAACCCATTAGAAGCTGCTGCATTTCCAATTCAGCTCCTGAAATTCTTCCCTCTCTTTCTATCTCAGATGAGAAAAAGAGAAGTTATTCTCCAAATGAACCATCATTTTGCAAAGCTATTTTGGTTATGCTATTAACTGTCTTGGGCCAGCCTTCATGCCTTACAAGAGCCACAAATACCACTTCAGACAAGCAACATGGGCTTTAAATCTGCCGTTCCATGATATGCTACCTTTCTATAATCTGTATCATTTCTTCCTTTAAAATTTTCCTTTGCAAACTTCCCTCATCTTCCCTTGTGCTCTGAGGATAGGAGCCCCTGGTTTTAACTAAACTCTTCAACAATTCAAAGCCCTTTATCTAGCAGTGCCAATTTGGCCTCTTATTAGAGAACATTTTGTTTTGGCATGCCTTGAGTCTTCCCAGGATATTTTCAATTCTAATCTTTCTCTAGAAAATTGGGTGTCACTGTTGGCTGTCAGGAAAAAGCATCTTGTTGTGCTTCAGCGAGGTGACCAGGGTTGGAAAAGTAGTTTGTCTCAAGGAAGTTAAAAATGAACAGCAGCATCCAAATCCAAAATGGGTGCAAACCACCAGTGCTTTGTATTGAATATAATCTGATTAAGTGTCAGTGAAAACCTGCTTGTGGGCAGATGGGGGCCGAGGGTGGTGAATCAGAGAATTCCAAAGCCAGAAGCTAAGCTTGAGCTTTCTTTATCCTTTTCATTGGAGTTCTATTTCAGGAAGCAGAGGTTTGATACCATTAAAAATGTCAATATGATCAAGCAAATGTCACCATTTTACAGAGATTATTTTCAACTCTTCTCCCACTGCCTTACATCACCAAAAGAGAGAAGAAACAAACAGACATGGGAACGATTCCACAAATCTACTCAAGACAATAGGGTACATGAAAGCTCTTATGAAATTTGTCAGGAAGAGAACATAGAATGGTAGTAATAATCTGTATCTGAGCAGTCTAAATGATTTTTGGCAGGATCTAGGATCATTTGCTTCTCTTATCTGAGCAGCAAATGATGTGGCCATTTATGTGTTTAACTGGTGTGGGAGGGTTTGATTCCAATGACCTTCAGAGACAGAGTGGAAATAGGATGGTGAAGTGGAACAGCCTCAAGTATTAGATGCCCCTCAGCACTGCTGACTGCACTGACTGAAGATATGGTTCTGGAAGAGGAAACTAGCCAGTGCTGTGCACCTTTTGCATCCTGGACACTTAACATGCATCAGCCAGATTAATCTCACATAAAGTACTGAACAGAATGCAGAACAGCCCAGGGAGACAGTGGGAGATGTGTCCAAGGCTGCACGGCTAAAACACAGTGAAATTTAGATTCTCATTCTCATGTGTCCAATCCTGACTATTCTCCTATGTATCTTACTGTCTCTGGATTAGCAAAGATCAAGATTTCTTCTTTAAAAGTTTTGTTTTTAATTTTTTTCCTAAACCTAATATGGTTACAAGTGTCACATTTGAAGGTAAAGGGAGAAGATGATGAAACAAATTAACAGAGTGTGAGTTTTGGTTGTGAGTCCTAAAATGAGGTCACATTCTTAACCATCAGCTAAGAGGTTTGCTTAAAGCTATGGAATTGTTTAGTAGTCTTCTACTAAGGAGGTTGGATGGCTGTCTCTTGAGTTTTGTCAAAGCCAAGTGGCTCACATCTATCTCTACAGGTCTTACTTGCTATACAGGCTTCCCTTTAGACTATGTTTGTGGTTCAGTAGTAAAAAAAAATGGGAATATATTTTTAGGAGCATGGCAAAGTGGTTGAAATGTCATTTCTATTCACTTTGAGGATGTGCAAGCTTTTTAGTGCATATTGTTTGTCTCTGATTCAACCATCAGGAAAATATCCATCAATTTAGGATAGGAAACAAAGAAAAAGGAGAACTTTTTCTCTGGCAGTGTACATCTAGGATTTCCAGAAACCAAACATTATGGTAACTACTAGTACCCATGGAATATTCCCCAGGCGCCAGGCAATGTGTTCTGATGTCTGTCCCTTTTTTCAAGCTCACCCACAACCCAGTGAGATAGGTACTGTAATTATGCTCAATTTAAGATGACCAAGATTTGGAGAGAGTAACAAACTACAAAACTGGCATTCAAAATCACACACATAGATTGCTGGTCTTGTTTCTTCCTACTCCTTATACAAATTTCTAATGTAAACAGTAGAAAAATATTAAAATTTCATTTTCCTCCTGCATGAAGATATCAAGAAGAAGTTATGCTGAAAGTTTGCATATCATTTTATAAACTCATCTAAAAGTAATTTATGCTTCATTTGATTTGGTAAAGATACCTCTAGAGTAATGCAGTGGCTATTCTTTCTTCTAGTTATATTATCTCACAAATTACTAGAGAACTAAGAAGTGATCTAGCCAAAATCATATCTGTCCAATCACATGGTCCAAGACAGGATGTCTAGCTAGCTAAGTGAAAGGACATAGGCTTTTAGGTAGACTGATGAAAAATACATATACATATGTCATATATTAATGCATATATATACATAATTTTCCTTGATCTAAGAACAGATTTTTTTTCTATAGAACTATCATTGAACAACACATTTTATACAGAATCCCAAGCTTCCTCTTAATGCGTATCATCCTTTGATTCTCTGTATGGTTTCTGTGAGTTTACAAAAATGGTCCTGAAATCCAGAGGAATGGAGGAGAGGCTTTGTCACTGATATGTACTTGTGAATTTTAAACAGCATTTGAACATTTCAGTTCTGCACTGGGGTATCAGAAGCATCAAAATAGATTTCTGCAGAGAATTTGTATTCCTGATTTTATATATATTTATGAAAGAGAGCATGTGCCATTTTTAGAGCACTGGAGCTCTGGAATGCACAGATTTGATTCCTACCACAGCCTGAACAGCTGTTCTTGGAACAGATGTGATGCTGTACAGTAGAACCTGGAAGAACCAACTTAGAATGCTTAAACCTAGATTTGTAGTAAAACACCCTTTTGAGGGCAATGTTCCATCAGTCTGTGGCCTAACACAATGGTTAGCGACTTCCTTTTCCCCACTCAAAAAATTGAAATCCAACAAAGAGCAAACATAAAATTTAAAATTGGAAAGGATGCATGCAGGATTAGACTTTGTCCCTTAAGCGTCCTATTTAAGTCAGATAGTGGCTGTCCCTAAGGGCTATTATTGTAGAGAGTATTGTGGATGGGGGTGGGTTAGAGAGTACGGAGAATGGGGAGGGTGGGAGAGAAGAAAAGTACAACTAAATTATCAAATGCAATTTTGTATCTGAAATCCAATAGCAATACACACCCACACATACACATACATGTACACACCCATAACTGAGGATATTCTTCTGTCCTCCCAATCACATTCCTTTCTGCCAGCCTGAGGCAATTTTGCAGGGATGCTGTCACCCACAAAGGGAGGAAACTGGAATACCTCTTGATTTGCCTTATGTTTACTGTATATTTTAATGTGCTGCTCTTTGAATTCCATATGGAGGATGGAGCTACTTAATCTTTGGAAGTCAGGGTCTATAATCTGGTCATGAGAGCAATGAAGACCATATCTTCTTGCAGCCAGTACTGGATGAATGGCAATTCTAGTATCACAATCATCATGCTGCTATTGTTATCTGTCCACTTACAAACTGCCACTTCTTGTATTGGGTGAAAGCAGCAGTAGGAGGACAGGGTCACCAGTTTAGGGCAGTAGGTTTGGATGCCTCTCTCCCAAGTTAGTTTCCTCCCGTGGATTCTCAGTTGCTTCCCAGTCCAGCCTACACTGGTTGCCGTGGTGACGAAGAAAGCACCAGACTCCAGGTCCTGTGCTGCTACTGCAGTGCCAAGCTCAAGCTCTTGCCACCTTCTTTCCCTCCATTCTAGGAGCTGCCGACTCCTCCCACAATGGAGACTTATACACTGCAGCAAAGTCTGTGCTGTCAGATTGGAAAAGAACTCCAAGAGAGCAGTATCCTGAGAAGGGTTTTCTGGAGCTTTGAGCCCCAGATCTTCTAACATGGTTGAAAGGCAAGGAAGCATACAGGGGACAGAGAAGGCAAGATGGACCCAGACATCAACAAATCCATTCTTAGCATAATTGTCCCACTACAAAATACAGCTTTAATCCACTCGTCATGGCAAAGCTCTCACCACCTCATCAGTTTGTAAAGACCCCAAACTATTTTCTTTTTTTCTTCTTTGCTCTTTCTCTCTCTCTCTCTTTCTTTGCAGTGTTTGGATTGAAACTTAGGGCTTTTACTACTGAGTACATTCCTAACCCTTGTTATTTTTTATTTTGAAACCTGGTCTCACTAAGTTTCCCAGGTTGGCTTCAAACTCCCAATCTTCCTACCTCAGCCTCCCCATTAGCCTGGATTATGGGTACATGCCACCTTATCCTAGCTGAATACTGTTTCACTAGCAAATTTTAAGAGTAGTTTTTAGGGTATATTCTAACCACAGAAATAGCCTCTTTGTCATCATCTCTTTTTCGGAAGTCCATTTCTTGACTAGCACTTACGACAATGTATAATTTTCATTATGTATCATGCTTACCTTTTGAGGAGGGAAGAGGAAGACAAATATCATCTTGCTCTTAAATGGGTCCTCAAGGTCAGTCGTGTGCTCAGTTTGCAGTGGGAGCTAAATAAATGTTAACAGAGTAAGTGGGTAACAAGATACCAAGGTGAGTTCTCCTTCCTAAAATGCTTTTCAAAATTGCCATTAAGAGGATTTCTTTGCTGTAAGAAGAGAGCCTGACAGCTAATAGGGCCCTGGCGCTTATATTTCAGGAGTAAAATAAAGATTGGAATTCTTGATATAGGTAGTTCTGAAGACCCTGAAGCAAATGTGCAGCAAGTTCACCTGGGAATTTTGGAAAAATGCAGTAGCTATGGAGGCCCATGACTCTGCATTTCTAGACAGCTGTTAGGTCAGCTGCACATTACTGCTTCTCAGTAGCAGGCATCTGATTGCCAGAAAGGAGCTGGAGTTCCTGACGGAGTATAGGCTGGGAGGTCCCGGAGAACAGAGCTAGGGTAGGTTGTGGGTGGGTCTCCCGAGCTGAAACTGTTCCAACCAGGCTCCAGGGTAGGGGGGAGGTGTGCAAAGGAAGAGCTGACTTCTCTTTGGGCCTAAGCAGACCAGGCAGGCAGGATCCAGAGGCTGAAACTGCTGTTTGAGAATCTACCTTCAACCCTGAGAGAGAGAATTTTATCCAGGAGTTTGCATATTCAGTCAATCATGCATGCATTTCTTCAACAAATATTTATCCATTATTAGGTCTCGAAGGTACTAAGGGCAGGAAACAGGTAAAGTCTGTGTCCTATTAGCATTTATACTTTTGAGGCAGAGGCCTGAATTTGGACTCCTGGATGCACACTGTGTGTGTGTGTGTGTGTGCGCGCGCGCGTGCGTGTGTGTGTCGATGTATTTGCTTCTATAAGAGCTTTAGGTGAGTTATTTTAGCTCTCTCTAGGTCTAAGAGAAATACGACTGTCTACATTCGTCTTCCAGCATTGTTTTTAGACCCACAGGAGATAATGTCTTGCAAAGGCATTGTGGACTCCTCAGCATCCATTGGGCATCGGTTCCAGGACACACTCCACCTTCACCCCAGGACACCAACATCCTAAGATGCTCAAGTCCATGATATAAAATGGTGCAGTGTTTGCAGATAAACTATACAAATATTCTTGTGTACTTTAAATCACCTCTAGATTACTTATAGCCCTTAATACAATATAAATAGTTGTTAAACTGCATTGCTTAGAGAATAATGACAAGGAATATAGTCTGTACGTATTTAGTACAGATGCAGCTTTTTTCGGAATATTTTTTGTTTGAGTTCAATCAAATTTGCCGACACAGAACTCTGAGATATAGAGGACTGACTATATATCCATGTATCCACAAATATGAATTTTGACTTGATAACTGCCAGCCAAAGTTGTCAACCTGCAGGAGGGAATTACATTAGGGATTTGTTTATTTATCTATTTATCTTTGTTTTTGAGACAGAGTTTCACCATGAAGTTCAGGCTGGACTTGAACTTACTTTGTAGCCCAGGTTAGCTTCAAACTTGCAAATATCCTGCCTCAGCCTCCCAAAGTGATAGGATTACAGGTGTACGACAAGACCTAGCTCAATAAATATGCATGAAGAGCTGTGGGGTTGGGTTCACAAAGGAGAGGGGCAGGAACAGACCTGTGTGAGGTGGAAGCATCATGTAAAGCAAGTTCTTACTAGTTAGGATGAAGATTTTTAATTTTATTTCAGCTTTATTTTTAATTTTTGTGGTTGTTGAGGAATCTCTATATTGTTGTCTGCAATGGCTATATTAATTTACATTTCCTCCAATAGCTTGAAAGATTTTTCTTTTCTCCGCATCTTCTCATCCTTTATAATAACCATTCTAACCCTTGTTGTGGTTTTGATTTGCGATTCTCCAACAATTAGTGATGTTGGCATTTTTTAATGTATTTGTTGGTCATTTGTATGTCTTGTTTGGAGTGATTTCTTTTTGGATCTTTTGCTCATTTTAAGTGGGTTGTTTTCTTGCTAGTGGGTTGAGTTCCTGGTGTCCTATAGATACTAACTCCTTATCACTATATATTATTGTAAATGCTTCCTCTCATTCTAAAGTTTGTCTCTTCACTCTGTTGAATGTTTCCTTTGCTATGCAGAAGATTTTGAGTTTGATTTCATCTCACTTGTATATTTTTGCTTTCATTGCTAAAAGCAAGTGAGAGACCTTGAGATCTCTCATTGGAGAGATTGTATTTGAGATCTTGCTAAAACAATTTCCCTGCTCAGTTAAGCCATAAAACATTTCATGTAAGTTTTCTTCTAGTAGTTTCATAGTTTGAGCTCTTACTTTAAGTCTAGTCGGTTAGTTTTGGGGAGAGCCACTGCAGAGAGGCTGCAAAGGAAGGACACGAGCTGTTTTGTGATCACTCTGGAAATTGTGCAGAGACTTGACTGTAGGAGTGGGTGGAAGAACAATTTAGGAGGGGATGGCAGTAGTCTTGGTGAGTAATGTTGACGTATTTATTTTGGGGTGTAATGGTGAGTTGAGCCAAGATGATGACAGCAGCTTGCAGGCAAGCTGAGGGGAGCATGGGCATTGAGGAAGACACCTGTGAACCAACTGGGTGTTGGCAAAATCCCACATGCTCTACTATTTTGGGAGGCAATTCAATTGACATTGCATTACTAGTCTTTTCCCTTGAAACCCATTAGCAAAGGCAAAACCTTCATGAAACAGAAATAAAACCTATTCTAATCCTGCTCAGATGCACAAATCCCTCAGAAGGAGGCTATTGATCACAAGGAGAGACTTCTAGCACAGCTCTTTCCCTGTCTTCTGAAGTCTCATTAAAATCTGTTGTTTGTTTGAAAGGGCACTCTTTTAACCAGTAGTGCACACAGTGTTCAGAAACAGTGCAGATTCTGATTCTGAGGAAGTGTCATTTTAATTTGAGGAGAGGTTATGGAAGAAAAATGAGTTAGAAATAATTTCATAAGAAATAATTTAGAGCAAACTGAGCTAAAAAATGGAGTGAAATACGTGGTCATGTTGGTTTAGAGGTGGTGAGGCAGCAGAGGAATGTACATGTGCATGCATGTGCGTGCATGTGCGTGTGTGTGTGTGTGTGTGTGTGTGTGTGTGTGTATGGGGTGGGGCTAGGGCATTCAATTTTCTCACTATCAGGTCTGGAGAATCATTTCTTAGCTTTCCACAGAGATGAATCTTCCCATCCACTCAGTACTAACCAATCAATTCTGGTCTTGTTTTTTTCTATTTTTCTTCTATTCCCAAGGGCTAAAAATGGAGACTGTAGATGTCATCTTGAGGTTGAGCAATAGCCTTAGAGGTTCATTGACTTGACTGAGAACAAGCTTGAGCCATCAGAAACCTTTAAACTTGGATGCCATTGTCATATCCTCTGGCTGAAACATAAAGAACTCAGTTATGCCACATTACCATTATGTTAGATTACATTCTGAGGGTTAAAACTCCATGGATGTGTTTGAACTAACGTGAGTTTCTTGATTCTAAAGAACACGCTTTGTTTTTCACTCTCCCATGGAATTGGGCAGCTTTCCTTCTTAGGTAAGTCCTGGGGTTCGCTTCCGGAAAATTGGGGTGGCTTATGAACAAGACCATTCAACCCCCAGGCCCCACTCGGTATCATACCGTTTCCACCTTCAGCAACATAACGGAAACTGCCAGAAGTGTGTAGCCAAGTAGCCGAAGACAAAGGAAAAGCATTTCAAGCGCACCGAGGAGGTTAGGCCCTTCTCTGACAGTCATCTGAGGGTGTCTCCTCAGGGAACCCTGTGTCCCCATGCCGCCGCTGGCCGAATGGAATCATGGCGAGGAATATGCTTTGGTTTTCCCTTCAACTCTACCAGCTGCTTGAGGAGGAGTGGGGGAGGGAGGCGCAAGTCATCTCTTCTGTGCATCGGAATTACACCCTAAGCCGTGGATCCTGTGTTCTGTGCCGTGTGCATGACCTAGGTGCTCCTGTTCTCCACCGGTCCGGGCACCCATGGTCTCTATCACTCGCCCCACAGTGTATGTATGCGGATGAGAAAAGCAACTTTCTCCAAGTGCCATTTTCAAAAAGCTCAATCAGCTGTGTTTCGAATCCAGGCTGCTTATGTCTCGGTAATAATAAAAGTCAAGTTTCTTTCTCACACGAGGAAAGGTGGAGGGTGTGATGGGGGGGTTGTGGGGTGGGGTGGGGAACGCACAATGAAACAGAGGGCTTTATCCGGGAGCTGTGACTGCCACCTGGTGGTTAATATTAGCGGAGCAACTAAAGATCATCCAGCTTTGCTTCCCTCTGGGAGAAACGTGGTCAAGGGGAAGAGACAACTACAGCACCTGCAAGAAATGTGATAAAGACAGTCTGGAGTAGAGCTTTGTGTGGAGCAGAGCTTAAGGCTCTGCAGCCATGCTTCTCGGGTTTGAATGCCTCTGTGATTCTGGGGCTTTCTGTCTGTGATTTGGCTGAGCTACTGTGCACTGTTGGTCTTATCTGTAAAGTGGGGTTGATAGCAATTCCTACCTAATAGGAATATAGGAGTCTACTCTTATCTTGGTTTTAGTTATCTCTGGCCAACCTTGGTTCAAAAATGTTAAATGGAAACTTCTAAAATCATTCATAAATTTTAAAATCATCTATCATTCTGGTTAGTTTGATGAAATCTTGTGTCATCTTGCTCTGTCTCAACCAGGACATGTATCACTCCTTTGTCCAGTGTTTCCATGCTGTCTCTGCTACTTGCCCCTAGGTGGTAACTTTCTTTGCTATTAGATTGACTGCTGCAGTCTTGCAGGGCTTATGTTCAAGTAACTCATACTTTACTGAAGAATGGTCTCAAAGTACAAGGTTAGTGATGCTGGCAATTCAGACATGCCAAGGAGAAACTATAATGTCATTAAAGTAAAAATGTAAAAGTTTGTTGTAAGGATGCATGTATAGGAAAAAACATAGATACACATATACAAAACCATATATGTATTGTATACATATATAAATACACATATATACACATATATATGTATATGTATGTGTATGTATGCAGATGGCTTTAAATGCCTCTGTGATTCTAGGACTTTCTGTCTGTTATTTGGCTGTGTGTAATTCTCACAGTAACTGTGAGAATTAAATGGCATGGTCTATAAAAGCTTAGCACAGAGCCAGCTCTCAGGAAGTATTCAGTGGGAATTGGTGGTAATAAAAAACATGGGATTATGTTGAACTTTGTACTTACTATGTGTCAACTGCCTTGCTGCATACTGAGGATATAATAGTGAACAAAAATATTGTTTTGTAACTTATCAAGGTCATTACCAGGTGAAGAGGCAGACACAAACAAGTCACTACATGAATGAAAAACAAAAATCATTGTCCCTCCCACTATGGCTTAGTTGGGGAGGTAGCTATGTCCACATTTATTATAATTTATTATAATAAGCTTGTTCTTCAATGGTTCTCAGCATCACTGGAGCTAACACCCTGGAGGAAGGTCATACTTTGTCAGAAAGAGACCAATAGATCGAGTTCCACAGAATGAGGAGAAGAAAGAAAGTCAGCTGAGGTTAGGGGAAATGGGCTGGAGCAGGTGGAATGCTCTTTGCAGTGACTCCTAAATCAAATCAGACTGAATGTTTTTGAAGAACTAAATGAAGCTTGGTGAAACTTGGGGCCAAAGGCACAGGTGGAAAAGGTTTTTAAAGAGGTGGGCATGGACCAGATCCCTCCAAGGACTGCATTTTGTGCTCACAAGAATGGGAAGTCATGGAGGATACAGCAAAAGTTTCCAAGTGGAGATTGAGTTTGCCATGTCAGTGGGAAGACTGAGACAGAACAATTGTGCTGAGGACCAACACTGGTTACAAGTGGTAGACTGGGAAGACTAGAGTCAAAGAAAACCAGAGAAACTGATGTGGGGAAGCTGGTGCCATCTCTTAGAAATACAGTGAGCGACAAGTATGGTTCCTTTTGAAATAGCACTAAGAAGGTTGAATGCCGAATGGGAGAGGACTGTTCTTAAAGGTCCGGTGCAAATCATGGTCACAAAAGAAATGAGAAGCTTTCTTTCCACAGGAGCTTGGCCTCTACAGAGCCAAGAAAAATTCTGTTCCTCTGTCTTGCACGACATAGGACAGGGAAAGAGCTGTGTGGAGAGGGACTCATGGAGTTAGGACAGTTATATTCACTCTCACCTGTGGGACTCAAGTCTGACCTCTTCCTTCTCCAGCAGCTCAGACAGAGCAGAGAAGGCCACAGTGCCTGCCTGGAAGACACCAGGCATTGACCAGTTCCCTACGAATGGACAAAGTGATGAGGTTTTTGTGGAGATGGGCAAAGTTTTCTGAGGGAAAAGGTAGAGTTTGGGAGGCGTGGCAGGGGTCAGAGTGTGGGGAAGGTGGTAGAGTTGGAAAAAGAGGAAGAGTGAAGAAAAAAAGGGCTGTGCTGTTTGCAAAGGTCTCGAGTAAAAGATGGCCCTCGTGGGATCTTTCCCATTGCATATTTCTGTATTTACACTTCCGTAATTTGATCATTTGTTTAGCTTTTTGTTCATTTATGCAACAAATCCGTGTGGCATACCTGAGTGTGTCAGGCACTGTAGGAGGTATCTGAGTACATACTGGGGGAGTGAAAAGGTCAAGGCCCTTGTTTTCAGGTGGCAGTGCTAGGTCTCATAGGGTAGGGGACGGCTACATTCAACAGACAACCCATCGATTAAGAGAGGTCATTTCAAACCATGTGAGAGGCAGTACATGAGGGAGGACTAAGGATAGAGAGGGGCCCAGGCTGGCTGTTCTCAGGAGGGGGCTTTAGGCTGAGATCCGAATGGCAAGGAGGAGCTGACTGCATGGACTCCATCCACCAAGTTCTCAGGTGGTCAGCCATGGCGACTGCTCTTGGAGCTCAGCAGGCCCAGGCCGGTAGAATGTGAGACAGCACTGTGTTGCCCCACACAAGCAGGATACAATAGGATCTTGAGGTACAATGGCTTTGGTCTTTTTGGTGATCCCTGTAATTCTTCTATTCCTGTTTTCTGGTGGCATGAAGTACCTTGTATCAGATTTGTTGTTTCTCCTGCCAAGACAAAATGAAGCACTGCATTCAAAAGGTAAAAATACAACTATTTAAAAGGATTGGAGAGCTACTAAGTTGGTAAGGGCCTTGAGGGGTTCACCATTTCAGGGAGATCAGAAGCACTGAGGTGGCTAAATGTTCGGCATAAACTCTCTAACCCACTCAGCTACTGAATGATTTGGGAGTGGCAGCCTAATAGCTCATAAGTTGAGAACAATGTCTATCTAAATCTTCTTATCTAAGTCTTTTTAATAAGGCTATTTGCTGGTGCTTTTGAGGTCTTATTTAAATACACATGTAAAATAATTATTATATGCCAATCAAAAAAAAAATAAACCTTTTTAAAAGGAGTAGAGCAGAGCTTAAGGTCATTTCATGGGGCTTGAGAGCCAAAACAAAGTCAGGGTTACCCAAACAAGGCCCTAGGAAACATCCTAGACTTGTGGAACATCTATAGGAATAGAGGAAGTACAGGGAACCATAAAAAAGACCAAAACTACTACAGCTCTATGGCTATATTCTAGAGAGTAAGAACAAGCGAGATATACGCCAGCCCTAATAAAGACTGAATGCAGTTATAAATCAGCCTGACTCCAGATAGATCAAGATGTACTTCCCTTCTTTTAACTCCCTGCCAGAAACAAACATAAATTCTCTCTGGAGAAAGACATTAACACTTAAGCCCCAAATACTCTCTACTCTTTTCATTACTCAGTATTTTGCATTTGATAAAGAAATTCCCCAACACATTTAGTATTGAAATTTCAATGGCAAAATAAACACAGTCAAAAAAAATTTTTTTCTGGGTATTAGGGTACTGAAAACTTTGATTGACATATTCTAGAAAATATACTGAAGAAATTCAATAGAATAAAATTCAGCAGAATAAAAGAATCTCAGAATTGGAAAATATAACTAGAATTAGGAACTTAAAACTGGGTTTAATTGAAGAAGCCTATAATCTTGCCACTTGGGAGGCTGAAGCAGGAGGATCATGATTTCAAGGTCAACCTGGGCAACATAGAGAGAGACCATATTTCAAAATAAAAGAAAATAACTTAATAGAGAAGTTTACGTAGCTTACCTTTCTGCTGTTTTAATAAAGTACCTGGGGGCAATTAATTGATAAAGACAAATGTCTATTTTAGTACATAGTTTGAAGGTGTCAGTCCATGACTAGTTGGCTCTGTTGTTTTTGGGCCTGTGATGAAGCAGCACATGGTGGCGTGGAGTGTGTGGCAAATCCAAGCTGCTTAACTCAAGAATGGGATATGCCAAAGAGGGACAAGAACTGAGGATCCCTGGTACTCCTTAGGGCAAGTCTGCAGAGATAGGAACCATGAGGCTCCATTCCCTGAGGTGTCTCACATTCCGATAGTGTCACTAGGGGGAGAAGCTGCCCCTGGGCCTTCAGGGGCTGGTCCAGGCCCATCAGATAGGTCTAGATAGCTTTGAGGTTTACTGAGCCAGTTCATAGATCAGTAGAAAACAACCATACAGAGGCATTAAAAGAATAGCCCAAGAGATACATAGAGGAGAGCAAAAGGCTTTAACATAGGGGTAGTGGAAATTCAGAAAAGAGAAAGCGCAGCAGAAGAAATAACTGAAGAAATAATGGCCTAGAACTAACCAAAAGTGACAAAAATATTACCAAGTCATACCCTCAAGAATACCATGAAACTCAACTGAAAAAGAGATCATACCTAGCTCCATCACAGTAAAACTGCTGAAAAGTAAGGACAAAAAGTAAGTCTGAAAAACAGGCAATGAAAAAAAAAAAGATGCATTCCTTTTAATAGAGCAGTAATATGACTGACAAGTAACTTCTCAAAGAAATTTAGGTGGTCTCCAACTTAAGATTCTTCCACTTAACATTTTACAACTATCTTAGGTCCTTTTCTCTTGTTGCTGAGACAAAATACCCAACACCCAAAGTTATAGGGGGAAAGGTTTCTTTAGTTCATAGTTTGTAGAGGTTTCAGTCTATAATCATCTGGCTCTAATGCAGAGTGGCTTGGCAGATAGACATTTCAGAGGAGAAGCAGTTTGTGGTGGGCAGAAGGTAGCAAATTAACAAGGGGTGAGCATTGTTCTTTTCATCTGTTATATCCTATTCAGGCTACTTAGGGCGGGTAGCACTTACACTTTTAATCCCAGTGCTCTTGAGCCTAAAATTGCAACAAATCATTTCCAGCATCATATATGCTAGAGCTAGCCAGCTCTGAAAAAGCCTCACCTATGATCTCATGAGCTTTGGAGGACATGGAAACACAAACCATAACAGCAACTTTAAATGGTGTGAAATCAAAAGGCATTCAGTAGGCAATACTTTGAAGTTCAGTCTTTTCTCAGACTAGTGATATGTGGTACAATACACTTTTTCATTAGTATTATTCATGTTTGTAGAATATCACGCTCACATTTCCTGTAGGGAATTGGTGTAGCACCAGTTCCCTAATACATCTTCATTCCTTTTTTGAATACCATTTCCTCCATTCTCCCTCTGTCTCTTGATTCCCTGTTTTGTGTACTTGGTTGTAGTACATAATGTTTACATTCCTTGTGTGGAGTTGGCACATCTATATAACATAACATAACATAACATAACATAACATAACATAACATAATATAACATAACATAGCATAGCATAACATAACATCTCTTAATTCCTTTTCCTCTCTCCTCTACCCCACCCCTCCATCTCTTTATTCCCTTCCCATTTTAGAAAGGTCTATCTCCCTTCTTCCGATTACCTTTTTTTTTTTTTTCTCATTATGCTTTGGGTTTCTGGTATAAGAGATACCATGTGATAATTAAGTTTGTGTGTCTGATTTATTTCATTTAACATTATGTTCTCCAGGAATTAACCTATAGCTCCATCAGCCACGTGGTCACGAAGATAAATTGATAGCTTCCAGCATACTGTACTGTTAAGCAGTGATGTTAGGTGGTAAGGTATAAACTATTACATGCATTCTGACTCATGATATTTTCAATTTAGGACAGGTATAGCAGGGTATAATAACATTAAGTTAAGAACTATCTGTTCCAGAAACCAGAAAACAATAAAGTATCTCCAAGGAGCTGAAAGAAAATAATAGCAACCTTAAAGTTAAGACATAGAAAAAATATTCCTTAAACTTTCACTTTAAATATGCATTGGATAAAAACTAAGGATTAATCACCTATGTAGAGCAAAGCCAAAGTCAAATGTGGTGTATTAGTCAGCTTTCTGTAGTTGGGGGAAATACCTGAGATAAACAATATATAAGGCAGAGAAGTTCATTTAGGGTCATGGTTATAGAGATTTCAGTCCATGGTTTCTATGTTGGCCCAGTTGCTTTGGACCCGTGATGAGACAGAGCATCATGTGAGAAGCACAGCATAGAATGCAGTTACTTACCTTATGGTGGCCAGGAATCAGGAAAAATAGGAAAAAGGGACAGAGACCCTAAAATCCCTTTTATGGGCATGCCCCCTAATATCTACTTTCCTTTCTTTCGGTAGACCCTACATCCTAAACATTCCCCTGTCTCCCAATAGTGCCACAGGTTGCCAAACAAGCATTTAGCATATGATCTTTAGGGGACATGAGCCAGTTCACAGATCAGTAGAAAGCAACCAGGCATAGACATTAAAAGAATAGCACAAGAGATATATGGAGCAGAGCAAAAGGGCTTAACACAGGGGTAGTGGAAATTTAGAAAAGAGAAAGAGTGAAGCAGAAGAAATGACTGAAGAAATAATGGCCTAAAAGTGTCGAAAAATTACAAGTCATACACTTAAGAATACCATGCAAATATCTTAAAATGAATTAAAATGAAAACATGACATATAAAAGTTGTAGGATGCAACTAAACCTGAATGGTCAGAGGAAAATGTACAACTTTATACACATTATTGGAAAGGAAGAAAGGCTTAAAATCAATGATTTAAGTATCTCTACAAGGAAATTATAAAAAAATATAAAAGAATGAAAAGAGTCAGAAAAATCAAAAGTAGTACAATTGACAACCTCCTACTGATACTGAATGAGGAAAAAAAAGAGAATGCACAAATTATCAATATCAGAAGTTAAAATGGGATATCAGTGTTTCTGAAGACATTAAAAAGATAAAAGTAAATTTGAACATTTTTGCCATTAAGTTTAAAGATAGAGGAAATGAGCAAATTCCTAGAACAGTACTTACTGCAACTGACCCATAAACAAAAATCTCAGTATTATGATTACTAAAAACTTGTTACAAGAAAGATTCATGCCCAGATATCCTTACCAGTGAATTTTACAAAACACATGAAGGACAAATTATAAGCTATTTTCACCCATGAAAAGAAAACTGAAAGGTTCTTGCCCTAGTATAAATTATTGTACAATTATGGCAGTGATCTAACATGGCAGAAGGTCAAAGTGGGACTGCTTACCACTTCCTGCTTCTTCTTCAGCCCTAATTTCAATTCCTTTTCCTGTACGCGGGCAAAGAAAATTCCAATCAGTTCCTCACACATCATCAATGTCTGCCCCATGCGCCACTTCCAGTCAGAGGCCATATAACCCTCTTCCTCTCTGTACCGGGTTGAAGGAGACAGCCCAGCCTCCACAGGCTGTGTGCTCCTTTCCACATCCTCAATAAACCTGTTCTTTTCTTTTTTACTTTTGTTTCTCTATTGTGCCAGAATACTCTAACCAAAACAAAACATTAAAAAAATCAAATTCAGATGTGAATCTAATGTGTAGAGTGATAATATATCATTGGCAAGTAGAATTGATTATATATATATATATATATATATATATGATATGGTTTTGGCCCACAATTCTTGGCTTCATAACTTCCAGGGCAGATCAGAGAAATTAGAATTTTTTGTCACCAACAGTATCTGTTTTGGGGCTGGCTACAAAGAAATTCTCTGACTTAGCCTTGTCTGATAGTAGGTTAGAAGACCTTCCTCATTCCATTAAGGGCCCTGCCCCATGCCCTGGAGGGAGGAAGGTTGTAGTGAGGTAAAAAATGAATGGCTTGCTAATTATTCCTTTCCTGTCTATTAGCATCTGATTAGACCCTTCCTATCCAATCTTATTTCCACACAGTTATCCATGCTGCCATCACACCTATGCAACAAAGTCTTTCTGAAATCCAAGAGTCTCTCTGAAATCCAAGAGTTCTGAGAGCTTCTGGATAACTGAATACCTAGAGATTTCCAAAGGGTGGTGCTCCTGGAGAAGGGATGTGATCTTTGTAGCTCTCCAACATACCTCACCTAGTGCATCACTGACTTTTGTAATATGTTTTTATAATACATTAGGGAATATTCCTATGAGTTCTGTCAGCTGCTCTGCCAAATTAAACTCAAGGACAGGTTGTGAAAACTCAGAATTTTAGCTGGTCAGTCAGAAGCACAGGTTGTGTGTGTGTGTGTGTGTGTCTGTCTGTCTGTCTGTCTGTCTATTTGTGTGTTGGGGGCGGACTTTGAGACCAAGCCTTCAACCTGTGGAATCTGACACTTTGTAGATAAGCAGTGTCAAAACCAGTTGGTGTCTCCTATGGAATTGCTTGCTTGCTTGTTGATGGGGAGAAATTTCCACACCTTTTTAGATGATAGGCATCTTATGTGTTGATTGTCATATAGAACAGAGATAAAACCAGACAGCTTTTCTTCCCAACTCATTAGAATAAAGAGTTGGCTCAATAAATATAAATCAATGTAAATCATCATATTTACAGAAAAAAGAATAAAATCATATAAGCATCTTGGCAAATACAGCAAAAGCACTGAGTAAAACTTAATGCACTCAGTGTTAAAAACTCTTGGCAAAATATTACTACCAGGGAACTTAATGTGATTCAGGATATAGCAAAAATCAAGCCAATGGCAAACATTATACTTAATAGTCTTAATATCAAAACTTTCAGATCAGAAGAGAATAATATTTACTATCATCATTTGTATTCAACATTATATTGATGTCTTAGTGTAATTGGACATTTATATGAAAAATAAATTAATGCTGTCTCCTCTACATCATATTATTCATAAAAATCAGTGTCAGGTGGATTGGAGGCTTAAATGTGAAAATAAAGCAATAACACTTTTAGAAGATAAAAGATTATTTCCTGCAATAGTCAAAAATTTATTAAACCAAATACAGAAGTATTGTTCTAAAGAAAAAAGGTTGATATATTGAGTTATATTAAAATTATACTTTTATTTATCAAATATCCATAGAGGATAAAAGATGAGGATAATTAGAAAAAAATACTTGCAACACATATAATAAATATATAGAGCTCTTTTTAATGAGTGAGAACAATATGAGAGCCTCAAGAAACAAGAGATCTAATAGATTTAAACACAAAAATATTTATCCAAGTGTCCAAAGAATGTGACCTTATTGCTCATCAGGGAAATGCAAATTATTACAATGCAATATTACACTATGATGGTTAACATTATGGGTTCATATGGTTAGGCCTCAGTACCTGCATATTTGGTCAAACATTATTCTATGTGCTTCTGTGAAGGTATATTTTGGATGATACTAAGATTTAAGTCAGTAGACAGAATATAGTATATTAACCTCCTTAACAGGGCTGGGCTTCTAATCAGCTGAAGACCTTCATTGAAAAAGATGGGTCTCATGGAAAGCAATGGGAATTCTGTGAGCAAATGGCCTTCAGAATGGAAGTGCAGCATCGATTTTTCTCTAGATATCTCTGTGTACCCTGAACTCAGAAGTCAGTCTTTCTCACACACATGCACATCTTATTGGTTCAGTTTTGCTGCAGAACACTAACATACAATCTATCAAAATGGCTAAAGTGAAGAAGACTGACAGTGCCAAGTGGTGGTGAATGTGTGACATAATTGCAATTTCTATACTTTGTCGTTGGGAGTATAAATAGGTACAATCATTTTGGAAGCTGATTTATTAGCAGCTACTAGAGATGAACATAAGAATACCTAAATTAGTAGTGACAAATTTATGGGATGCATGCTACGGTGGGCTGTATCACTGAAAGCTTTAAGATGTTTGCCATCACCGCCCTAAATAATTCCACATCAAGATATACACAATATAATATATATCCCACAAAAGATATGTGTATGTCCCTATGCACTACTATTCATGGTCCCAAATTGGAAATGACCAAATATTCATCACCAGTGGAATGGAGTAGTTCTATATTCAAGTGATATACAAACTCATGTAATAACTGTCTCACAGGAACAACTTGAGTGAAAGAAATCAAACACGTCTGGCAAATCTAACTAATGATGCTTGAAATTAGGAAAAAGAAGAGAGATAAGACGCAAGGTGCTTCTGCATTGCACCATTTCTAAAAGTTACTTGGGTATACTGAATGTGTGAAAATGTATATTTTTTCATCTTCATGCAATTTCCTACATATACTTATAATCAAAGAATATAGGTTTATTTAGAAAGTATTTCTCAGTCACTATCTGTTACTTGGGGATGTTATTCTGAATTTTGTAATCTAAATTTTTCTGCCACAAATGTTACACGGATTTAAAAAGATGATCAATAGGAAAGCTATTTGTGAAGTTTCAATTGTAAATTACAACGTGCACCTCACAGGGGTGTGCTGAATAAATGGAAAATGAAAGTTAAGTCAAAGGGAACTGCCCTTTACTACATGCCAGAAAATCAGTGTTTTAACTTATTCTTGCATCCGAGGAAATAGAGGCTCAGCGATGGAAAGTAGCTTGCTGGAATAACCCAGCAGGCCAGTGATTAACATGTGGGGCCTCAGGTCCAGCTCAGATGCTGGTCTCAAGCCCACACTCTCTCTAAGTGTGTCTCTTGAGCAACTGAGGCCATTACTAACACTTGCCAGGCCAAGGCCCCACTGGAACCCTCCAGTAGTAAAGGGTTTTGCTTCTTCTCCAGGGTCCCAGCATCATCTGACACTCAGGCCTGATCAAGTCCACTGCTGGGTCGCTCATCCCTGACCTCAATCTCACAGCCCGCAGTGGTCTCGTTCCTCAGCTCCGGCCCTGGTATATCCCACCCCTACGCCCCATGCATGTGCAGTTGTCCATTACACACCCCGCCCCCCCAGTGGTCTGTTCCGGGCTGGTGGGGGCTGAGGCCCCGAGCGAGCAGTCGCGGGCAGAGAGGGTGCGATGGTGCCAACAGGCCGGGCTCAGCAGCGGAATCCAGTGCGCTTCGTCTATGTGACCCGCTTCGGCTCGCACCACTGCGGTGGCGTCCTGGAGCTGGGTGGTCACTGGGCTCCGGGCTGTCGGTGTCCCGGGCCTAGAGCCCGTCACTGCCAGGAGCCACAGGAAGCGGTGTCGAAGTCTGGGGTCCTGGGCAGCACCGAACTGGACACTGGCTCCCGGCCCACGGGCCCTGTGGCTCCCACCTCCACGCGCTGCCAGCTGTGGGCGTCAAGCACTCCGAGGGGGACCCGACCAGTGGCGCGTGCAGGTGGTGTGAGGAGTGGGGGAGGGGAGTGGGGGCGGGGCGGGCGGAGCTGCCGCCGCCGCCATGTTGCCCATGCTCTGTCAACGGAGCTGCGTCCTTAGGCCTGCTGGCCGTCACCACGCGGGTCAGCTGGCCAGATCCTCAGTCAGCCAGTCAGCTCTTCAGTCAGTCGGCCTTCCAGCCCGTCAGCCCTCTGGCCCCGGGTCTGTTCTCTGGACAACCGTCCGGTCAGCCGGTTGGCCAGCCTGCGCTCCTGTCAGCCCCTCAGGCGCTGGTCAGGCCGCCTCTCCGTCGGTGTCTGTCGCAGCCTTAGGTTGGGATAGAAGAAGCCTTTTAGTGTACTTCAGAGAGCGTCCTACAAAAGGCAGCGGATGCAGAAACGCAGGTTGAGATAATCCAGTGCTAGCCTTTGTACTTGCCAAGTGAGCTTGTGGCTGAGGTCATCCAGACTGGAAAGGAGAGGTGACTGAGTGAGTCACTTCAGTCACCTGCGGTGAGGGGACCCTGGTGTGCATGATGGTAGTTTCACAGAGGTTCCTTGAAATTGCAAATTAATTTATGGGGAGAAACAATATCTGGAATCTGGAGTCATCATCTAACCCAGGATGTGTTTTCATTAAATTTTTCTCATTATGGGCCTTCCATCGCTAAATTTATTTCTAATCTTTCTCTTTTTTTGCTGTTGTAATTAGAATATTCTTCTTCATAATGCCCTCTAAATTTTTATGTATATGAAGCGTATTGACTTTTTAAATCAACTTTATCGAGGATTAGTCTAAGTATATTTCAGGAAGTTTGACAAATTCACACTTCATCACAGTCAAGGTATGGAACATTTTTCATGATCTCTACTGCTTTTGAGAACCCATACTTCCCTCTCTTCTTTCTCTCTCTCTCTTTCTTTCTCCTTCCTTCCTTCCTGGTACCAGTGATTGAATGTGCTGCTGAGCAATAACCTCATCTATATTTTTAAACCGTGCTTTTATTGACAAGTCATTCATACTGCATAGAATTCAACTGACTTAAAGTGCATCATCAGTCATTATGGTTTTTGTATAGAAAACTTGTGTTTCCCTACAAAAGTTGACATATTTACCATTGCTACAGTCAATTTAAAAATATTCTCATTATCAAAAACTCTGTACCGTTAACAGTAGCCTGCCATTCACTTTTATCCCGATTCACTATCCTCCAACTCAGCCAGAAACAAGTACTAAGCTACTTTGTCTCCATAATTTGCACATTTCAAATACGTAAATGGAATCATACATAATGCAGGCATTTGGACTAGCTCTTTTTCACTTACCATGTTGATTTTTGTGTGTTAATTTTAGATTCTATTAATTGACTAAATTCCTTTATTATTGAGCAAGTTTTATAATTGATTTCTGTAACTTTTCAGGTATATGTATTTTGCAGGAATATATTTATGTAGAAACAATTTGATTTTTTTTTATACATTCTTATGTCTGCAATAGATCATTCTCTTTTTAATTACACTGGCTACTCACTCATGTATAGGTCAAATAGTAGATAGTAAGCATCCTTGCCATGTTGCTTCTGTTATATAAAATGCCTCTAGTGATTCTCAGTAAAACAGAATATTGGCCTTAAGGTTAAGGCATATACATTTTTTTTGAGACATACTTTTATTATGTGATCTAGGCTGGCCTAGACTCTTCTTTTTTTCCTGAGTGCTAAGATTACAGGCATGTCCCACCATGTCTGGCATAAACTATTAAAAATGTTCTTCAATTTTTATTATCTTTGGTGTCTTTTAAAAATCATGAGTGGATATTGAATTTTATCAAAAGCTTTTTTAGATCTCTGGAGGTAATAAGTATTTTAGATTTATTAATATGAGATATGATATAAATTTTCAAGTGCCAAACCATCCTTGTATTGCTAAAATGAGTCTCATTTGCTTCTGTTGTATTATTTTCTTAATACAGTCTTGAGCTCTGCTAATTTTTTGTTTAGAATTTTTGCATTGGTATTCAGGAGAGAGACTATAGTTTCTCTTTCTTTGCATTTCTTTACCTGGTTTAGATATCAGAGTTATACTTACTTTCTGAAAATAATTAGGATTTTTTCCTTCCTTTTCTATGTTCTGGAATAATTTATATAACACTGAGACTCTCTAGGCTTGGAAGGTTTTGTAAAATTGCTTTGCAAAAGCATCTGACTATTGCTAAACAGAAATCTAACCAAAAGCCTGATGCTTTCTTTGTGGAATAATTTCTTAATAGATTTCTCTGTATCTTCAATGGAAATTGGTTATACTTTCTAACTCTAAGGCATCAATTTTTGTAATCTGTATTTCCTTAAGCAGTTATCCATTTCAGCTAGGTTTCCAGAAGTGTTTGTATAGGTGTCTGCAAAACAATAATATATGATTTCTTAAAGTTTCCTGTGTTTTAGTGTTTATTTTGCTCTCATTATTTCTTTTTAATATATGTGCTTTCTCCTTTGTCTTGATCAAAGTTGGCCAGTGTTTAATTTCTAAAAAATTATTAATTAGATGATAAGTATTTATGCTTAGTTCTCTAAAGATAATAAGGATGAATTATTTATTCATTGAAATTTATTTAACATCCACCACTGTGTGGCTACAAGGTCTGGTGCTAGTGACAAAATTTATTTAACATCTATCACACTGGCCACCAGGTCTGGTGCCAGTCACATGATGTATCAAACAAATGTTCTCCACTCAAGGAATTTATACATGAATTATGGGAATATAAATCAGTAGTTGTGCATGTTATCAGACAGAAGTGGGCTTTGATAATCAAGTTTAGAGAAAGAAGAGGCATTGAGGCAGGAAATCAAGGGAATATTAAAAGAAAAATTTCTAGCAGATAGTAAAAAATGTAAAGAACATTAGCTTTGAAGTCAGATAAACGATCTTGGCTATTATCTATCAGCAATACTGGCCATGTTGCTTAACTATTATGATCCTCTATTTCCTTGTCTGTAAAATGGGGATAGTAGTCCCTATCTTAAATGGTTGACATAAAAATTATATGGAGTAATTTGTGCAGAGCACCTAGCATCGTGTTTGTCACAGAATTAAGTGCCTGGTACATTAAGCAAAAATAACTTGAGGGAAAATAATGTATTAATCTAGCATCCACCACATAGTAGACATGCATTACATTTATTGAAAGAGTGAAACATGTCTTGGATCAGGTTGTGGGTTGCTTGTCATTTTGTAATCACTAAAGATTTTTGAATGATGGAGTGAAGTTATCAGTTACTGGTACACTCTGGAAGATAAGCTTGTAAGCATGTCTAAGATACACTGGAGACTAGAGATCCAAGGGCTTACTCCAAGATTAAGCCACTCTTCTAACATCTCTAACCACACAGGAATCAGGCTGATTTCCTGTCTTACAGGATTTGGGAAATATAGTCATAATGCGCAAATAATGATAATAGATACTGTTGCAAATTAAAGCCTTGGAAGTTGCAAATAGTTTGAAGATGAGGGAATCAAGGGAAACTTCTTGGTGGTAGGAGTTCCGTGAGATACATGGTGCTGAGATAGGAGCAAAGGACAAGTAGAAAAAACACATGAGCAAAGTCTGAGTAGGATCAGTGATGGGCACTGATTATGGAACTAGAACCACAATTTGGGTCAGAATGTAATGGAAGAGGGCTAGAAAAAGATTTGAAACATGTTAGGACAAAGTCCATTGATTATACTGGGGGTGACCTCAGTGCATTAAAAAATATAAGTGGAAAAATATTGCCTTTTTTGCATACCCTCTGTACTTTACATATCATATCTCCAATTGTTAAAGATAGAACTTACTATTCTTATCCCAGCCTTAAGGAGTATAGGTATAGTTTAGATAAGAACTTTCTCCTGTCAATTAAATTTATTTTTAGAATACTTTGCCTCATAACTCAGTGGAAAATTTGTACTGTTTGCCATAAATAGAAATTTATTTCAAAAACTAGTAAAGGCAAAACAGTATTACTAAATTCTAGTTAAATAGGTTTCTGCTGAAGGTCATTGATGGTCATAAAGGGCAATGAACAAATTTTAGAGACATTTAAATGACATATTAGTACCAAACTCAGACTTCCTTGTTGATATAATAAGAGGATTGAAAAAGAATTGGAAAAGGAATGAGTTTCTCCATTTGCCTAGGCTGTCCTTGAACTTTCAGTCTTTCTGCCTCAGTAAGTGGGGTTACAAGAATATACTATCATGCTCGGCGATTTAATGTTCTTTAGTGCTGTATCTGGGCTTCACCCAGGATCAAGTGGCATGCATCTCACCAATTAAGAAGTGGTATTTTAGAGCATATTTTAATTCATTCAAAAATATGTAACGTGTACCTAATATCGACAGAGTTCGAAATGGAATTTTAGTGAATAATAAACGCACCCCTCAGGTAAGCAATGTTATAAATCCTATCCTAACTGAGAATATGTTGCTTTGTGATATCACAGAATACTTCCTGGAGATCTAACCAATGAATGGGTAGAGAGAAAAGCCAGACATTATAGGGTACTAGCAGGCCAGGAATGAAGAAAGGCAGGGTTAAGGTAGGGTGAATGTTAGAGATAAAAGGAAAGCAAATATAAAGGCTTTCAGGGAGTACATGCATACAAAATTTTACAATTTTGTCTCTGGATACAGCCCTGATTTTCTTCTAATAGTTTTAACATTTAGAAAGGCAGTATTGCTTAGTGAATGGAGCCAGGAAATTTATTTACTCTGGAAAACCTCTGCCAACTTCTGATTAACCTAGCCAATTTTTCAACTATTATGGAAATGTTGATACACAGTAGGATACTCCTTATGATTTTCAGCATTGGCAGAGAGCTACTACTCCAGTGGTCCACATGATCATGAGTGTAAACAACAGATATGCTACGTTGTATAGCATTGCCAGTGTTAATCAAATTCTGTGTTTTTCCATTTTGTTATGTCTACAAAACATCATCTGTGTGTACATGAGATATTCAACACTTTATTATAAAGTAGGTACTATGTTAGATGTCCAACTATTAATTTAATGTTAAGTATGCTGAACAAATTTAAGGGAGGCTGGGCTAAACTATGGTGTTTGGCAGTGTGGATGCATTTAATTAACTTTTGACTCAGTAAATTTTCAAATTACAATGGTTTTATGGGATCATAACCTCATCATAAAAGTCAAGGATCTCTGTATTACTGTGTGATTGGATAAAAAAATGAATAAAACACACATGGCCATTGCCCTGGAATTCAGAGCCTAGTAGAGGAAACACATTATAAATACATGATATAAAAGTATGCTAAGTGCTGTGATAAGGATTTGTAAGAAACAGTACTGTATGTGCGGCTGTGTATCCTTGAGAGAAATGTGAAGTGGAGGTGACGTATGAGTTGAGTGTTGAAGAACAAGTATAGATAGAGAAGTATGTGAAAAGCCTAGAAAGGGTAAGAATAAGGCATGTAGGAGAAATCACAAGGTGTTTTGTGTTATTGGAAGCATACTGTGTATTTGGAGCTGAACTGAGGAGATAGAGACTGGACGAAAACAATGCAGCAAGATGTATTTCTGGTATTTCTGTGTTTTTATTGACCCTTTGGGGACTCATCTCATTATCAGAAAAAAAAAGGAGAGAAAAACTAAATGGAAGTTTTCCTTGCTACTTACAAATTTATTTAGTTCCAGTTTTCATGATTGTTTTCAGCATGTAATTAGCTAAATGGTAAAGTAGTATTACCTAGTGATTGGAAATATACCAATAAATGTAAAAATCCACAGAGATCAAGAGAAACTTCTGTGGTCTTTATTGTTATGATAATGAATTCTTTAAAACATATATTCATTTTCACATCTTACATTTTCACTTTTTTTTTTCAAAATTAGATTTAAACCAGAAGGATGCAGCTAAAGTGTTTGACTTTCCCATAAAGTTGCGTGAATCTTGCAAAATAATGAAAAAAAGAAAAAAGGTATGTTATTGTAAAGGGCAGTGAGCAATATTTGAATTTAAGCTAATCCTCTCTGAATAAAATGATTGAAGATATTCAAGACGTGAAAATAGTTACATCTTTTAAATAATTTAATTTTCTGAAATGAGAAAATAGAATTTGGTAGAAATGCAACTAGGCTTGGAAATATTTATTAACCAAAAAGAATAGCTTTTCTAATATTTGAAGGTATAAGGTACATTTTAATCAAGACATAATCTACTGGGAGATTTTTTTCACAGCACAATCTATGGTTTATAGAGTATGATAAGTTCTAATAGGTAATGTGGTATAAAAAGAAAATCACGGTTTTCATAGACAAGAATAATGCATGTATGTTGGTACTACAGGACTCTTTTCAAAGACAAGGAACTGTATTAAATTTTTAGCAAGAAAACTGACAAGGATGAACCTTTACTGTTCAACTGTTGTCAACATTGGTTGTTCAGCTATCATGGTAACTAGAGTGTTTTAAATATACCAAGATCAGATGCTGTACTAATCTTTGATTGCCATTTTAGTTTAAAGAAATTATTGATTGTGGCATATGCAATTGTATTGCTTCTGAACTTTTTGTTTGTTTGATGTATAATCTATGTGTAGTGTAAAATAGCGTTAAAGCTGACTAGCCCTTTGTCTTAGTTACTTTTCTCATTGCTAAGACAAAATACCTAACACCCGAAGTTCAATGAGAAAAAGTTTATTTCATATCAGTTTGTAGAGGTTTCAGTCCATAGTTGGCTGGCTCCAAGGCAAGGTAGCATGGCAAGGGGCATCAAGGAGGAATGGTCCATGGCAAAGCAGGGCAGACAGAAGGCAGCAAGCAGCAAGCAGCAGCAGCAGCAGCAGCAACAGCAGCAGCAGGCAGCCTCTCGCTTTTATGCCTTCCAGGCTACCTGCGTTTTGAGTGGTGCCATCCACACCCTGAGCACACCTTCTTTTATCCCAGTATCACACATTTGATTGCAGCATCACATCCTTAATCCCAATATGACACACCTTATATCCAGCCACCTCCAAGAAACCACCTACAACTGCATGAGGATTTTGAGTGGGCATCTAATCTCACTGAATTAAGAAATATTTCTTCTAAGAACCATTTTATTTTGAGTGAGAACAATATTTAATTTGAACTGTTCTGTGCCAGATACCAGGGTAAATGCTTTACATAAATATTTTTCATTATTGCTAATAATTCAGTGTGAAGATACCCCTCTGTGTTATTTAAACACTTACCCAGTGTCAAGAAACTTATGAGTGGCAGTTTGATTTCATAGTTTTCATTCTATTTTAAAGTATTAATTATCTGTAGTAATTTTGCTTTTGGAGAAATCTAATTCTCAACTAAAATAAAATGCATTAAAAATCAAATCACTGCTCAAATGATTTATAAATCAGAATAGAAAGTCTGTTGCTTTTGAAAACTGAATGTATTAGAATCATTTAGGTAGAAATTTATAGACTTAAAGGACAAAGCTTCATCCATTACAATTAATTTAAATACTATAGGAAAGAAATTCTTGGAAATTAGAAAAGAGAGCAGATAGTTTAGTGATCATGGGGAAACAATGACTTTCAAATTTTACTTCTCTGTGTGCCAGTTTGCTTTATAACGATTGACATGCAATCAATCACTCCCAATCAAAATGTATTCCTACTTTTCTGGTTTGTGTCCCTTAACTGTGCTTTTCTTTTTAAGATTTCAGTGTGGGATAGCGTTTACAAAGTCATTTCTAGAATGCTTGAAGAAAATGAAAATTATAGACTTAGGCTTAAATGCCAAAGATCATCTAGTGAAAGTAAGTTAACAGTTTTCATTGTATTAAGGAAAACTGGCTTCTATTAACAGTTTGGTTAATGTTGGATTACATTAGGCTAGTAGTTTTCCTAATTGTCTTATTTAATGTACAAAACTATAGAAATGAGATTACCACATTATTAGTATTCATTGTAATTAAAAGTGCAAAACATCTTCAAGCAGTGAGTGTAGAGTGAACTTTGGTACTGTATAGATATGAGTACAGTGTAGAAGGTGCATGTGACTGGAATTTATGGAGCCAAGGAAACTCACTTGTCCATTAAACATGAACTTTAATGTCAGATTTTTAATTCAGATTATAAAACTTATCCATGTTGATGAAGACAAACATTTAAACTCCAATATAAAGTTACATATTATATGTAACTTCTTGTGGTCATTTCCTTTTCATGGGTGCTGCAGTACAATTTAATGCATTTAACAAAAGCTACCCTTGTATTATGGGTTTGATGTCATTATTTCTGGAAAACGACTCATGAATTAAACTATGTTCTAACACTGCACCAATATTGAGTTCATATTGTTGTCAGGGCAAATTATATATAATCTGCTATTACTAAAAGAATTGAAAGTTCTGGATTCTCAAAATATTAAGTTGAATAAAATTAATGTAGCTAATAATGCCATAAATTGATGAATCAAAATAGTTATTTTTTTTACAGACATGTGTACTAATATGCGTACTACTACTTGATGCTCAGTATGGTATCTTGATGACTGTTTCTACTTAACAGTTATTAATCTTGTAGTATTTTAATTTGTGAAAAATATTTTAATAAGATAAGAAATAAAACAATGCCATTTTATAAACAGTATAACACTAGAAATGTTAATGTTCATGTACTATTGAATCAATAGTAACATAAATTATTTGCAATAATGACAAATAAATCAATGTTTAGATTTATGATACTCTATTTTACTTATCCAATTAAGCAGGAATGGAGGACATTAGGAAGTAGTCAGATAGTTCTTAGAAGAAATAGATATCTGAACAGGCAGAGCAATGTGCAAAGAAAAAATCTGGACATAATTCAGAATGCTAGTCCAATTATTACATAAGCTTGAACTTCGTGAGGTCTTTTCTGCCTCAGCAAGAGGTCTTCTACTAAACATAAAAGTAATCTTATAATGATCATTTAACAATTTAAAATAATAAGTTGTATTTTGCAGAAATATTTTTCTCATAAATAAAAGGTATTTTTGCAATATATTGTTTTATATTACAGTTATTACTATTATTATTATTTGGGTTTTTTTTTTTTTTTGGTTTCACTGTGTAGTGCAGGTTGACCTGGAACTAGCTTATGTAGCCCAGGCTGGCCTGAAACTCACAGAGACCCTCCTGCCTTAGCCTGAGTGCTGAGGTCACAGGTTTGCACCACCACACCTGGCTTTAATAGTTTTTTTTTTTTTTTTTTTTGGTACGAGGGATCACACTCATGACCTTGCACTTGCCAGGGAGGCACTTACACCACTGAGCTAAATCCCCAGCTTTTAATAGTTTTAAATTGCAAAACTTTTTCATAAAACTAATAATTATGTTTTCTTAATATACATTTATTAATAAGTAAATCAGTGCTGGAGACCATCTTGAATTTTTCTTGCATTTTATGTTGTTCTAGACTCAGGTTATGCAAAATGAATCTTCCTGTCATCATCTGGTAAGAATCTGTGTGATCTTTATATAGGCTTTTTTCCCTTCCCTTTCATATCTTACCTTCTTCAACTTTTAGTGTATAACCATTGCTAGTTCCATTCTGTTTTCTTCCTTAATCCGGTGTCTGTCACATAGTAAGCACTCATTCTGCCTTTCTAATTGTATTTTCTGTGTAATTCTAATGTTTGTCCTTTGTTGTCCTAGGAGTAATTGTTAGTCCTGTTCTTTCGGTATGTATTTTTTCTCAGATAACTCATTAAAATTTTTAACTTCAGTGATTCTTTCTGGGTAGATGATTTAATATTTATACTATTCATTACTTCTTTAAGATATTTTAAAGATATGTTTCTATTTAAAAATATATATCTATTCTGTTTCTGAATTCTTTAAGATATTTTAAGATATTATTCCTGAATTTCTTTAAGATATTTTGAACTGAGCATATCATATTTTCACACTTCCTTTCAGTTGTATCCCTGACTTCTTAATTACCTGGTCTCATTCAACTCTTAGAGCAAGATTATGCTCAGTTTCCCAGAATTTGAAAGTAATGGGAAAGGTAATATAGGCCTTGGAAAAGAAAACTGGACTTTTATAAGTGGGAGTGTGAGGAGCACAATATATTTTAGATATGAAGATGAGTGAAATTTATTGATTTTTAAAAAGTGTTTATAGAATGTACAGATTGTTTAAAATAGTAATTAAAGAAAGGTACAAAAGAATACTGAGACTAATCAGAGAGTCTCATTTGAACACTGGGGAAGGATTCATACTCTGTTCAGGATACAGTAAAGAAACATGGAAATTTTTTAAGCTTTTATTTTAAATAATTCCAACTGTAAAGAAAAGTTTAAGAATAATGCAATGAATTCTAGTAACCCTCTTACCCAAACTCACCAACATCCTGTCACATTTGCTTTCTCATTTTTCTCTGTATAGATACATCTTTACTCCTTTAATATGTGTATCTTAAGAACAATAATACACTTTAGATAACTACACTACAATTATCAAATTTAGGAAATATAGCATTGATATAACATTTTAAAATAATCAATGCTTTTTATTCTGTCACCCCACTGTCCAAATATTTTCTTTAATAGGAGTTTTTTTCAGGTACCAAGTCCAGTCTATGATCATGTATTGCATTTAGTTGTCATATCTCTTTTTTGTTCTTCTTTAATCTGTAACAATTTTTAACCTTTCTTTGCTTTCATTATACACATTTTTGAAGAATATAGGTTAGTTTTTTTTAGACTGTCTCTCTGGATATGCTGATATTTTCCTGTTATTTGATTAGTTATGTATTTTGTCTAGAACTTTATAAAAGCATCATATCTGGAATAATGTAATAACCTCCATTGACTCCTTATTTGTGGGATTAATTTGGATCTTTGGTGAAGTTGTCTATTTATAATTACAATTTTCCTTTTGTGATTAATAAGTATTGCATAGAAAGATAATAAGAGTGTACACTGATATCTTATTCCCTATCAATATATAAAACTTTTTAAAACAGAGTTCTCAGGTCTTCATTTTAGAAAGAGTTTGATTGCATTCATGGAAAGGATTTTAAAGGAGGCAAATTAGTAGGTTAAAAACTTTGGACTGTAATAGTAGTCCAAGTGGAAAACAAAATGCATTTAAATGAACATGACAGAAGGGGCAGCGAGGGGACACATTGTTTGAAGTAGGGATCAAAAAGAAGGTACTGAGTTTTGAGAATTGGTAAATAAGAAATAAGGAAGTCAGGAGGAAGAACTCATTTAATGCGCACATTGAGTTTTATTTTTATCATGTTGAGGGTCACAGGTGAAAATTCAGAGCAAGCAATTAGAAGCATTGTATTGGATCTAGAGTGATAAATATTATATTGTGGTTCTAATAGTAGTTGCAGATAAAAATGTCAATGTAAGGATGGAGAAGGAGCAGAGGATTGAGTGTAGCATGTCAGACAATGTCAAGGATGAAAAATTTTCAATTTCAGAGCCAGGGTTTCTAGGGGCTTAATCTTGTAAAAAGAGGTGGCTGAGGGGCTGAAGATGGAGGCAGGTGAAGCTTACAGATGATCAAGGAATTGGCAGATCCAAGGATGAAGACCTTACTAGGTGACAGCAAAAGGGTACTAAAAGTAGAAGGATAAAAATGTGTCAGTCCAGAACATTTTAAGAGTTCTAGTGCCTACGAGTAAAATATAAATGATGACATTGTCTTAAGTAAATAGGCTCATTTGTGAATGACTGCAGTGGCTTGGAGTTAAAAGCCTGTGATGCAGTGCTGTGACATGATTCTTATAAATAAAGCTGTTGAAGTTACCAAGGGTGTTAGCAGGAATTGGAATGGAAAGAAAAATACGAACTACACATTGAGTTCATCAGATACTTCTATGGTCACCTATAGAAAGTAAAAGTTGCTAAAACAGTATGTAAAGAATATCTAGAAGTTCTTTTTAGTCTTAGAATGTTACAGTTTTCAATAACTACTAACATGATATTTAATTTTAATATGATTCAATTTTGTCACTTTTTATTTAGGATTAACCTATCTTTGAGTCTATTTCCTGGGGAAGACTATGAAGAGTTGAAAGATGAAATGTTAAATGGAATCATATTTATTTATTATTTGGAGTGTTTTGTTGGAATTATGACTTTATAAATTGAATGGAAAAATGTCTCTTTATAAATTAATGCTATTTCTTTGCAAATCAATAAAAAATTTAGTTAAATGTTGTTATATGCATGTGTTATTTTCAAAATTAATACTTATTTTGGATACTGTAAACAATTGACATAAAATTTAAATTAACACATCAGTACAACTGCATGTGTTTATAATTGCCAATTTTTCCTCTTCATTAGTCTGCAATAGCTGCTTTATACGTTCATTCTTTTACATGTAACAGCTTTAAATTAAAGTTGCATTCATTTGAATTATTTTTGTCTTCCTCTTTTTTTTCTTAAATTCTGTATGGCAGCAATTATCTTGGGTATTGTGATGGTTGATACATTGTGTCAGCTTGAGAAGTTTAGAAGTTTTGGCAACTCAGCAGGGAGCCAGGGTCCTTACTTTGTAAACAGCCTGAGCCTATGGACGAGGAAGGGAGGGAGGTGGTGTGAGTGCTACACTTACCCTAGTGGGTGGTAGCTCATTTACAATATGGGGGGGGAAGAGACTTGCTTTTCCCTACCTTTTGCTTTTGCTGTTTTTGCTGTCTTCTGCTGCCTTGAACTGTTGCCCCTCACCATACCACCATGCCTTGGAGCCAGCTAATTAGGAACTGAAAGTTCCACCGACTGTGAGCTAAATAAACGTTTCCTTCCTTAATTTTGGGCATCAGGTATTTTGTCTTAGCAGTAAGAGAAAAGTAACTAACACAGGTCTTAAAACTGATGATTATTTAAGCCATCTTTTTATCCTAAGGAAATTTAGTGTATGTATATGTTTATTACATAGGCATATTATAATGGACTATATAACAATGTGAGTATGTTAGGAAAATTTTTGGGCAAAAAGAGGAGATATTCTGGATCTAACTGGTACATTTAAACCAACAAATTCAAAGGTTTAGAACTTTGAAAATCATTTAGAAATGTTTGTTTGGTGAGGCATTTTATTTTCTCTACTATATTAAATGGTAACTAATATGTACACCAGCCTGCTTATGTATTTATTTACCTATTGATGGTATGGTCTCTCTTCTTAAATTGAATAAAAGGCCTAGTAGTACTAGTAATTTGGGTGGGGGAGGCAAAAAGAAGCTGGCCTGTGGTCAGCTTCTGTGTATGCTACTTGTTTTTCTCCCTTGATGTGGCAGGTCCTTGTCCTTAAATATCCAGGATGAGAACATTCCCTGTCATTCTTTTTGGGGTCAATGAGAGGATGCACTTCCTCACTTCTCTTACAAAAATGTAAAAGATAGAGAAAAGAGGACTTCTTATGAAATGGCATAAGATATGAGGAAGGTAAAATAATCCATAGTTGTTTCTTTCTCTAGCTATAACTTCAGATTATTTCATGAGACTCCAACAGGGTAGGATTTTGTGGTAGTGTGTTCTTCTGCTGACCATTTATCAAATACACCTATTTATAGTTGAAGGACACATAGCTTATATGATTTAAATTCAGTGCTAAATAAGACTATGTATACACAATCCATATAGTAATTTATGCTACATAAAGTTTTGTGATGAATTTGAATGAGGACTTTAGATTTGCTTCGCTTTATATTTCTGTGACTTCTAAATGTTGACACAGCAATGTAGTGTTTTGTCAGATGTGTCAATATTTATTAAATTTATAATGTAAGTCTGATACTGGATACAACCTTAATTTATATTACTATTCTAGAGCCAGTGAAGCAATGAAGACTCCCACTGAAATGAAATGAACACTCTAAATATTCATTATAAATCTTTTAATTTTTGTTTCATAATCTCTGGTGAAAATTACTAAATCTTTGTTTTGTTAAATATAATATGTTAGGACTTCTTTATTGATATATCACTCAATATCAGTTGTGATACCATGACTTATTTAAGGTTCTGTAATCTAGCAAGAGTGAATGACTTCTACATTAAAATCATAGACTTCTATATGGTTCTGCCTTCCTTTTATTTCCATCATAGACTCTTTCTCTGGTCTCCATGAATAGGAAAACTTGACAAATCTATATTTGACCCTTTGTTTCCTTTGTTTAGACTAAACAGTTTATTTTAGCTCAGTAATCCGATCATGTAGAAATGCAGTCTGAGAAATGTGTTTTTAGGTGACTTTGACATTGTGCAAACATCATGGAGTATGTGTATGTAAAACTAGGTGGTTTGGGTCAATCACTCTATGTGGCCTCTTGATTGCAATCAGCAGATGTGGTAAGCACAACATATGAAGGTGCTGTTGGTGTAACATGGCATACTATTATATAGTAAGTTTTTTAATTAGAATATACCTTCTACTTATTAAAAGTAGAAAGAAATGAAAGACTTTGATGATTACAGAGTAGAGATGAAACCTCTAATAATCATTCAGTCATTTATTCCATGTCCACTAGATAATTTCAGGTGAGCTTTGGAATTATGAGGGAAGCCTAAAAGGATCTTTTTGGTACAGGAACTAAATAGTGTTCAGGATATTTTCAAATCTAATGTACTTGAAGAAAATATTTTGAAAAAGTCTTGGATAATTTGTGGGAGACATGTTTTGAAAAAGTCTTGGGTAATTTATAGGAGTTAGGTTATAATATAGTGAAAGAATAGTTTTGAGTTTGGGAGCAGGGTTGTGGGAGTAGAAAAGCTGAAAACCCTGGGAGTGGAAGGGGAAATAGCATCAGCAAAGATTTTATTACAGGGAGAACATTTGGCTATTAAAAAAGTATCCAAGTTTATAACTCAGGGACCATATCTGTGACAGCTATGAAAATATACTTCTCAGATTTCCTACCACAAGAGCCATAATAATGGTAGTTCAGCTGTGCTGCATTGTGCTTTGACTACTATATTAATTTAAGACTGTTCTCAACAAGTTGCTCTCTACTTGTGATTGTGCATGGCAAGACTAACAGGGCAGGCCTCCAAGACTGTCTATTTGCCGTGATGAAACTTTTTAAGAGCTGAATTAGAGATAGAACCTAAGACTTTTTCTACCCATCTTTTTTTTTTCCATCTCTTTCCTAGAGAGACCAATCCTTCATGGTGGTCTAATGGCTACAGGTACAGAACTCTGGTCTTATATTCATGATCTGTCAAGGCACTCTGCTATGCTAAAGTATGGACCAGATAAGGAAAAAAGCTGAGACTCTGGAATGTGTGATGGCATTATCTGAGTGTATTTGCCTGGATCTTGAGAATTTACAGAGTTGGCCTTGTTGGTCTTTGCTGGAGGTGCTCCAGGAGCTCTACCCTCTTCAAGGAAATAGGCTCCCTGCTTGGGAGCTATTCTTCCTTCCTCTTCTGACTACCAGGCCATGACTACATTTAAGGACCAGTATAACCCAAACATGGGCCAGGTAGAGGAAGGATGAAAGCTGTCTTAGAATTAGCTAGGGATTTGTTGACATGAACATGGGACATATCAGGGATTAGATTTTGAGGAAGTTTGAGCAAAGAGGTTAAAATACAAACCTGTAGGAAAATAATTCATAAACTTTGGGCCATTTTCTTGGGAATTTGAAAAACTAGGACTATCCAAAGTTATTAGAAACAAGTTCTGAGTTTACTTTGACTCCTGGAGCTGCAAAGTGTCATCCTGTCACCTCTAATAAAATGGGAGCTCCTAGGGATCAGGTGATTTCTTGAATAAAGTCTGGCTTTCAACAGGCCGAGTAAGTTTATAAATCTAACCACTACTCACTTCCCTAGTCCCCAGTCATATGTTTGAAATTGTTGTGCCTGGCAGTTGGAGTAACACCACAGTAGATATGTGTCCTGTAGATTAAGAGTTACCATACTGGGGAAGCATAAGTGAAAATGCCTAAAGCTCTCTCCTTGCTTTTAGCAAAAATGTTAAATAAAAAAAAAAATCGCATTCTTGCAATAGGAGGAAGATGACAAAGATTAGAGACTTGAAAGACTACTGCAGATTTAACCAAAACATAACCTTGATTGAAGTTGCTAGAGAAGTATTATTTGGAGAGAAAGAACATTGTATGTGTCCACTGATATGGCAGATGTATTATATTCCATCAATGTTTATTTAAAATTTAACTATTTAAAAATTGATTAGTTTGCTGGGGATATAACTCAGCAGCAGAGCATCTGCCTGGCAAGCACAAGATCATGAATTTGATCCCAGGTACTGAAAAAAATTAATTTAAATGTTAAATATCTAAAATTTTCACCAATATTGGTTTATTTAAAGTTTTGCCTCAGGAGTATGTTAACTGTCTATCTTTCATCACAATGTAGCTCAAAGATATATGGACCACTTTATTAGCCCACAGAACATTGATCTATTATGTTAACAACCTTACTGTGATCATGTAGATCAAGCAAGATATGGCTCCTTGGTTGGAGGCTTTGGTAATACATTTGATCCTGGGGTGGGAGATAAACCCTACAAAGTTTCAAGGATCTTCTTGAATTTTAAATGAAGCTTCTAGGAGGCCAATAAGACTTTATTAGCTTCATGAGAGGTGTAATTGTAGGGGATAGGCCATGATACCCGCTCTAAAGTACAAAATAAATTATATGCAACATGAACCTCTTACCACAAAAATTGAAGTATGTGCATATTAGAGCTTTTTGTCATTCTAGAGGTGAAGCAGTGTGGATGCACCAGTATTACAACCAGCTATGTTCTGGTGTGATTGTAAAACTGTGGAAAGGAAAAGTGGTAGAGCTGTGAGCAATCCATCAGGTTATCTATTTGATACTATAGACCAATCTGTATGAATTCCCAGACAGTGGTCAGTAATCTAGCATCTCATCTGGGGGTCCAAGAATGAATGCTTGGAGATAAGAAGTGTGAGATAGAGGTATTTGGATGAAAATATGGAAGTGACAACAGAGTGTGAAAATTTTTGTACCATATACTGTTGCCCAGTAGAAAGTATCTACTGCTGCAGATACAATAGTCAGCTAAGAGGATAGATTGATTCCCAGATAATATTAACGATCCCTTATCATTAGCCTCCCAGAAATTTTTATATTTTGTCTTATGATTTCTTTAATTTCTGTTTATTATTTTCTTTTTTATGTTAGGTTTGGATATATTGTTCATTTCTGTACTCTTGAAGTGAAAGGTTAGTTTAATAACAAGATTTTTACTATATAGATTTAGTGTTATAAATGTTCCTCTTAACATTAAGCTGTTAAGGCACATTTAGCTGCCTTAACAAATTTTTAATATGTTATGTTTTCATCACAAATTTTTAATATGTTATGTTTTCATTTTTGGTCACTTAAGTGCATATTTTAAAAATTTCTCTCGAGACTACTTCTTTGACTTATGGACTATTTAGGATTATGTTGTTTGCTTTCTAATTGTTGAGATTTGAATAGTTATCATTATTTATTGATTCCTAGCTTTATTTCATTGTAGTCAGAGAACACCATCTGTATGACTGATATGTCTTTGTAAAAGTTCAAGTAATAGAACTTGAAAATAATATGTTTTCTGGTGTAGTTAAATGTTCCACAACTGTTTTACATCCTTTTGATTCTTCTTATTGAGTTTCTTTTTTACTATATTCTTATTTTCTATCTATTTTATCAATTGTTGAAAGAAGTGAATTTATGTCTCAGTGTATTGTTTTTCTACTTATTTTTTAAGTTCTATTAATTTTTTACTTCACATATTTAGCAGTTATATTATTCAGTGCATAAATATTTAGAATTACTGTGGTTTCTTAGTGGATTGATAGTTTTCTTTTTAGAGAAAAAATAACAAAATTTCAAAACACAATAATTAGAAGATAACAATGGTCAATATATTGCATATTGTTATCTTTAAATTAGTTACTCAAGGTTCAAGATATATGCATTTAATTGTCCAAATAATATTAGCACAAACCATTCTTTTCAATGAACTAAGAGAAATTAGAACTATAACTATCTTAACTATTATTTGTATAAATATAAATACATATAAAATATGTATAAATAAATTATATATATACATATATTACTTTTTTCAGCTATTCACACTAGAGAGACAATGTGATGTTTATTCTTGCAAGTCTCATTTATTTCACTTATGCATTTTGTCTCTAGTTGCATCTCTTTACCTATAAACATCTCAAGTGTATCCTTATTTATAGCTGAGTAGTACTCCATTGTATACTCTGTTTTACCCATTCTTAGGTTGATGGACATTTAAGTTATTTCCAGCATCCAGGTGTTACAAACTGTGCTCCTATAAACATGGATGCACATATATTGATAATTTTCTTCTCTGTTTCTAGTAATTTTCTTTGCTCTAAGGACTATGCTATTTGTTATTACTGTAACCATTCCTGCTTTGCCTGTATGATATATTTTCCCACCCTTTATACTTTCAGCTGCTTAATCTATCATATTTATAATGACTTTCTTATAGACAGCATATAGTTGGGCCATATTTTTAAATCTACTCTGACAAACTATCTTTTAATTGCTATATGTATATCATTTAGATTTAACAGACATTGATATTTTGGTACTTAAGTCTTGCAATTTATTTTTTGTTTGTTCTTTTGGTCTTTATTTTTGTTTTTGTTTTCTTGATTTCTTGATCCTCTTGTCTCTAATGATGCTGAGCCAGCAAAGGAGTGAGGGAATGAAAAGGAAACAGAAGGCTCATTAGTAACCGGTACAATCAAAGTACTGGCTTCTTCTTTGGTCTCTTGTGACATTACTCTTTTGGGGATTTGAGGAAACATCAATAGAGCCTCATAAGTGTTAAAGTCTTGTTCCCCACTCAGCTTTTGCTAAGGTTTGTGTGGAGCAACATGTTTTTTTTTTGGGGGGGTGGGGAGACTAGAATGAAGTAGTCACTACCTTAAACTTTGCTGTTTTGCTAGGCTATCTCTTTCCTGTTGATTCAACAGAAAAGACAGGATTTTGTTGAGCCAGTTTTGATCTGTGCTCTTTGGCATGTCCGTGTTTTTGATGTCTTCAAATTCAATTCTGAAATATATGAGGCAAAAAGAAAATCCAAAGAATTGATCATGGTGTTGTTCCTTATATCTTAAGGTCCTTAACAAATGTTTCCTCTCTACAACTCTTTTAAAAAGTTTTCTTTTATATACAAATGCCCAAGAATTTTAATTTTAGGACTTTGTGGCAAAATAGGAAAAGATATATCTAGTTGATAGCCCTGAAAACATAGTGTATTTATCATAGTTCTGTAGAGAAAAATACCAACATAACATATATATATAATAATAAAAGGGAATTTATTAGATTGGCTTATATGATCATAGATTAGATAGTTCCACGATGGCTCTCTGCAGACAGAAGAGCTAGGGAAACAAGTAGCTATTCAGCACAAGAAGCTGGAAGCTTTGGAACAAGAGAGACCAGTGATGTAGCCCTAGCCCAAAGCCAAAGGCCTGGAAAGTGTAGAGTATCACTTGTGTAAGTCTGCATTCATGGTTGAAGAATCTGGAGTCTGATGCCCATGGGCAATGGCAGCACCAAAAAATATAACTGCTCAAGAATAATTGAGCTTGCATGTTTCCTGCAAGCTTCCCTCTTCTTTTTGTCCCATCTGGGATCCTATTAGATTGTACTGTCTAGAGAACAGATGTTTCCTCTCATATCATTGTCCCACATGCCATTTGTCTCTTGAAATACACTTATAGACATATCCAGAAGTGTGCTTTACTAATTTTCTAGACATCTCTTAATTTACTTAAGTTGATAACCAAAATTAATCATTCTACCTAGTCTCAATATATATATTTTATAAGGGAAAGGTGAAAATGCAATTCAGAACAAAGAGTAAACTTCAATAAATCATGCTGGAAAAAAGGGTGTGTGAAAAATGGACCTAAACTTCAAAGCTTATATAAATAACAATTTTAAATGAATCATGTATATAAACATAAAATGTTAAATCATAAAGATTTAGGAAGACAGAAAAAGTCTTCATGATATAGTATTAGGCATCAACAACCTGAATGAAATATTCAGAGAATTCTTAGAAATAAAACCAAAATAATAATTCATAAAATAAAAATTGATGAATTTGTTTCATTAAATTAAAATATTTTTCCCTGTGGGAAAAAAACATTGTTATGAGAATTGAAAGTTGTAGACTGGGAGAAGATATTTGATACCCAAATATTTGATAAAAGACTAATTTCAGGAATAGATATATAAAGAATTCTTTAAGTGCAGCAGTAGCAAGAAAATCCTAAATTTAAAAATGAACAAAAAAGCTTGAATGTACTCTTCATGAAATAAGATATAAGGAGGCGATACATTCATTATAAAATATTCAATGTGATTGATCTTTAGAGAAATGAAAATGAAATCCACATATAATAATACTACACACTTACTGGGATGGACAAAATGATAAGATTATATCAAAATCTGGAAAGGATACAGAGCATTTAGCTATGCATTGCTAGTGGGAATTTAAGTGTTACAGCCACTTTGAAAAATAGTGTGACAATTTCTTTTAAAACTATATAAGCAACTACTCAAAACTCAGCAATTGAAATACTGAGCATTTATCCAGAAAAAATAATTTAAACATTCACACAAAAAAGACCTGAAACATACATGAATATATATAGTAGCTTCATTTGTAATAGTCAAAAATAGAAACAACCTAGATGGTTTTCAATGGATGAGAGGTTAAACAAGATGTCTCTAAACCCATGGAATGCTCACTAATAAAAGAGAATAAATTATTTATATCTACAACAACCTGGATGAATCTTCAGCGAATTACACTGAGTGAAAAATATAAGTAAAAAGGTTATATTCCATCTTGCTTCATGTACACAGCATTTTAAAAACTGTTATTAAATTATTAAATTAAAAAACAAGTTGGTGAATTCCAAGGGTGAGTAAGGAGATTGAGACTGGAGGTAATTGTAGGTGGCTATCAAAATGTAATATGAAGGCTTCTGGTGATGAAAATGTTCTGTATCTTCACTATATCAATGCCGTATTTTACAAGTGATTTTCATTATAGCTTTGTAAGATGACACTATTGGAGGAGTTTGGGGAGAGTACAGGAGATATCCTCATTATTTCTTATAATTGTTTTTGATTTACAGTTGTTTCAAGATAAAAAACTAATTTAAAATACTATATCCTAATCCTGAGGCTAGATTTCTTTTTACTACAATAATAATAAGTACATTTTTCTTTAAAAATGCCAATTGACCATATTCCTGTAGTTCTGTTTCAGGGTGCTTTATTCCCTCATTGATTGATGTGTCTATTCTTTCCCCAATAGTACAGTCTTGAAACTGTAGTGTTTTTCTTTTACATAGATTGTCAACAGCTAGGTATAGTAATTTTAGATATTATATAGTGTGTGCTGTAACTTAAGGTAGTTTCTCCTCCCCCAAATTATTTGGCTTCTCTAATTCTTTTGCCTTTCGCATAAATTTGAGAATCAGTTAAAGATTGGTGAAAGTTTCATCACAACAGTATCTAACCTTCTCATTCATTAACATGGTATATTCTTTCACTTAGCTGGTCTTCTTTGATTCTGTGAAGCCTTGATTGTATAGTGGTTTCAGAAGCCTACAGATCCAGCACATACCTTTTGAGATAGAGTTCTAAATAAAAAGATAGATACCAAGAGATAGAGCTCTTGGTCTGCTTCTCAAAGCAGAGTCTTTCACTTTGCAATTTTGAAGCCATAAAGGGGTGGAGTCCTGCTGCTTCCCATGATGTCTTCAGGCCATCTTATCTAGTCTGTTGTTTCTACTCAGCAGTCTAGATCTCTTCTATTCTGTCTTTCAGGTCCAGAGCTTTACTGGGTTTTCCTTTCTGATCAAACTCACAAAATTTTAAATCACTCTGCTAGCCTCTTTGCTCTTGTGTCTCAACATAGATCTGGCTAAAAGCCCCTCAACATTAAACTGCCTTAAAATTTCATCTGTAAGATTAATTAATCTGCTGCCCTTAATGTTAGTCTCAAGAAAAGTCTCTGGACATGAGGGAAATGAAGATTAACTTTCTACCAAGGTATTACATACCTTACCTGGAGTCCAACTACCAATCCAGTCCTTCCCAACAAAAAACTCTTGAGCTTGGTCTTTACTAGCAGGATTTCTAGCAACCTTCTTGTCTTCTGAGCTCTAATCTCCCATAAAGTATAGCCTAAGCCATTCCAGTGCTACTTTTTTTCAGCCAGCATCTGTTAACCTTTCCTAAAACTTCTCACAAGCTAGTTCCAAAGGCTCTTGATCCACATGGCCAGATCATATCACAGCAATGACTCCACTTCTCTGGTACCACATTCTTAGTTTCTTTTCTTTAGTTGCTGCCACAAAATACCTGGCATCTAAAGTTAAAGGAGAAAGGCTTATTTAGCTCACAGTTTGTAGAAGTTTCAGTCCATAATCAGCTGCAAGGTAGGGTGGCACATGGCAGAGGGGCAACCATTCATGGCAGCAGAAGACAACAAAAACAAAAAGAGAGCATAGCTGTCTTTCTACACCTTTTATCCAGATTTAGGTGGGTATCACCCCTTAATCTAGTGTCCTTGAGCCTAGCATTGCACCATAAATCAAACTGAGCATCACACACTCTAGATCTAACCACCTCTGAAAAAACTCCATCTATGACAGCATGAGTCTTTGAGTGGGGCTATCTAGAGACAATTGCAAGTACTTTATCAAAAAGTTAGAGATATATTACAATGATGCATGTATAACCATGTTTATAACAACACATTCATAATAGCTAGGTCTGAGAATCAGCCTACACTGCCATCAAGAGATGAATGGATAAAGAAAATGTTGTACCTATGCACAATTAAGTGCTACTCTGCCATAAAGAAAAATCAACTCAAGTCATTTACAGGAAAATAAATGTACATGCCTTGGGACTATCATATAAAGTGAAATTAATCAGACATACAACTAAATATTGAATGGTTTTTCTTATGTGGAAAATTCAAAAGATAAAGAGCAAAATAAAAGATCGAGAATAATCATAAAAATAAGATGCAGGTGGGTGGATGGAGGGTCGGGGGAAATGCTTCTGGGAGGGAAAGGAGGTGAAAAGATGAACATGTACCAACTCCTCACAATGAATATAATCATTATTACTGCAAACATGTGCTAACAAAACAAAACAAAAATTCCAACAATATTTTTTTGTTTATTTTTTCTTTTTACATTTTTATTAGTATGGTGTTCAGTTCATAATAGTTATTTTCATTGTGGGTAGTTAGTACATCTACATAACACATCATAATTCTTTATGTACCTTCTCTTTACTCCTCCTCCTCCCTTTCCCCTACTTCTTCGCCCCTTTTCCATTTATAAAGGAGGTATCCAAAGACTATTTTTCCTCTTAAATGATCCATTCATCAGTTTCTTCTAAAAGATTTCCTGAGTAAAATAAATCACAATGGAATGGATAGTTTTTCCAAAAAATCAACTCTAGAAGCCTTGAATGTAGGATATTTGTAAGAGAGTGCTTTCCAGATGAAAAAGGGAAGAGAAGAAGCAGGATTGACCGGAGGGAAAATTTAGGCTGTGATGTTCCCCTGCCATATTCCCTATTTGAATACCATCATATATTAAGGGCTCCTGAATTCATAGTCATGTATACAACTATTTCATCGATAACTTCACTTGAATGGTCTAGAGATACTTGAATCTCAACATGCATAAAATGTGTTCATGGTCTCTGTTATGGACTGTATATTTGTGTTCTCCCAATTCTGTGTGTAAATCTGATTCTCATTGTCTTTTGAGGTGTGGCCCTTGAGAGGTGTGTAGATCATGAGAATGGGCCTTTGTGAGTGGGATTAGCATCTTTCTAAAAAAGACCTTAGATATACCTGGGTGTTTATTTGTTTCACCATATAGAAACAGTCAGCCATCTGAAGCCTAGAGGGATAGCTCACAAGGATCCAGCTATATTAGCATCCTGATCCTGTACTTCTGTTTTCCAGAGCTGTGAGAAAAGCATTTCTGTTGTTTAACAACACCCAGTCTATGGTGCTTTGTGATAGCAGTTGTCATGGTCTGAGAGAGTCTAGACTCTCAAACCTGTCTCTCCTCCTGCTTTGCATCACTCAGTGAATTGTTCCAGCCAGAAATCTACAAAGAATTGTTAGCATTCTCCCACTCCAATTTACAGTTATCAAGTTATATAATAATTCTTCCTCCCAAATCTATCTATCCCTGTGTCACTAGGCCTTCATCTTAGTTCATTCCGTCTCCTCACCTAAACATTCTCTTTACAGTCATGGTTTCCTCCTGCTGTTGTTTGAATGTGGTGCTTCCCTGCCAAACCTGAGGTGAGAAGTGAACTGCCAATTTGATGATATTGAGAGACAGAGGGATATTTGAGAGGTATTTTGGTTAGAGGGTACCATTTCAGAGTGGGTTGTTTATCACAAGAGCAGTTTCCTATAAAGTAAGTGCAGTTTCTTTCTTCAGGGTTTCTCCTCCACGAGTGCTCACTTGTACTTTTCACTTTCTGCCATTAGTTGCAGTAGCCTGAGGTCCTTGCCAGAGCCAAGCAGGTACCTGTGATGGTTTAGGTGAGTGTCCCCTAGAAATCCATGTGTAAACACTTAATCCCTATGGTGGGTATTTTGTCTCAGCAATAAAAGAAAAGTAACTAAGGCAATACCTAGTTGGTGAATAGATGAGTCAAACAAAATTTTTGGTTTCAGTTTTTTGAGAAATCTTTGCACTAATTTCCATAGTAGTTTTATCCCCATCAACAATGTAGAAGGATTCTTCTCTCCCCACAGCCTTTCCAGCATTTATTTTTATCTGATTTCTCGAAGACAGCCATTCTTTCTGGAGAAAGATAGAATCTCAGCATTGTTTTAATTTGCATTTTTCTAATGGCCAGCGATGTTGAGCATTTTTTCATGCATTTATTGGTCATTTATATTTCTTCCTCTGCGATGTGTCTGTTCATTTTTTTGCCCTTTTTTGATTAGGTCTTTTATTTTAGGGAAGCTAATATTTTAATTATTTATGTATTATATATACTAGTCTTCAGTCTGAGAAATAACTGGCAAATTTTTCCCATTCTTTAGGGTGCCTTTTTACTCTGTTGGTTGTTTCCTTTGCTATCAGAAGCTTTTAAATTTGATGTGATCTCATTTGTTGATACTTGATGTTATCTCTTAGTAACTGGGGTTCTATTCAGAAACTCCTTGTCTATGTTTTCAAGAGTTTTACCTGCTTTACTTTTGAACAGATTTTGGTTTTGTTTGAATATTTAGGTGTTAAATCCATTTTTATTTTAACAAAGTACATAGTGAGAAATGTGTGTCTAGATCCATTCCTCAACAGGTAGATGACAGATTTCCAAGCACTATTTGTTAAAGAGGCTGTGTTTCCTTCAGCACAATTTTTTTATCCCTTTGTTAAATATTGGGTGGTGAATGTGCTTACAGGTGTTTCTGTATCCTGTACTCTCTCCATTGTTGCAAATAGCTGGTGTGTTTTTTTCTTCAAATACCAGATTATTTTTGTTACTGTACCTCTGAGGTATAACTTGAAGTCAGGAATTGTGATTTTTCTTGTCTTGTTTTCATTGCTCAGGGTTACTTTTGCTATGTGGGATCTCTTCTGGCTCTATGTGAGTTTTAGGATTGTTTTTTCCAGTCCATGAGGTATACTATTGATATTTTGATTAGGATTAAATCAAGATTAAATCTGTATATTGGTTTTGGAACTAGGGCCATTTTGACTGTATGTATTGGCTATGCCTACTGAGGATCAGGGGATAGTCTTCCATTTTCTGATTTCCTCTTTAGATTTCTTTTTCAGAGTACCATAGTTTTCATTCTTTTAATCCCCTGGTTAGGTTAACCCTAGATATTTAATTTTTATTGGTGCTGTTATTAAAGATACTATTTTCCTAATTTCTTTTTGGTGAGTTTATCACTGGTATACAGGAATGGTGTGGAGTTTTATATGTTGACTTTGTATCCTGCTGTGCTACTGAATTTTGTCATGAATTCTAAGAGCTTTTGGTGGAATATTTTGGGTCTTCTATGTAGAGGATTGTGTCATCTGCAAATGATGATTTAACTTTCCTATACCCAACCTTTTTTATTTGTTTCTCTTGCCTGATTGCTCTGGCTTGTGTCTTAAGAATTATATTGAAAAGGAGTGGTGATAGCAGATATCTTTGTGTGTTTCTGATTTTACAGGAAAAGATTTTAGCTTCTTCCCACTTAATACGGTATTATTGGTTTGTCGTAAATGGCTTTTATCAGACTGACATAAGGTATATATATATATATAATATATATATATATATATATTATATTTATATTTTACAGTTTTTACCATGAAGGATGCTGGTTTCTATCAAAGGCTTTTTCTTTGATAGGATCTTGTGATTCTTGTCCTTTCCATTTATGTGGTGTATTTATTGATTTGCATATGTTGAACCATTCTTGTATCCCTGCAATAAAACCTACTTTGTCATTATATATGATCTTTCCCATTATTTACTGCATCCTCTTTGCAACGTCTTACTGAGAATTTTTATGTCAGTATTTACTAAAGAGATTGGCCTGTAGCTCTCCCTTTTGGTTTGGCTGTTTTCTGGTTTTAATAATGTTAAATTCCAGAGAGTGAGCACTGTTTGTACTCCTTCCTTTTTGATTTTGTTAAAAAATTTGAGGATTATTGGTCTTAGATCTTCCCTTAAGTTCTCATAGAGTTTGGGAATGAATCCATTTTGACTTGCGCTTTTCTTGGTAATTTTTATTATTTCTTTAATCTCATTGCCTGATATCATATTTTTCAGGGCTCTTATGTCTTTTTGGTTCAGTTGTGGTAGTTCATATGTATCTAGAAATTTACCCATTTCTTCTGAAATTTTCTCTTGATTAGAGTACAGATTCTCAAAGTAGTTACTAATTAATAATTTCAATTTTTTCTGTGTGATTTTACCTCTTTCATTTCTAATTGCTTGGGTATGAATTTCTTTCTTTCTTTCTTTCTTTCTTTCTTTCTTTCTTTCTTTCTTTTCATCCTGTAAGATTGGCTAGGGCATGGTTTGTTTTTCATAACCTTTCAAAGAATCAGCTCTTTGATTTGTTTATTCTTTGCACTGCAATTAGTCCTAATTTCATTAATTTTTGTTTTGATCTTTGTAATTTCCTTCCCTCACCTACCTTTGGATTTATTTTGTTCTTGCTTATCTAGGATGTTGAAGTGCATCATTAAATTATTTATTTGGGCTCAGTTTTCCTGATTAGGGCATTCACAGCTATAAACTTTATTCTTAGGATTTTCATTGTGTCCCATAGGTTATGTTATGTTGCACTGGCATTGTCATTTGATTCTAATGATTTCATCTGTGACATATTGATTACCAAAGAAGGTATTGTTCAGTAATCATATGTTTACATACTTTCTGAGATTTCTTTTTCTATTAATTTCTAGTTTCTATGATGTGATAATATGTATGCATGGGTTAATATTAATTTCTTTGTATTTATTTAAGCTTGCTTTATAGTCTAGTATGTTGTCTATTTTGAAGAAAGTCCCATGTGCTATTGAGAAGAATGTCTATTCCGTTATTGGTTGGAACACATTTAGATATTTATTAAATCCTTTTGTTGAATTTTGTCTAGTCGATATATTTGTGAAAGTTGAGTATTGAGGTGGCCAATTATAATTTGCTGGTATTTATCTGACTTTTTTATATCCAAGTTTTGCTTTATGAAGTTGGGCATGCTTGTGTTTGGTGAGGTACATAATGCGTTTATAATTATTATCTCTTCCTGTTGAATTGTTCTCTTAACAAATATATAGTGACTTTATCTCTTCTGATAATTTTTGGCTTGAAATCCAACATTATCTGAAATTAGGACAGCAACTCCTGCTTTTTTTCAGATTTCTATTGCATGGGATATCGTTTTTCATCCTTGATTTTTTTTAATCTGTCTATTTCTTTTTGAATTAAATGTATTTCTTGTATAGTGAATATTGTCGGGTTTGGCTTCTTGATCCATTCTGCCAATCTGTGTCTTTTGGTTGGGGAATTGAAAGTATTTTCCCCGAGAGTTAATTGATAGTTAGTAACCTCTTCCTGTCATTGCCTTATTTTCTTGTTGCTGATTCATCTCCCACTTTTCTGTTTAACTGCTTACTCTGCTTGGTGGATTAATTCTATTAATTTTTTGGCATTGTTTGCTTCATTATCTATTTCTAGGATATCTTTGAGAAATTTGCATAGTGCTGGTTTGGTGGTCATGAATTTCTTGAGGTGTTCCTTGTCATGTAAATACCATATTTCTCCATCAATTTTGAAAGACTGTTTTGTAGGATATATAAGTCTGAGTTGGAAGCTGTTATCTTTTTTTTAGGACATTACACTTCACTCCAAGCCCTCTCTCCCCTGGTCTTCAAAGTTTGTGTTGGAATGTGTGCTGTAATTATTATAATGAATTTATCTTCATAAGTGATTCATTGCTTATAAATCCAACAGCTTTAAAAGACTCTGTCCCTGTGGCAGACTTCTACCATTTTGATTATGATGTTACATGGAGAGGTTCTCTTTTGACCATGGCTTTTGGGCTTCTGGATATCTCCCTTATCTGTACATCTAATTGTTCTCCAATATTTGGAAAGTTTTCTGTTATTATTTCTGAAAACATTTTTATATCCCTTTATATCCTAGTGTCTTCTGATTTTTCCACAAATTCCTATTAATCTTAGTCTTCTTTGTGTCGTCTAGCAATTGTTAAGTCTACTTTATATGTTCTTTTGTTGTTTTTAAGATATCTTTTGAGTCTCTGAGTACCTAGTCTTTTTCTGCTGCTCATAATTTAAATATTTTTGGTCTTCTGGATTTCTACTTATAACCTGTTCATTGGCTCTACTATTTTTTTCTAAACTGGTCATTCATGTTTCATATAGTTTTCTTTAGCTCAGCTAGCTTTTTAGTATCTTCTGTAGCCTATCTGATTGTTTAGTTTTTTAAATCTCCTTTATCTGATTAGTTATATTTTCTGTGAGCTCACTGAGCATCTCATTGATCAAGGTGTTTTAATTTCTGCTTTTAGCCTTTTAAATAATTTGGCTGCGTGCCTTTTGCTTTCCTCCCTCTCAATGGCCTATGCAGATTTTGGAGTTTGGGGAGGTCTTTTCTTGTTGCCTGCTCATGTTTCTATTGTATTTTGTTTGTTTGTTTCATATTGTGCTTAAGTACGTTTGCACTTTAGTGGAAACATACTGTTGTTGTTTAGTTTGCATTTCAGTGATACACTCAGAGCATGGCTAACTATAGTCCTTTGCATCTGTCCCAAGATCTGATTACCTCTGTTAATGTGGGAGGGAGGGATACATTATAACTGGACCAGCACTTGGTTCTCCAGGAATGGGCTGCAGTATTACTAATGTCACAGAGGTAATCCAGATATTGATATGTGGAGAAAACCTATTAGTAGCAACAACTCTGACTTCAGTATTATCAAGTAAACCAGTAGCAATGGTATCATAAAAGACAAACTATATATTAACATATGATAAAAACCAACAATATACCACCATTAACTTTAGAAAACAAATATATAATTATAGTAGATAACCAGTTTCCCATCACTATTTGTTGAATAGGCTGTCTTTCCTCCAATACATTTTGGACCTGTTGTCAAACATCAAGTAATAATTGAGTGTGTTGGGGAATGTTTCTGTATCCTCTATTATGTTCCATCAATCTACATGTGTATTTTTTGTGCCAATGCCATGCTGTTTCTGTCTGTTGAATTTCAGTATGACTTGAGGTCAGATATTGCAATGGCTTCTTCTTTGATCTTGTTGCCCAGAATTACTTTTGGTATCATGGACTTTTCTAGTTCCATCTGAATTTTGGGATTGTTTTCTCTAGATCTTAAGGAATGCTGTTGGTATTTTAATTGGGATTGCATTGAATCTGTGTATTAGTTTTGGGAGTATGATCATTTTGACAATATTGTTTCTGTCTATTCTGTCTATTGAGTACTGCAGTTTTCATTATAGAAGTTTCATTTACTTCTTTGGTTTGATTAATTCCTAGGTATTTAATTTTTCTTGATGATATTATTAATGGAATTGTCTCTCATTTCTTTATCATTGTGTTCATTATCAGTATACAATAATACTATTGATTTATGTGCATGTTGACTTTGTATTGTTTAACATTGCTGAAATTGGTTCTAAGATATGTAGGGCACACTGTTGAAATCTGGATAATAGATAGTATCTAATGTAGAAAATTATATTCCAAGAAATTGGAAAATCTTGAGGAAGTGGACAGATTCCTAGACTCGTATGAATTACTAAAACTAAATCAAGAAGAATAAAATATTGAATAATCCAATGACAGCCAATGAAATTGAGGCAGTAATAAAAAAATTGCAAAATGAAAAAACTCCAAGACCTGATGGATTCACTGCTGAATTCTACAAAAACTTTAAGGACTTTGTATCATCAATACTTTTCAAATTCTTCAATGAAATTGTAAAGAAAGGAGTACTTCCAAACTAATTTCTGGAGGCCAGTGTCACTTTAATCTCCAAACAACACACAGACCCAACAGAGAAAGAAAATTACAGACCAACCCCTTAATGAATATAGATGCAAATATATTCAGCAAGATAGTGGCAAATAGAATGCAACACACTGTCAAAAAGATCATGCATCATTGCCAAGTAGGTTTCATCTCAAGGTTACAAGGATGGTTTACCATGAGCAAATCAACAAGTGTAGCACATCCCATAAATAGAAGCAAGGACAAAAACCACATGATTGCATCTATGTATGCAGGAAAGCTTTTAACAAATCCCACATCCCTGCATGATAAAAACCCTAAAGAAAGTAGGTATAGGAGGACCTTATCTGAATATGATTAAAGACATGACAACCAACAGCTAATATCATAAAAGTGGGGACAAAACTCGAAGTTTTCCCTCTAAAATCAAGAACAAGACAAAGATGACCAATATCACTGCTTCTGTTCAACATAATACTCAAATTACTAGCCAAAGCAATTGGGCAAGAGGAAGAAATAAAAGGGATGGGTATTGGAAAGAAAGAAGCCAAATTCTCTTTATTTGGAATGTTTTTTTAAGGATATAAATTTCTAGACAAAGTTAAAAAAACTTTCTCAAAAACTCTTTATTCCAATAAACTCATGTCTTTATGAGTGGATTCCTACACTTTAATTGAGAGAATTTTTTGTAAGTCATCCTGCTTGTATTAAGTTGATGTCAGTTTTCACTCTAGGGCCTGCTTCCTTTTTTTTTTTTAATAGAAAATTTCCTTCTTTCTCTGTTTCTATCCAGCTGGAGGAGAAATTTTGATTGGGTTTTCTGCCACTTGCCTGTCTATTGTCCTTTCTTCTTTTAAATCTAAAGTAGGCAATGCCCCCTTGCCTTTTTAAGAAGAAAGAGAATCTCATGCTTTTCATAGCTTTCTGTATTCTTTTATTTGAAATTTAAATATAGAGCTGCCTATAGCAATAGTGTGAGCAGGGGTTCCTTTTTTTGCTTGTCTCTGGGAGTTTCTCAGAACAAATTTCTAAAAAGCTGACATTCCTACCAGACCATTAAATTTTGAGTTACTTAAACTGACAGTGTAATAATGATTAATAGTGAGACATTTAAAATGCTTTTATCATCTCTTTCATTGAATACATACTTATTCATGGAAACAAAACAATAAATGCTAAGACGTGATGAAAACTGATTTCAGAAGTAACTTAGATCCTTTGAATCATTGATGTATAATAATTATTTTTAGATAAAGCATTATTTCAGGCCTTCTGGAAGAAAGCTCACATTGTATTCACTTTTCTTTCTGTTTCCAATTCTGACAATAGTATCTTAGGAAATGGTAATATGCATTAGTGAAAAGAAAAACTGGAATTTGACTTTTAATGTTTAACTGATAAATATGAAAGAGAGGCAGAAAAATGAGAAATAAATGTGTGTTGAGTATCTTATTTTACATGGGAGATCAAAATTGTTCTATTATTGAACCTGGGAGATGAATATCGATTCAAGTATGTTTGATACATTAAATTATAAATTGGCATAATTAAAATATTATGTGTACTTTCTAAATTACTGTAGAAAAAGTTTTATAGAAAGCAAGTAAATGAAGAAAAATAATAGATATAAAACAATACATGCTATTATATGGTTAATTTAAGAGGTTAAATTTTCATATTAAAAGTTTACTTACAATGACTAGTCAAGAAAAAGTCCAAGATAAAAGAATGAGAAGAGGATATACAACCCATATAAATGAGGGCTTGTAATTGTATTTTAGAAAAGAAGAATTAAAATCACAAAATGCTAATTAGGACAAATAATTTTGCATTCATAAAAGCAAAATTCTGAAGAAGATATGATACCATAAAACTATGTGCTAAATATTTAATGCAAGAAGAAATTTCACAACAATAATGAAAAACTGAAATATTCTCTCTTCTCTTGACATATCATGCAAGTACAAAATAAAATGAGGGCATAACATATTTAAATAACATAGCATATAATTTAATACTTATGTGTAAAAATCTGTTTTTTATAGAAGGTATGACTTCCTTCCTTATGCCTACAGATTTTCAATAGAAAGAGTTCATATGTTAGGGCACAAAGAAAATGTATATTCCTCCAAAGCAGAAAATATATATACCACAGTCTTGAACTACTTGCACTAAAACTAGAAACTACTCTCAAATAATATACATTATGGTAACACTAAAAACCAAGCTTTTTGGGATTAAAATAAAACCAAATATTTTGCTGAATAACTCTTTTAGCAAAGGAAGAAGCAAATGTTCATTTACATAATTCTTGAAAAACAGTCATGCAGAAGCAGCAAAAATCAGAGGTAAACAATAACATCAACTTTTTCATTATCAAATAGGCAAGAGGTTAATTAATAAGCTAGATATCTTTCCACAATGATAAAAAAGAAAAATGACATAAATTTTAATAGAATAATGCAGTAAATATTTGTTTTGCACTTACAGGCATTGTTATAAGCAAGTTATATATATTAGCTCGTCTACTTTTCATAATGACCCAACAAGTATTAGAAGTTTTCTTAATTTACAAAGAGGAAATTGAGGCACAGAAAGATTAAATTTCTTACCCCCAACCATAAATATATCATGTTTCAAAGATGGAATTTAACCCCAGACAGTCTGGATCCAGAGAATCTATCTTTAGTTTCCATACTATACTCACAATTTTTAAGAAAAACGATTTCAAACTCAGAGAAACAGTATTAGTTTAAAATCCTAATGGCGAATAATGGATATGATACTATACTTACATACTATAATTTAAAAATATTCTTTGTAAATTGTTGATGGTGAAAGTCACCAGAAATATCAGATTATTGTCAAAAGAGTAATTATTTATGTGTTTTTTTTTAGTTTAGTGTCAATGCATGGTCTTAAGGGTGAATCCTTAGGTTAAGGGTAAAACTGGTAAGTTTAAACTCTTCAGCATGGCCCAGTGGTAGATAGATGACTGTTGCTTAAAGTGTGCAACAGTCTTTCCCACTCTTTAGAAATGTCCCCTTCATTTCTTTCAAGAACTGCTATTGCCTGGTTGAACCTTGTAGTTACTATGAGGTTTTCATCTTCTTAAAATTTCATTTTCTTTCTTAGAAGTGGTCCCTGGACTCTACTTGGAAGAGCCCTTTGTCAGTAGTTTTAAACTTACAACCTGAGAGAGAAAGTCTGAAATTCATCTTTGGTATGATGGAGAAACTTATCTTAGCAGTACTTCTGCTGAGAACAACTACACTTTAAAAAAAATAGCTGTTTAAAACACTAATGAGACACTATTAACTGTGTTAGCTTTCTGTCCCTGTAATCAAATATTTCAAATAACTTATAAAAGTAACAGTTTTGGCTTACAGTTTTGGAAGTTCCAGTGCATGAACACTTGGTCCTGTTTCCTTGGGCCTGTGGAGAGGTAACATCAGGCTGGGAGTCCATGGCAGAGCAAAACAGCCCATCTCATCAGCTATGAAGAGAGAGAGAGGCTGTGGCAGGAGTCCCACAGTTCCCTTGGAGGGCACACTCCTGATCACTTAAGCATCTCCTAATAACCCCATCTCTCAAAGGTCTCGTCACCTACCATTAATAGCACATGTGTATGGGCCAAGTCAGCACACAGACTTTTTGGGGGCACATTAAGCATCCAAAACCAGGCAAGTTGTGAATTTTTCAAGATCTAGAACCTTGCTGGTAGATTAAAAACCATAATTCACATACTCTTTACACTTTACATGTTACCTTCTTGAACAGAATTGGAACATTGGTAAAGTTTGCCTTTAAAACATGTCCTTCCTCACCTTTTATTTATCTATGTCCTATTTCTTTGCTTACAAAAACAAACTTGGGTAGGAATCTGATAGATTGACTTAGCCAATGCCATCAACATAGTCACAGTGTATTCCCCTTTGAAACCCTAATAGATGATAATTTTGAATAGCCTTTATATGTTTATTTGCTACTTATCTATCCTCTTTGATGAAGCATCTGTTCAAAGTTTTGTTCACTTTTTAATTGGGTTGTTTGTTTTCTTATTTTTGAGTTCTGAGGGTTCTTTGTTTATTCTAAATGAGTCTTTTGCAAGGCATATGATTCACAGATATTTTCTCCTAGTTCACAGCTTGCCTTTTCATCCTCTTAACAATATCTTTGGAAAAAAAAAGGTTCAAAAATTTTAGTGAACTACAATTTATCAATCTTGTGTCCTACATGGCTGGGAGTTGCATGTATAATGCTGTGTAGGTATGGTTAAGAGAGTAAACGCTCATGCCTTATAGCCCATCTTAGGGTGAAGGCATTCACTATTTCATGACATTTACTCTTTGTAGTGTTCTTTTTAGGTAGAAGATATTTTCTTTTATTCCAAGTTTTCTAAGGGTTTTTATTTAAAACAGATGTTAAATTTAATTAAATGATTTTTCCCCATTCAATTGCACTGCTATGATAAAGCTTAGTTGTTCATGGTGTATTGGTTTCCTACAGCTGGATTTGATTTTCTAATATTTTTCTGAAGACTTTTGTACCTAGATTTATGAGGCATATTGTCCATTAGTGGTCTGGTCTGGTTTGGTCTGGTCTGGCCTGGCCTGGCCTGGCCTGCTCTGGTTTGGTCTGGTCTTGTCTTGTCTTGTCTTGTCTTGTCTTGTCTTGTCAGGTTTTGATACCAGTATATTAATAGACTTATACAGTGAGTAAGAAACTGTTTACATATTTTCTAGAAAAGTTTACATAGAATGGAATTGTTCATTTTAAAATATTTGATTAAATTTACTAGTGAAATGATTTGGATTTGAAGATTTATTGTGGGGAATATTTTATCTACAAAATTAATTTCCTTAATACTTCTTACTCTTCAGGCTGTCATTTTATTTTGGGTGAGTTTTGATAATTTGTGATTTTTGAGGAATTTGTCCACTGCATCTACTTCACTACATCTACTGCATCTAATATCATTTGTAGTAGTTCCTTATTGTTCTTTTCATGTTGGCATGCTCTGTAGCATTATCCCCTTTCTTCAGTAATAATTAAAATTTTTGTATTTTCTATTTGTCCTTCAGTCTACAGATTTATCAAATTTTCCGATCTTTTTATTTTTTGTTTTAAAAAACAAAAAATGGAAATAATAAAACAGTTTCAAAATAGGTTAGTAAGAGTTACAATAACTAATACATTGTGTATTTTTGTCTTTATAGTAGTTAGAGTACAAGATATAGAAAACCAGGTTTGGTTTCATTTATTTGCTTGTTTGTTTTTGATTCTCAATTTCATCGATTTTTGTTTTTTACTATCTCTTTTCCTCTGTTTGCTTTGAGCTTATTTTGCTTCTTTTTTCTGAGTAACAGCATATTAATATATACTTATTTGAGACTTTTCTTTTTTTAATAATATATACATTTAATGCTGTACACTTTTTTCCTAAGTACTGTTAGCTACACTCCTAGGATTCTGATATTTCATATTTTTGTTTTTGTTTAGTTCAAAATATTTTTTGACTTCCCTTGAGATTTTATGTTTAACATATTGAATATTTAGAAGCATGTTTAATATCCAGATATTTGGAGGTTTTCCTGTTAATATTATGTCATTGGTTTGTGGTCTAATCCTATTATGGTCAGAGAACATTCTTTGTATCATGTAAAATTTAAAGAAACGTTCAAGTTTGTTTTATAACTCAAGGTATAATCAGTCTTGGTAAGTGATTCATGCTCATTTAAAAACAATGCTTTTCCTTTGTTTGGATGAAGTGATCTATCAGTTCGATCCAGTTGATTGATGGTGATTTTTGGTTCTTCCATAGCAAAAGTTCTCAACTGAGGGGCTGGGACTTTAGCTCAGTGGCATAAGTGCGGGCCTAGCAAGCCTGGGGTAGCAAGTTCAATCCCTGGTACCACCAAAAAAAAAAAAAGTATGGTAAAAGTTCTCAACTGGAGGTGGTTTTGCCTTCCTTCCCCCGGGGGATATTTATCAATGTCTGGAGATATTTTTGATTATCACAACTTGAAGAAACAGGAAACAGGAATATTGCTAAACAATACACAGGTTGAGAAAGAAATATTCAAGTCTCCAACTGTAATTGTGGCTTTGTCAATGCCTTCTTTCAGTTATATCATTTGTTTTGCTTAATATATTTTGAACCATGTTAGTAGGTTTATATACATTTAAGATTTTCATGTTATCCTTGATAATTAATACTTTTGTTATATGCAGTGTCCCTCAATATCTCTAGTAATTTGCTGCTATGGAGTCTACTTTGATATTAATATAGCTAATTCATCTTTCTATTGATCTGAATTATATCTTTAAAAAGTATCTTTACATTTTTGATTGCTATTGTCAACTGATCCTTTGTTGAAATATTTTCCTTTGAATTATTAGCCAGATGGACATTTCACTACACCATCACTGATATCACCTATAATGTTTGAAAAGTGGTGGCTGTCAATACTGCAGACCACAGACTGGCAAGTCCCTAGGCTCTGTTAAAAGATTCTAGAGAGTTCTCTAGGTAAACATTAGTGTTGTATCTGTCAGACAATGTTGACAATCACACTGAAGTTGTATTTCTACTGTGATTACTGTTTTTCTTTCTATCTCTGGGTAGTTCTCTGAGGGCCTTAATGATCAGAACAACAGTAGAATGTTTTACTGTAATCTAGGTCTATGTGTTCATACTGGTCAGTTTTTCTGTAACCCTTAGGTTCTCCCAATCAGCCAAATAATACATAAGATTTAATCTGTGTTTGAAAGTAATACCTCTAAAGCTCATTTTAGAGATCAGGGAAGACATGGCACTGACTTTTCCACTAGTATGTCTCAGGCAAATGACTAATATTGTTATTAAATCTGAAAGACATGGAAGAGATGATTGATATTAGATGAAATTAGAAATGAAGTGATACAAGAAAGTTGTAAAACCAAAAGCCCATCCTTTTATTTTTAACCTTATAGTATTATGTTTGAACTGTGAATCTGGTTGATAGCATATATTTGGTTCATATTTTCCTCCATTTTGAAAAACTGTTATTAATTAGCTTGTTTGATCATTTAAATATAATTGTTGATATGATTATGTAAGTACACAATTTCATTGTTATTTCCTGCTCCTTCAATATTTTAATTTCTCTTTACTATCTTTTGTTTATTTGAACTTTTTTCTCTTCTGTTTTGATTTGTCAATTGCATTTGACTATATATCTTTGTGTCTTTTGGTCATGCCAAGGATATTATAGACATATTTAACTTCATAATTAGTTGCAATCACTGCTTTACCTCTTTAAGTGGAACATAGAAATGTTACCACCATATTGGCCCCTTTATTTTCCACTCTTTGTGTAATTGTTTGTATTATATATTGCATCCACATACATTGAAAACCTCATCATAAGAAATATTTTCACTTTCAATATCAAATGTAAAAGAAATCCATAGGAGAACAGTGGTCTATTTTATTAAGAATTGCTCAGCTTAATTCTCTAAGAAGGGGAAAATCTTCCACGTTGCTCCAAATTCCTGGTTATCCCTGTAGCCTCTTCCCTACTCCACAAATTAAGATTTCCTGTTGCTGTGATACAGGCTTTTCTCCTGGACCTTAATAAACTCTCAAGAATTCTGATATGTTGCTATTAAAAGTGAAAGTTCTCCTTGTGAATCATTTGTGCGATATTGCTTTTTTAAGGGGGTTGTTTTGGGGGCGGCAATTATATGATGGAATACAAATGTTCACAATTGAATACATGTGATTGGCTACCTTCTGTTGTCATTAGAAAATGCCTGAGCTTGAATCATCTAGGTCTTTGGGGAAGGGATTAGATAATTAACATTAATTAGAAACCTCCTTCTCACCTATATGGATACATGTTTTAATAATGACCCATTTGTCCACAGTGTGTTATAGCCTTTATTGCCTCAGAAATCTCTCTCTCTCTCTCTCTCTCTCTCTCTCTCTCTCTCTCTCTCTCCCTCACACACACACAATTTCATTACTGAACTATATAGACAATATGTATGCTTTCATCTAGGTTTTACCTAGAAGTGAACATCCTTAGCATGTAAGCATTAGTGAGGGTGAACAAACACTTTGTAATACAAAGAACACTACTTTTGAAGCAAAAGGTGATATAGTATTACAAATGCTAAGACAGCTGAACCCCATAAAAGGCATCATAAACAGCACTGCAGCTGAGGATGAACAACCAGCAGTTATTTGAACCACAGCGGGAGAAAACCAGTGGCAACAGTTTTGACCTTAGAGAACTTGAAGACAGTATAAGATGAAATCTTTAGGACTGAAATAATTCTATCATTTAGAACCTCGTTCCCAAGTTGAAAGAAATTTCCTTGAACATAAGAGCTAAAGTGCACAGTTATTTTGCAAGGGAAGACAGAGGTAAGGAAATGGAAGCTTGGAGAGGGATTACAAAAAGTTAAAGATCATATACCAGAATTTGGCACAACTGACACTAGAATCTTGTCCTTTCTGATTTTGAACAGTAACTGGATGTTATGTGGTGTTGTGTGCTGGATATAAACTTTGGTAGCAATGGGTCAGGGTCCAAATCCCAGTTCAGATGCTATTTCAGCTCTGTAACCTTAGTTAATCAGTTTGATTACAATTATAGTCCAATTGTGAGAGTGGTAGTTTACGTTTATGTAATGCTTGTCATTTGTTCTTCTTGTACTGATTGCTTTCCCTATGCTATCTCATTTATGCCTCACACTAACCTCATCATGTAGGTACTATTAGAAGCCACATTTTGCAAATGGAAAAGATTGCTTGAGCCTCTTTCAGCCTAGAAAAGTGGTCCTTGCATGAATATACAGTAAATGTTTTTTGTTTCTTTATGATTGTCAGATTACAGTGTAGTTCTTGAGCCATTCTGTTTCATAATATTGTTCAGAAAGCTGTTAGGGGATGATCACCTTTCCTAAAAGTGAACCAGTGTTTCTAGTTTTCCCAAAGTTGCAAGAATGTACATATATATATATATATATAATATATATATTATATATATATTTTTTTAATAACGTATCCTCCCACCTTCTTGAAACGGTTTTGTACCATGCAGTGGTTGTGGCCATGCATGAGAAACAGCAGGTGGTGCCAGATGACAGATGGTGTGGAGTCTGTTTCCCGGTGGGAGGGGGCGCGAGCGAGCCAGCGAGCAGGCAGCTGCAAGGAGAGGCGATCTTCCCCGCTCGCTGGCGCCTTGCTCTCAGAAGCTCAGGATCCCGAGGCACAAGAGGCGCTGTCCTTTCAGCACCACAAGCTAGGGTCTGTGGGAGGAAGGACTGCTGTTTGTCCTCCTCTTCAAATTGGCTTGAATCTGCTGCGACCCCCAAGAGTGCAGCGCAGTAAGTAGCCATTTGTTTTTGTTGTAATCATTCTCCACTATCTTCTAAACCCTTTCCACCCCTGATTTCCCCACAACAACCTTGTTTTGTCTACTATCATTCCATTAGCAGGCTTGAGGAGAAATTCAGTTGTGCTGGGGTTTTGAGGGGGGGGGTGGGGAAGCACTGTTTGACTTCCAAGGGAGCTGGGTAGGAATAAATGCGATTTGTTTATTTAGTTGACAGTCTTGCAGAAGAGGGGCAGCTAACTTTCCATGGAACAACAATAACAACCAAAAAATGGCCCTTTGCTATTGAGGAAATGGAGGAATTCCATAGCTGAATAACAGGATCAGGCTCATGCCAGCTCCCCATTTTTTAAAATTTTGTTTTAGGAAATTGAATCTAGTATGCAGTCTACATAGGATGTAAAAGGGTACACCTAGAGATAGTGCATGTATTTATTGTGCTTTCGGGGGACTGGTGAAGAGAAACCATACAATAAAATAACAAACCAGTGGTGAAGTGAAATTTATCTTACTGCAGGATTTCATTTTGCACTAAGATTACACTTTCCACTAGGATTATATGAAGACTTTAACTGTAGTGTCTTGGGTATTTTTAAGCTTGTATTTTTTTATGTAGGTCTGGGATTTTCCTTGGTTCCACCCATTTCAGGGCTGATGAACCCAGTGGTCAGGTGGCATGTTCTGATGATTAAAGAAGTTTTACTGGACAATGGAAATCATGTCAGGAAATCTAGCGAAGATCAATGACTGATCTCTAGATTGAAAACCACCCAAGTGGAGCTGTTGAGGACAGCATTATTTTCTCTGTCATCAGCTCTCTCCTTTCCTGCCTCACCTATTGCTGTAACCAGAATCCTGCTGCTTGCCTTAGGTCTGGGAAGAAAGGCGTAAGGATGGTGAAGCTGAACAGTAACCCCAGTGAGAAGGGAACTAAGCCGCCTTCGGTTGAGGATGGCTTCCAGACCGTTCCTCTCATCACTCCCTTGGAGGTTAATCACTTACAGCTGCCTGCTCCGGAGAAGGTAAATCAGGTGTTCTTCCTCTCATCAGCCTCTCAAAATCCCTCCATCCAAGGAAATAAAGCAGCAAAAAAAAAAAAAAAAATTCCACCTCAAACCCTTTCATTCCCTAATCAGCCAGATATACTCCCTTTCTTATAAAATGTAGTTATTGTTTCCAGAGACAAGACAGCTCTTTTGTTATTTTAGATTTATGATGTTTATTTGTAGCTCAAATCTACATACCTAAGTGAGCAAATTAACCTTTCCTTGTTAAAGTTTTATCATAGCAGATGAATACAAATAAGCTCCTAGATGGTGACAGAGAAAAGTCTGTCTTGATTATTTTTGAGAGGTGTTTCAAAAATTTGCTGGTATAGATTTAGGACAGAGAACTGGATTTAGTCCAACAAACATTCAGTTTGGACCTTCTCAGATCTTGTCCCTATACAATGAGTTTTTATAAAAAAGAAAAAAAATAAAGCCTTATTCTGTATGATGAATGTAGTGCATCATGGTAAATGCTGTGCCTGAGCATTATAAAGACTGTGACAGTAAATGCATGGAAACAACTAAATTTTGTCAGGGTGAGAAGAGAGAGGGATTTTGGGATAGGACTGGTTGGATAGGTTAGATAAGCTGCAGAAGGGAACATTTGAACTGGGTTCTTGAAGGTGCTAAAAACCTTCCAGGTAGACCATGGGGAAAATATTAAGTCAGAGGGAAGGTATACATATGCACACCTGGGAAGCTTTTGGGGAACAGCATGACTGGAGTAGAGTGTCTTTGGGGGAGGTGTGGCTGGGAATGAGTGACTGGCTGATGGCACATCTCCTGACATGGGAGTAGTCCATGAAGAATGGAGGTGGCATTCATACAAAGGCTGGACTGGAGGGTGTTGTGCCATGTACACAGATGGGAGAATTGTTGTCATTTAGGATCTACCTGAGAGAACTTGCTATTTTGTAATATGAGCTTGTGTATACTATAAAAGAAAGACTTGGAGGTAAATGATGGAGTTCCCTGGCTGAAGAGTGAACAATGGATCATTCCATCTGTTTGATTTTCTCATTGGCATGTCTAGAAAGGCATTGTGTGTCTTAACCAATTGGCTCCATCCAATCAACAGAAGAGGAGCCAAAGCCAGATAAAGAGCCTGGCTGATTGGTTGGAGATTGAGTCATTTGTTTTGAAAGTGCAGAGGTTATCAATATGAGAATGTGCCAGGGTGGGTAGCAGAAATAAAGAATTCTTGAGCAGTCCTGAGAAACTGATAAAGCCTTTAAAAATAAACTTTGAACATGCAGTTAACACTAAAGAAACATGAAGAGATAGTATTGAGTACTTGTTACCTGCTTATCTGATACATTTTTGATTACATATTAGAATCATGTGAGGATTTTAAACTCCTGATATCTTGATCCATGTCTCAAAATAATTGTATGTCTACAGTGTGATCCAGGTATTGATATTAATGATGTTTCACCAAGTGACTCGTATCTGCAGTCAAAGTTGAAGACCATTATTTTAGATGGATGATACCCCCTCATAGTCAAGAGTTATGAACATATACAGATTAAAATTTGGTGAATTATCCAAGTTACCAAAAGGAGTAAATGGAAATGCTACAATTTGAATCCAAACATAAGAGGAAACTGGACTGGAGAAGGGGAGATATTTTTTTGAGGTTTTGTGAGGCCAACAGCTACAGCTTTACAGACCTGAGTGATGTGCAATGAAAAGGACTGTAATCTTTTCTCTTTTTTCTTTCTCTATGCACTGAGATTTCTTTTCAAATGAAGAGACTGACCCAGTGTTTACTCAGCATCCCATCCAGCAGAACCAGAAAGTCACCTAAAATGTGAATCATAAATATCTTATTTCTATGGTAGGATGTACCTGGGTGGAAACGGAAACATGCATCTTAAAAAATGCTATGGGTCCCAGTATGACTCCAGATTCCTAAAGGGACACATTGCTACAGGGGCACATTATAGACTCCCTCAGACTTTTGTGGAAAAAAAATCTTTCTATGAAGTGGAGCTCAGTTTTCTCTTCTGTGAAGTTAGGGGAATCACACCTAACTTACAACAGTCAGAACAAAGACAGATGTGGCCTCATTTATAAAATTTCCAGTACAGAACTGACCATGAAAGCACAATGGTTACCATTTTTCAAGTGCTTCCTCAATGTTGAAAGATGTCCTGAGGCATATCTACACATGCAGACACACACATACACATGAGCATGCATGCACGCATCTTTCATTCTTTCAAAAATTAACAGAACCCAACAAAGGAATTGTAACTTTTAAAAAAAATCCAAATTGTAAAGAAACTCAGACACAGAGCAGTAATGTAACCTCCAAAAACAAAACACTGGCTATGGACTTGGCAATGCTGTTCCATCTAGAACTTCCCACATCAGCAGGAATGAGGAGTGAGCTTGCCTGAGAATCCATAGAGTTAGTCTCTGAGCTTTAACTCAGTCACAAACCCACAGTGTGCCTTGATTTTTCTCCCTTAGGTGTCTGAGCTGAGCTTTAGTGCACCCACCTCACTAATGAGGAAAACAAGGCTCTGGTCAGCAGAGAGATCCTCCAAAATTCCACAGACTACAGGCTACTGTTCCTGACATCCCAACTTTTTCTTTTGTATCATTCCAGCTCCAGTGCTAAGAAATTCCCCTCCCTGGGAGAATGCTTCCTCAAACTCTGTGTTCCCTTTACTTTGGCTATAGCTCCTTGGGTTTCCTAGCAGATAGACTCCTGTACATGCAATTGAGGCCTTGGAGATGGCTTCCCAGAAAGAATGTCATCACTTCCATGTTTCCTCCCTGTCTAGTACTGGAGAGATTGGCAGCTACCTTGGAAGAGGAGGTGGCCAGCCTTAGGATGACTATCTGCCCCTGCTATCATCACTTAATTCTCACTACTCCTGAGACTCCTCAGAGTTATGACCAATCCCCTCCCATGGAAATCCTTTTTAGTTTTGCATTCTCACAAGGTACTATCCTCAAATCTTCACCTTGGCATTCCAGGTCCTGCATTGTCTAACTACTGACTTCCATTATTTTGTTTCTACATTGTCCCTTAAATACCAGCATGTCACATCTCTCTAGAGTGGCAGTTTTCAGTGTGGGAAGAATTTTGCCTTTCATGGAGGCAGTTAACAATGTCTGGAGACATTCTTCATTGTCACAAGTGAAGGGGTAATTCTACCAGCATCTAGTAGGAATGCTACTAAATATCTTACAGTGCTCATGATGACTTCGCTTGCCATCTCATCCAAAGAATCATGCTACCCAAATGTCAACAATGCTGAGGTTAAAAATCCCTGACCTAGAGTTTTCTGCATTCTCTGGGAGTTTTGTATGCCTCATCCTCCTTGAACATGTGCTCTTCACCCTTTGTTTATCTGATAAGACAGTACACATCCTCAAAAACTCAGTTCAGATAGTAGATATCTTTCTTGACCACTCATGACTATATCTATGGTGTTGTATACTGTTATATACTGGAATGTCTCCCTCTTTCTTTTCCTCCTTCCCTTCTTTGCTTCCTCCCTCCCTTCCTTCTTCCCAATTTTGTTGTGTACATTCTATCCACAATCACTGTGCTAGACTATGTATATACAGTCAGGAAAAGACAATTTGGCCACTGACTTCTGTGTCCAGAGGAAAAAAGGGGCTTCAAACAAGTGGTCACACAAATTGAACAGCATAGAGGCAAATTATTAGAAGTGCTTTTGAGAACAAAGAATGTGCTATGATGTAAGAGGGGGTGAAACTTAGGAGAATCTAATTCTGATGGGAGGATGGTCAGGGATGTGTTTCTGAAGTAACAGCCCTGGCTGAGCGAGATAAGCTGAGTGAGGTAGAGGGCTAGCATGCAGACATGAACCAAGGAGGGTAGTGGGACAATCAGGGATGCTGAGAGAGGAGGAGAGACTTAGGAGATGAGGTGAGGTAGGTACAAGTCATGGTGTACATTTTATTTTTTGAAGTGATATAATGCAAGAGAGTAAAGGATCTGAGTCTAAGAAGATTATTCTAAAAAAAAGAAGTGTATTCTGACTGCTCTGGACCACCCAAGGGGACAAGAGATGGACAGGTTCAGTTTTATGCTTAGTCTTCAGGGCTGTGTCTCTTCTTCCAGTCATTCTTACATATATCACCAGAGCATTTATCCCTGAAACAGAAATGACTCTTTCTTGTGGCTGCCCCACCAAGAGCAGTGGAAGAAAATGAAAAGGAATAGTGCCCGCTAGAAGACCACTGCTGTGTTAATGGTGGTACTTGGGACTAGCATAGTAGGACTGGGGACTTGGTTGGATTTATTGGTGCTGATTGGCTGTGTGGATAATTCAGTCTCTCTGCTCCACTTTCCCACTATCTGAATCACTTCAGTAGTTTTAGTCCTGACATGCAATGGGCAATGAGAAACACTGGCTGAAGGAGGTAACCTCTTCCTTGTCTAGTTAAAACTGGCCTCATTTCCTTCATTTGCTATGTGGAGAAATAGACTCAATACTAAGTAGGTGAGTGGCTTTCTCTAGAAACCAGGAGCAAGCATTGGTGCAGCTGGGACATTAATTGTTAGACATCCATACTCTGAGACATGCCTTTGGGGCCTTGGGGCCTTTCATTTATCTAAGTAACTACAATAGCTCAGGTATCACCACAACTCATCTGTGAGGTTTCTACCTTTATCTCTATTCTATAGAAGCAAAAGCAGGCTCAGAGAGGTTTCTTGCTGTTCTGGGACATACTGAGAGAAAACCCTGAGTCCATGGTCCACATGCCAGTGTGCTTAGAGATGCAAACTAATGGATGGCAGGTCTGCAGAAACAAAGCACAGATGGTACAACTCCACCTTGGCGAAGGCCCAGGTGAGTTGTGTATGTGGCAAGCCAGCTGCCAGCCTTTGGGAGAATGCTCCTCTCTTTTCTTGTGATTACTAAGTCTTTGAGAGTCCTGGAGGAGCTTCGCCTGCACTGGGATAAGAGGAATGCAGACATTCAGACACCAATTACTGGTATTTTGCATGCTTCAAGTTTGCCTGGTAGATCCCATGTACTTCGCAGTCCTGGAGACCTCAGCTAAGCTATTTACTTATCACATGGCTTTGGCAATTTACTTAGCCTCTCTGGACTTTATTTTGTTTCATTTCAACTGTAAAATGTATATATCTAACAAGGTTACTGTCAAGGAAATAATGTGAAAATTGTCTAATGAGCCTAGCATATGAAGAGAACTCAATGATATAGTTTCCTTTCTTTTACTGGATTTTCACAAAATGTAGTCTAAGATTACATGTTTGGAAGAACAGTAAAATAACACAAGATGCTAAGAATAAATGAAATCTCAAGGGTGGGGATCTGGATTTGGGCATCTGATGCTACATAAGGAAGATCTGAAAGGATACTGGGCAGAAAGGATGTCATTTATATCACTGAGATCTCTGCTTTCTTGGTCCCTCACATGTCTTCTTTTGCTCCCTGAGACATGGGATTAGAGAAATGTCACCCTTTCCTTGGGGAGCTGCAGAAATGCATTCTTCAGAGTCTAGGCCTGTAGAGCCCCTGTTTTCAGAGATTCCCAACACATGGTGTATAAAACAGCCCACAGAGGGGCAAAGGCAGTTCCTGAAAATAGACATAAAATGATTGATTGGGGCATCGGCAATGCTCTACAATTTAAAAACAATAATTTTAGACGATATGTTTTATTCAGATTGTTAAAAAAAATTTTAAATAATACCTAGCACTGACAATGCTGGGAACAAATCTGACCTCAATACAGGTCAGGTTATATAATTCAATGCAACATTTTTCAGAAACTATTTTGACATTTTTATAAGCTTTAAGCTTATTTTACTGATATGTTTTCCACTGGTAGGAAGCTTTCCTTTGGATACAATTTTTCCAAGAATTCAAAGACCTATGGGCATAACAAATAAAAACAAAAACAGAAAAAAAGGGAATAACTTGGACTAACCCATTAAAAGGACTGGTTAAATCAGCTGTGGTGCATGGATTGAATTATTAAGCTGTGGTTATAAGAAAGAGGTAGAGCCAACTATTCCAATGTGAAAATAAGCACTAGGCACAGTGCTTAGAATTAACACCACTCCAAACAGGGTAGAAACACATTACAGTGTGTGCACATTTTGTTATTTTTACTGTTTTTTTTAATTGAAACATTATGGCACATATACTGGGTGCAACGTGGCATTTTGATAAATGTATACACTATGTAATAGTATCTACACAGATCTTATCATTTTTAAAATCATGGATTAATCTGGAGGACATTATGCAGGTGTTTTATTCTTATAGTTCATAAAACAGTTTTTGAAAGGTCACAAAATAAACCATTAAACGCTTAGGAAACAGGAAGAGGGGTAAGTGACATCTATTTGAAGACTTTTTAATGTAACTTTTGTCCTTTTAATAATAATCAGGCATCTAATTTTTTCTTTAAAAATCATCCCCATTTCATGGATAGTAAGACAGTCTGAAAGATCTGATGTAACTTGCTCACTTACACACAGGAAGAGTACATTCTGGAGATTTGTCAGTGTCCCTATTTGTACTGAGAACATTATAGCAGCCCAGTCTGAATTCAAGCACTAACTATACCACCTCCTTCCTGCATGACCCTTAGAAAGTTTATTAGTCAGTGTGAACCTCTGTTTCCTCTTGACAATGATGTCATCCTCTACATATTGTAAGGATGAAATGAGAAATGTATGCTACATGTTTGTCATAGTGTTTAGTTCATAGTAAATGCTTCATGCAAAGCCATCATCATTATTGTTGTGACTAACATGATTTTCCTCATCAACTCAGTTCTGAATCAGGTCCCCTCTTCCTGGAAAGCAGGGAGTCTGACACCAGGAAGCAAAGAGAAATGACCTGTAAAGTACACTGAGCCTCTGTGCCATGGAGGATCCTATGGTGTCTCTCATCAGACCCCATACTGTGCAATGCCAAAGAACTGGACAGTTGTACTTTTTGATCTAGATATCCATTTGAGACCCTTCTGGGCAAACTTCAGTTTTGTCTCTGAGAAAGCAAAGAGCAAGGAAAAGAGACCTGAACCCATGGAAAGAGCCAACTAACATTGGGCAGATTCATTTTAGAGACCTGTTTCTGACTTAGTCTCACTGTGTGTCCTGTACCAAATTCCTTCTTTGAGCCCATAGTTTATATATGATATAAACTATGGAATTGGACCATATTACTTTGAACACTGATTTTTCTGATATTTTTGCTCTGTTTTCTACTACACTCTCAGATCCAGGGGCCAGGATAAGATTCAAACTCAAGAAGAGAGTATGGGTTTAGGTGAAGGGAGGCAAATAGGGTAAGTTCTCAACTGAAGACTTAGGTTGTATTTGGGCAACTTCACTCACTTTCTCTATAAAGGTGAGATATATTCACTTATTCTTTGATTCATTGATTGATTCATTCATATATTCATCCATTCAACAGTATTTGTGGAGCTCCTTTTATATTCCAGTTTCCATAGAAACAGAGCATGTTAGGTAGTACTCAAATATGAGATTATGTTCAAGTCTTGTCTCTGTCTCTGACTATGTGAGGATATGCAGTTTTTTCTGCTATCAGACTCAGGCTTCTAATCTGTAAAATGCAGGTAAACACCCATTTGTCATAGAGTGAATGGCAGAGTTTTCTGAGATATAGAAGTGATGTTTTTGGTACATAGCCAGGGTCATAGTAGGTGTCTTAAAAACACAATCCATAGGAAATAGCCTGATAATCCTGAGGCTGTATACTGGCATAACCACTCACTAGTCATTTGATCATAAAACATGGTGATGTTCTGGAACTAACTTTCCTCAGGAAAAATAAAAGGAATAATAATAGGGGTTTTGAGGGAGAGACATAAAGATTGAAGAAAATGTGGCCAAGAGAATTATGGGGATGAAATGGATCCTCATCTGTGGGGTACTTAGCATGGGGTCTGGTGCAGAGTAGGTGCTCAGTAGTCAACTGCTCATTGTCCTGGCCCTGAACTTTTCTCTTTGTTGCAGGGATGAGCTAAAGATAAGAGTAGATCTATTTTTGGCCTGTGCAAGTCCAGCCCATAAAAATACAATCTTGCTCCTTGTCAGCACTGCTGCAGTTTTATTTATTGTTCCTGCCAATCTTGGGACCTTTCCATGTGGGAACCTCTTCATTATTGATAATCCTGGGAAGTAGTATTTTAAATTTTTATGATCTGTACTTTGTGCAATCTGCAACACCATGTATTATCTGGCCTTACCAATGAAGGGGGAATGATAACCAGACTTGAGGGATCCTTTTTGGGATGCATAACTAATTTCATTTTCAAAATTTCAATTATGTTAAATTAGGTTCCTAATATTAGCTGCCGAACAATGGGGGACCAAAGTGGAAACATGGAAACAAAGTTACTACCTTTCCACATCCACAATAATATCTGAAAACTTGGAGTTTCATTTTCCAAAATATCTATGAAAACACAATTTTAGTAATAAAAAGACTAACTTTTTCTTCTCCCATTTCTGTTACAAATAAAAAAACTTGGGGTTCTGTTTGATCCATTTTTATAACTGCAAAAAAAAATCAGAATTTATAGACTAGACCCTTTCTTTGCAAATTCCCTGTCTCTCTTCACTTCCCCTTATGCAAGCTGATTCCTCCAAGGTGCAATTATTAATAATGAATAATGACTGGCTAACATTTATTATTCTTTCTCTTTCACAGTACTAAAAGTCAGTAACTGTTACTGTTTAAATAAAGAAGGGAAATGTTTGTGTTTCCACTCCATCAGAACAAAATGCCAAGCTTCTTGCAACTCCTAATACCTGGTTGATTTCAGTAACTTCATAGGACTGTATTATCTCTGTTTTCTATGTCTCATGCTCCAGTGTATCTCCATTATGGCTGAGGCTTATCCTCTGCATGTAATGCACATCTAGAAAACCATCATTTGGTTTATCATTCTTTATTTCCTCATTGTCCTCAATTTGGTCTTCAAGGTCCATCTGTTCCTTCTAATTTCATCTCTGTCCGCACTCCCCTCAGCCCCCTATTCTCTGGTCTCTCAAAGCTGCCTTTTTGGGGTTTCCCCCCCGCCCTAGTATCAGCCCCTTGAATGTCTTCTGAAGATTTGCAGGTATATGCTTCTCTTTTGGTTTAGAAAGATTTTTCCTCTGGGTTTGGGGAAACAAAGAGGCTGGCCAAGAGCAAAAGCTCATAGAAAGGTAACATGCTTCAGATCAGGGAAGAGATAGTATAGCCTCCCAGGAAAATGGTCAATTCAAGAGAAATATTTGAGTAAATTGGAGCTACAATGAGTGGAATGATGGAATAGATTTGGGAACTGAAGAAAATGGATGGATCATGGAAGATTTCTGGATTGGTTTAATAAGAACAATGGTGTGAACCACACTGCCATTTTCTAAGTTGGAGATTCTGTGGGCATTAAAATATTGAGGGCAAGGTAGTTGGGTAAGATTGATCAAAGACCAAGCAGTGGACTGTGGCCATGAACAATTGAGTAGTGTTGATCCAAGCACAAATGTCCAGTAGGTTAAACTGAGTTTTGGATGAGGTCTGAATGGAGAGATACATTTGAGAGTCATACAAATAAATGATAGACTTGGCAATGATTGGGGTAGGTAAGGACTCCTGGGGTGGGAGTTACAGAAGAAGAGAAGAATAGCTATGACCTATCCTTGAAAATTCCATCACTGAAAGGTTGTGTGGTAGGGTGAGACCAAGAGAAAGATTATTAATGGACCCAAAGGAAGAGAATATTTCAAGGAGGAGGGGAGAACAAATCTATCAAATATAAGTGCCTCTCAACTTTAATAGGGTTATGCCCAGATAAAGTCATTGTAAGTTGACTGTATCAAAAGTCAGGAATGTGTATAGTCTACTTAGCCTACTGACTGTGACTTAATAACACAGCACATTGTAGAGCATCCATTTGCCCTCATGATTACAGGGTTGACTGGGAGTTGCCACTGAATGCTGCTACTGTCGAGCATGGGGAAGGAGAGCACCACACTGCACGTGTATATCCTGGGAAAGGATAAAAAGTAAAAGTAGTTTCTAGTGTATGTGTGCACCACTTTCACACCATTGTAAAGTTCTACAAATAGTAAATCAAACCATCACAAGTTAGGGACCATGTGGAGCTCTAAGAGGTCAAAGATGACAAAAGGCAGAATAGTGTCTACTTGTTCCAAGCAAATAGATCAAGACCTCCTGAAATAGAGGTGAGTTCTAAAGAGCTGACTCTTACTTAGGGGCAAAAGTAAAATGTTATATAGGAGCCTGAGTTGCCTTTGTGTCAAGCTCAGGCTAAGAAGCATTGGTCAGGCCCCACCCTGAGGGTAGACTCCACAGCAACTCCTGCCCAGGCTGCCCTCTTGCAAAGTCTCTGTTCTCTAGGACCTCACCTACCCTAGTCTCAGGGAGGACCCTGTTAGGACTTCTGTTGGATCTAGTCTCAGACTTTCCCAAGGGATATGGTTCGGTATTGCTTTTGGAATAAAAATATGACTTAGCTAACTAAAGAGGGTCAAATGATGAGGATCACATGATATAAGGTGTTCAGTTGTCTCTTAGTCTGTTTGAGCTCTATGGTCTCCAGAGTGAGACAATGAACCTAAAAGAATTATTTTTGTTAGACAGTCACCCAGTGAATGAGCAGTATTTCAGAGGAGTTCAGAGTAAAACAATATAAATTTGAAGAGAGAAGTGTGAGCCTGACTCTGCTTAAATTCATCACATCCTAACCACATTACTGCAATTGGCAAATAGCATTATACTTAAATACCATATAAAAACTGATGTTTAAAGTTGCTGTAAGTGAAATCACAGTGTATATAAAGCCTTTTTGTGTTTGAGTTGTTTAACATAATGTCTGTGAGATTCATCCATGCATGTACAAGAAGGCTGTGTAGTATTCTCATTTTATTAATAAACCACAATGCACTCATTCTCCTGTTAATGGGCGTCTGAGTTGTTTCTGGTTTGGGGTTATGAACAAAGGTGCTCTGAACCTCTTTGTATGTATCTTTTGGTGGATCCATTATATTTTTTGAGCTGACTTTTGGTATGCTTATTTAGAATTTGGCTCTCTTTACTGAATTCTAATGTATTTTTCCGTTCATTTTCTTGGAGCATATTTACATCATACTGAAAACTTTTAGTGTCACATAACAGAAAAGCTAACTCAAATTGGATCAAGGCCCAAATAATATATATTTGCCCCTATAACTGCAAAGTTCAGCATGGATCTAGCTTCTGGAAAAATGTGATCCAGAGAGCAGGTTGTCATCTGGACTTATCTCCATTCTTTTGGTGTCTCTTGGTTTTACCCTCCTTTGTGGGCTTCCTTTGTCTTCCTCTCCACAGGAGCAATCACTGTCACAGCATTTTCCCTCATAGAAGTGACAACTGCTACAGCAGTTCCCTCTCCTAGGTGTGATAGTTGTTATAGAAATTCAAGAATTCACGTCCTTACCACACCATCCAGTGGAAAGGCACATTCTGAGGGACACAGAAAAAGACCAAAGAAGAATTTTGCTCAAGTCTCTAGTTAATACTGACTCAAATATCATTGGTTCAAATTAGATGATATGCCCATGTATAAGCCAATTAAATGGTGTGGTTGTTAGGATAGTCTTCCTTAATTGGCTTAATTTAAGTAAGGATCATCTTTGCCCTGAGTAGAGAGGTCATTCATATTAAATCATGTGACTACCAGGAGTGAGACCCTGAAAAGAATTATAGAAAGTTTTTGATTGAAGAAGGAAAGTGATGCTGAAGAAGCAACCTCACAATGTTTATTTTTATAGTAAGTAGAATGACATCGCCTATAAGGATTATTTATCATCTCAACATTAATAGTTTTCAGCTCTGTGTCTAGACTCACATGTTGGCCAAAATATAGGGTCTTTCAACTTACACAAAATGAGGAGGATGGTTTTAGGCTTTTTGAAAAGCATTAGGAAGGATGTTGACAAAAACAAAGAGGAGGTGGGAAGATCTAAGAAGTGAATCCTCCCTAGTGTTTTGTGTGTGATGTGAAGATGTTCAACACCAGGATACACCAAGGATTTATACAGGGAAGGATCAAAAAAGCAAGAGATGGTTAAGATGGCCTTGGCAGTATGGGAAGATAAACTACTTTTCTGTTGTTATGTAACAAATCAAAAAATTTTTGTCTGAAGCCAACCTAGTTTTATTACCTCACAGTTTTTGTAAATAAGAGGTCCAAACAGTTTAACTTAGATCTCTACTCAAACATGAAGTTAAAAGTGATAACTGGCTTGCATTCTTGTCTGGTACTTGTCTATTCTTCCAGGCTCATTCAAGTTGTTGGCAGAATTCAGTTTCTTGTGGTCATAGGACTGAAGTCTGGTTTCTTGCTGGCTGTCAGCTAGAGGCTACCCTCAGGTTTTGCTTGACACAAAATATCAGTTTAATTCTTCAAGGTCAGTGGAGAATGTCTCCCCAGTCTGCTATGACACAGTTTCATAAAGCATAAAGCATTGTGGGAGGACCGTATTCTATGCATGTTTCTATTTCCTCATTCTTTGATACAGGAGGTAGGAAAAACATAATGATAAAACATCCTTCCCTACCCATAGGGAGGGATGCCTGCATAATTTTCTTATTTAAAGAAGCCAAAGACTCTCTTTTTATGTAGTTTAATCAAGGAGACTGCAAAGAGGGTATCTGGATATGAGTTCTAAAGGTCAAGGAAAAGGGAAGTTCTCCAAGGGCTGGAGACCTGGACCTCTTTTTACTATAGTATGTCTCACATTATATATGAGTTCATTATATGATAGTGCTTTTTACATTCCTTCTTTCTTGAGCTACAGTGAATCAATGGTATGCCTTATGAGTGCCAAAGAACATGGTTTCTTGAAGAATTCTTACAGTAGTTAATGTTCTTGACATTGCCTCTGGTACAAGTTGGTGGGAACTTTCTGTGAAAATTGTTAATTTAAGCTACCATGAGGATTGAGAGCTCATGGTTAGAATATTCTTTTTAGCTATGTAAATTTGGACAAATGACTTAGTATCTCCGATCTTCAATTTCTTTGTCAGGGGAATGGAAATTGTAGTATGCATATAAAGTATATGAAGTGCTTTTTCTAGCTCAGATCCATGACAAATGATTTAAAAATTGGAACCTTTTTCATCTCACTTAACTTTCCAAGGAAACTTATTAAATCAGAGTTATGATTATGATTATTTTCCATATTTTCAAGTAAACCCCAACAGTCAACATTTTTGGTGTTTCTCATGATAGTGTGACACTTCGTGATAGAATTGATTATATATCAGGCTTCTTTTTCTTCCACTCTTACCTGCACAGTAGGATGGAATTCCATAAATGTCTTGCCAGGTTGACAGCATATCTTAGGAAGAGATTAGCCATCTCTGCAAAAAAATAGTCAGGCTGTAGAAATATCAGATGATACAATAGATTGAACAGAGTTCAATATTTTTCTTTGCTCACGTCTTCAAATAAAACTGGAAATAAGAATATGTGCAAAGGTTTAGCTACCGAATCTTCATAACTTGTTTATATAATCTAAACTTTAGAGAAATGTTCAGCAGTTAAAGTTCAGCTGTAGTACATACATACAATGAAATATCATGCTACATCAAAGAGCAAAATGGAGGGCTTGGGATATATTCAGTATTAGAAGGCTTGCCTAGCATGCACTTGGTCTTAGTGTCCTTCCCTGGCACTACAAAAAAAAAAAATTAGCAAAATTAATTCCTACATTCCTCTGTACTGGAAAAAAGTATAGTGTTGCATGATAAAAGCAGATGAGAACCTAGGTCATGAAGGAAGAATTCATTTCATGAAACAAAATATATGTTGTTATACATGGTAGGTATGTAATACATGCGTATGCATATAAAGCACTTGGAAAGTTAGAATCAAAATGACCTGTGTTTGTCTTTGTTGAAAATGGGAAAGTATTATGGGTAATTTGAATTTTCTTTTCACTTGTGTGTGCTTGGAAGGGGGATTCTTTATTTTCTGACCTTTATATGATGGATAATAAATCCTAGTTATTAGAAGAAGGAAAAAGGAAAGAGAAATGCTTCAACTTTCTGTATGTGCTGACACTGTTTGATCATTTCAGGTAATTGTGAAGACAAGAACAGAGTATCAACCAGAACAGAAGAACAAAGGGAAGTTCCGGGTGCCAAAGATCGCAGAATTTACGGTCAGTTTCTTGCTGGTGTAGGAGAGAGTAAAGGTAAGGCTGGCAGCAGCCAGCTCAACAGCCTTGTGTTGGGAAAGCAGGTGTCACTGTGGATTGTAAAAATAGCCCAGGCCGTTTTTGTAGGTTTTCTTGAAACCACATTGTCTGTCACTGAGTTCAATCAAAGGATAAGAGCTCTACAGTGTACTTTTATATAGATGTTCTGATAAGCCCTTCTTTTATTCTTTTGTTTTTTTCTTATCTCCTTCTTCCTACCTTATCATCACTATCTTTTGAAAGTATGATGGAAAAATGCAAAAACTCAAAACTTTGTCAGTAGATGTCAAATAGACAAAGGGAGAGAAAAACTCACTTGATAGTAGTTCAAACCTCATGGTTGATTTTCTATTTCTTAGTGAAAGAGTCTGAAACAGTGATAAATATGCATCACTAGCTGTGATGAGTTGCATGATAGAGCCATGATGCAAGCTCTATAAAGATGAAAAAAGGAGGTAAGAGACAGTAGCAGGGAGTGAATTTAAGTAAACACAAGCTTGCTGGTGCATGAAGAGAGCACAACCTGTGCAAAGGCTCTGAGGCTGTAGAGATGGTAGCTCTAGTTTGAACAAGGACAGGAGAGATTGGGCTATAGAAGAGGGGTGAGGAGTAGCAGAGACAAGACTGGGCAAGCAGGCAGAATGCCGTCTGTTCCAGCCCTGGAAAGCACTAGAAAGATGCTGAAGGACTTTAAGAGTCTTGGTATGACTGAATTAGGGTTTTGCAAAAAGCATGCTGTATTTCAAATGGTTTCGTGGGTGCAGCGTGCAAGAGGGAAAATGAGGCAACTAATAGGTAAAATAATCATGCAAGTAAGAAACAGCAATAGCTCAGACAAGGACAAGGAGTGGGTAGAGAAATGCAGGCAGACCTAGAAGATCGTTAGGAGGCAAAAACCAGGCAGGAAGACAGTAGAAAAAGTGGTTCAATGGATGGATATTGGAGCAGGCTGGTTGGGTTTGAGCCTTGTTTCCACTATTATTATCCATGTAAGTCACGAAGCCTCATTTATCAAATAAAGATTATAGTCGGGTTGGTTTGAAAATCAAGTGTAGAATACATGTAGAGTAAATGGCACAATTAATAGTAGCTATTTTGTGTCAACTTTGACTAGGGACTTTGAAAGTGAAGTCAGTTGATTATCTGGGAGTAGCTATCTTTCTGCACTCTAAATCTAGTTAGAGCAGTTGGATGTGTTAACCTGAGTAGGAATATCACACCTCCATTATTAGTCTCCTTTTGAGGATAGTGACTGCCCTTTCATTGTTTCTTTGGTGTCTACCACACAATGTGATTATAGACCTGATCCAGCTACACATCCATACCTGCAAGGACAAGCAAACTCCAGCAGGAATGAGCACCTAGCTTTGAGGGGAGGTTGTGGTATCTTGGTACATAAAGTGTGGAACTGGGAAAGCAGTAAAATTGATCTTTCCTGGCAATGGGGGTCACAACAAATATGCCCAGACATGAATGTATATTGCCATGCTGTTTATAAAATCAAAGTATTGGACATTGTTAGACTTTTCAACAACTTTCTTGTGATTCCATAAAGAAAATCACAACTGTGTGATAAGAGTAATTTTTGCTATTCTAAGAATCACTTTTTCCAGAGTACTTTCACAGTCTTATGAGGCAGTCTCATCTCCTGTTTTATGCTTTCCATATTTTTACAATAAGCATGCATTGCCATAATAATCAGACAAAAATAGTAATTTTTTAAAAAAATTTTGTTCTTTTTCCAGAATGTTAGGAGTGTTTAATGAGATCATTCTTTACCCAAAGTATTTCAAATGATGGCTATGAAGATATAGTGTTTTAGGAAGGGCTTAAGAGAGAGTATTAAGTAAAAGAAAGCAGAGGTTAAAGTTGTATGCTTTCTAGGGTGGGATCTATGAAGAAACCCATAAGTATACAGAGAAAACAATAGAAAAAATCTATTCTGGTGCTGTCTGTGGCTGTGTTATCAGTTACAATGTTGGACAATGTTACGGTTTTCTCTCTTCTTTGATAGCTTTTGATTATGTGGCTTTTTAACAGTTAACTGTGAGATACTAATATTCACCAGCCCTTCCCCCATAGGTTCACTTTTCCTTGTTTCAATTACCTACAGCCAACTGTAGTCCAAAAATATTAAATGAGAAGTTCCAGAAGTAAACAATCCATGAGCTTTGATCTGGCCCATGCCAGTACTATGATGAAATTCCATGATGTCTCACCCTGAAAATCATCCTTTCTTTCAGTGTGTCCATAGTGTATACACTACTTACCTGTTAGTGACTTAGTAGTTGTCCCAGTTACTAGATTGACTGTCATGGTACCACAGTGCTTGGGTTCAATCACCTTTATTTTATTTAAGAATGGCCCCAAAATACAAGAGTAATGATTCTGGAAATTCTTTTATGTGCCAAAGAGAAAATATAAAGTGCTTCCTTTAAGTGAAAAGATGAAAACTCCTGATTTAATAAGGAAAAAAGTATACTAAAATTGCTCAAATCTATGGTATATTACTATTGTTGCTCCTTTACCATACCCAATTTTTATCATGAATATGTGTGTACAGTATAGGAAAAAGCATAGTATATTTAGGGCTGGGTAATATCTGAGGTTTCAGGCTTCCACCAGATCCATGATGGTGAACCTTTAAGGTTTTCAGTGATGTGAACAGCCAGTTGTGGCACATGTGCCATACCCTTGCCACCACTGCAGTGGGTATTTGCTCCCAATGGATAAAAGGGACTTCTCTAATTCCCTATCTTTTGAGGGGCAATGATGACTCACAGAGGTGACAATCTGCTCATCCAGGCACCCACTGGCAGAGCTAGTGTTCAGAGTGAAGCCTGACTGGGCTTCCTTTCAACCATGCTACTGGCAACAGTAAGTACCAGTCAGCACAGAAGTGAGTCAACTGCTAGAAGAGGCATTGTATGGTCAGGGTGCAGGGCCTGTGGAAACCTCCTGTGCAGTTTGGCCCAGTTAGTTCTGGAAGTCTTAAAGGAAAAGGTTTTTGGTTCCACAGCAGCCCTGTGTCAGCACTGTCAGGTACAGGTGGAAGAGGGCCCTGCCACTTGGAACAACAAAAAAAAGGGAGGAATGAAGCAGATTCTTATTTGCTTCAATAGAACTTGAAGCATTAATTAGCCTTGTTTTTCTGCTTTCTTCAAGAGGGCTCTCTGTGGTCCCTGTGGAGGATGCATCAGCTGGCTGGAGGGTGGATATGGGGAGAGGAGGGAGAAGGCTGTGATGATAAGAAGAGTCTGAGGGTCTGAGCTGAGTCAGCTTACTAGGACTCAGGGACCCAAGTGGGGCTGTGTGAAGTCAAAATTCACAGGCCTCGTTTCTACTGGAGAAAGGGATCCTGGGGGACTCCTTGGCACGTGGCTTGTCTCCCTGGGTCTAGTAAAGTAGAAGACTAGGGAGATGCAGTGTGTGCGAGGTACCTAGAAGTCTTTCTACACTCAGATGTAATTCATAGGTCTGCAGCAAAGGATGGAGATCTAAGCCAGAAGATGAGGGCTGGAGGTTGGAATTTATAGTCAGCCTTAGACAGCTCTGTGCTGGCAAATAGTTTCTGGGACTGTCCTTAGAATATATTGTCTAGAGTAAAGGTAACTTTAGAGATGATGAAGTTTCATCCCTGTCACTGGTTACTGTCATCACTTCACTGAGTGATTTCAGATTTCAAAATTGTGATTTTTAAGAAGCTTGTGACTTAAAATCTGACAGACAACTTGGAGAGAGCAGTTTATAGCAATTATGTTGCAGAAAGGGAAATGAGGTAGGGTGGTGAGAGATGAACTGAGAAAGATTGGCTGAAGGAATTACCTGTGGGTTTTGTCATTTCTAAAGCCAAAGACTTTCTTGCAGTCATTGTAAAAGATCATATGCATGCAGTATTTTCAGCAAGACAACTTGAGCCAGTGAGTGGGTGTAGAGAGGAAATTCCCTCTTCTTTCTGTAGCTTGGGAACTGGGAGATCATCTAATGCTGATTGTGCTACAGAGGGTGCTGATTTCATGGAAAGTGCTGGTACAGTAGGAAGCAGGGTGCTGTGCAGAGTACTGAGACTATGATAAGGGGTTGTTTTATGGAGGTGATGATTTTGTGAAAGGTTCTGGTGATATGAAAGGTGGTGATGCTTTGGAAAGCACTGGTCCTGTTGAAGTTACAGATTCTGTGGAGAATGTTGCTGCTATGGAAAGTACCAGTTGTATGGAAGATTCTAGTGCTACAAGAGGTGCTATGGAAGGTGTTGGTGGTACAGAGGGTGTCAGTGGTATGGCTGATGGTGTGTTGGGGAAGGGGATGCTGCTGTGGATGGCACCCAGTTGTTCATCAGTGGGAACCCATGTTGTATTTAGAAGCTATTGTGTTAAGGGGATAAAAGACATTTGGGGAATCATTTGGACTTGGAGGCTGGGATCACCTGGAAATATTATTGCTTTATCCTCTGTTAACTTCATGACCTTGGGAAGTCCTTTCACCTCTTCAGGTTTCTGATTCCTCATCAATAAAACCTGAGCAGTAGTTTTGAGATAACCAATAATGTAAATTGGCACACTCTAGGGGCTTAATAAGCGAGTATTTTATTGATTTCCTATTCATATCCCTTTTATTTCTCCTGGGTTTTGTCTTCCTGCATAATCAGCTGGATTTTAACTATTCGTTGGGTTCTGGGCCTCATTCTCCTGGCTTTTCCCATGTGGATTTTCTTACAGAAATGTAACTGCGAAAACCTGTAGGAACCATTCAAGGTTTTAGTCAGTTCAATAGCAGAATACATTGGTGCCCTTTGGTTCTTAGCAATGACCTCTGGAGTCATGTGCTTTTCTATTAGTAAGTGTAGGGTATTTTTTGTAGGCTATTTTTCATTAGTTAAAATACGAATAATTGCAATGTGTTAAGAATGCTTTTGGCTCCACTTTTCAGCCTAACAGCAATCTTGTGAACTGGCCACTCATATTACTCCCATTTTACAAATGTGTAAACTGAGTCTCAGAGAAGTGAAGAGACTTTTTCAAGCCAAAAAATGTTAGAACAAAATAAGAACACATTTCTGTGACTCAGTAGCCTAATCTAGAGTCACACTTCGATGTCACTTTGTCACTGTCCTTGTTAAACTGTGGCCTGTCTGTCTTCTAGTCTTTTTCTGTCTCTTCTTTGTCTTTGTTAGTATTTTCTCTGAGCCAGGCTCCTTGCTGGTTACTGGGAGGCAACAAAATGGATAAAACAAAATCCATCCTCTCAAGGAGGTCATCAAAGTATGGAACAGACAGGAAACTTTCTGGTTGAGTTTTCAACTGTAATGTTCCTGTAGAGTCACCTCATCTTCAGCCTCTTCTCTGGTCTTCTCAGCCTGCTTTCATATGTCTTCTGAGCTCTGCAGGGTGTATGACAGGCTCCAGCACTGCTGACCTCTAACCAGACGCTCTGCACCTGCAGCCAAATCTGGCAAACGTCGGGTCCACTCCTGCGTTTCCAATTCTCAGTGCAGGACCCGGTATAGAGTTGGCATTGGTTGTATCACAATGTGGGCTCTGCCTTTGGAGATGGTTTTAGTATTTCTTCCTGACTGCAGGTCCTCACTGAGGAATCGGAAGACTTGGTTCCTTTGGCTTTGGTCTGAGCAGGCTCAGATGGAAGGGCATCCATGAATTTGAGGAAAAATTGTGGAGAGATACAGTAGTCCAAAGGGACTGGAATTCATTTCTGTCAGGCAAATGAACACAGGACAAAAAAGTAAAGTCGGGGAGGTTGAAAGTGAGAGGACTAATCTCTTTAAAGAACTGGCATCAGTGGGTTCTTGCAAAAATCAAACTGAAACAAACAAAACAAAAATGAAACAAAACCTTCCCCACTCAGACCTGACATTATAGAGTGTGGCACTTTTTACTGTTTCATCCATTCACTGATCCATTCAACTCTTTGGGCTCCTCTCCTACCCTTGACCTATGATTGGTATTTTTACACAATGTCCCTGAATGATCTCCAGAAACAAAGCTGAATGAGATTATTGCCTCACTTGCAGAGAAGGAAGAAAACAGGCTCAGAGAAGCTGGATAATTTATCTAAAGTTCACACCCAGCAGCCTGCAGATCTGGCGTGTGTTCCAAGGTCTTAAGCATGGAACCACCTGCCCCAGGAAGAAAGGGATTCAGAAGATTACTCACTGGATCTGCAACAGAATGGAATGGGAGACCCACTGACACATGAGGAATTCCCTAGGGAATGCTACTGAGCCACCTAAGCTTTCAGTTGTTCTTCATTTGCTTTTATACTTTAAAGCCAATGGGTGAGGTCACGGCAGTCTATCTCTGGCCACACCTGTGCTGACGTTTCTTCTAACACCAACTGAGAAAGAAACACAGTGAAACATCGAAACCAGCCTCCCAGTACTGTCTACTAGTTGTCAAGTCTAAGCCCTTCTTCCTCATGAAAGTTGCTAGTGACAGTCATTTCTTCTCTGTTCTCATTCTCCTGGTTTAGTTCAGCCATATCATCTATCCTGCCTTCTCCCTGGTCCCTCTGCCTCCTTTCTTGGGCCCCTCAAGTCTGTTTTCTTGTGGCTCCACGGGAGAGTCTTTTCTAAAGCTCACATCTTATCTGGACATTACCATTCTGAGAACTCTCCATGATTTCTTTGCCGACCTGATTCTTTGATAGGTGGCCTGACCTTGCTATAACATTCATACTTTCCTCGTGACACTCTGCTCTTCATGCCTTTGTCTAGATTTGTCCCTTCCAGCTGCCTGCCTGTGCTGCCTTCACCATGAGCACACCTCCTTATTCATCCTTAAGCATCTAATTTGAACAGCTCTCTAGCTGTGTAGTCTTGTTGCACTCTGCTTACCCTTTTCTTCTTCCTGGGGACCCCTACACCTATGACAAAGTGTGGGGATGATGAGTAACTATCTAGTCACATGCAGACTGGACTGTAAGCTCCTTTGGGAAAAGATGGTGTTCTCTTTATCTCTGCACTATACCTGGGTAAGCATCAAAAGATGTCTTTAATAAATGAATAAACAGGTAAATTAACAAGCAAAAAACCCTCATAGCTGACTGAGACACTCCAGTTAGTGTTGATAGCACCAACAGCTTTTGCTGCCTCATTTTCAATACCTTTCTTTAAAACCAGGGCCTTATCTATTCTTCTAAGCTTCTTGCCAATGACACATTCTCATAAATGTCTTCTTCCTGACCCCACATTCTTGGGGAGGTGAGACCTCATTTATAGCTTTGCTATTTGCTTCTACTGATTTTTCATTAGAACTCCAGAGACTGCCTTCTATTTGTAAGATTCTCATATTTGCTGACAGAAGCAACTGGAGATAAGAGATTTTACTTTATTATCAGTTTTCTTGGTTTTTATTGCTCTCCTTTTTAAAATTTATTTTTAGGCAAGTTAATAAAAACATTGCCTGCTAGGCTAAGGGCAGAGTCATTATTTGGCAAAGAAAGAATTTGCACATGAGTACTTGTAGAGAAAGGCTGCAGTAGTATGTTTATTATTACATTTCTGGATAGAGTTTTATTGAAAGTCAGAATAAATATGCTGGTTGCTTTCTCCTGGCCTAATAGGCATATAAGAGTGATTTTCAAGACTATATATTGTTATTAATTGATAGTTGAAAAGCAAATGTGGTCTGATATTTTTGATTAAGTATTTCCTGAAGGGTGACCTACCTGATGCTGTCTTAGGAGAAATGAACTCAGGGTTTGGATGAGTAGCTGAGATTTAATGACCTCAAAGCTAAATAACTGGGATGCTTTTATTATTTGCTCCTCATTCTCACTGATTTAAACAAACCCTGATAAATAATTGGTGCAGTGAAGCAAGTCACTGGTTAATACATCTAGCACAGAAGAAGGCTGCCAGAACCTTGAGATGGTTCTTGTTTCCTGTGGGACTCCTGCAGCAGGGAGCTGGAGCCAGTTCTCACTCACTCCCAAAAGTTGCTTGTTTAAAGATTGAAAGCCAGTTGTTAAAAGTGCTGGAAGCTTAAAACAAACTATGGTGGGAGTTTTTACATCAGAGAAATCAGCAACCACCACATAAATCCACCTTCCCCTGCTGAGAGCTGGTTAACCAGAACACCATGTTGTGGAAGACATTATACAAGAAGGGAAAATATATAGATTACAGTTTGACATTATGTGTTTTTGTGAACTAAAGCAAGTCATTTCACTTCTCAGAATCAGTGTTACCCATTCTGTAAGACAGAAGAATGTTGTCTGTATCAGAGACCTGTTGTGAGGCCTATAAAAAGATAATATGAATTAATGCTCTTGGTCCCCAGTGGCTCCATAATGTGAACTTCCTCTTGTCCTTACATGATAGATCCATTTCTGTGGAGTGGGTCATCTCACTAGATGAAATACTGACACCATGTTGAGTCTCTGCTGGGGAAGCCATGCATGGTGCCCATAAGCCCTCTCTCTCAAGTGGCACTGCCCTGGCTCAGTTGCTCTCCCTTGCTTACCCTTTCCACAGGGCCAGCTTTGGATTCTTGAATTTCTGTTCCACTCACTTTGCTTACCCGTGGGGAGCAAAGTTGGGAGATAATCAAATTCTTCTTTTGTTTGATAAATCTTTGATGGTTGCTATAGGCAGCTGTGTGAAATCCTTATCACAGCATGACAGGCTGTTCAAAAGTGGTCTTTGCCTCCAGTTCCTGTCCTTCTGCCACTGACTTTCTGCCTGTGTAAGACTCAGAGCTCTAATAGCCAGCCAAGCTGCCTCTGCACATCTGTAGCTCTTTGACCATGATGTTTCCTTTCTCTTTTTCCCTACCTTGTGACCCGGCTCAGATTTCATCTTCTTCTGAAAATAGTTCTCGATGCTGCAGTCCCACAGTCCTAATTCCCTCTGTCCCTGCACCTCTAGTGGCCGAGATGGCACCTTTGCTTCCATAGAGCCCTCCTGCTGCCTGCTGGGCCACTGGAGGTAGTTCTGAAGGCTTCGTCAAGGTGTCTTAGATCTTAGATTGGGTGACACAAGGAAGATGCTCAAAGAAAGTAAAATATTTAAAATGATTCTTTATAGTTCAGTAATAACCATTATTTTGTTGATCTCTCTGTGATGTGCCAGGTAGTATGCTAGTTATGTTCTACATTATGAAGTAAGTACTATTTCCGATGTACAGATGACAAAACGATAGAGCATGATTTATTATGATAGTTAGGGTTGCACAGCCAGTAACAGTGAGAGTCAGGCTTTTCCAACCCAGAGCAGTACGTGTCCAGATATGTTCATGTGTTCTTTCTCTTTCTCTCTCTTTCTCATCAACATCATGTTCCATTTGAAGAATGGCTTAACTGAAACCAAGCTGAAAAGTGTTTGCTAAAATACCTACATTTCGCTGCATATTCTTGTTATTTGTCAAGCACTATATTGATTTTTTTCTGTATGTTTTATTCTCTTTGAATATACTGTTCGGTTAAAACTTGAAATGCACTGACCCAAAAGGAAAAAAGAATAGCAAACACTTCTCTGAGAAGAAGTGCCACTTTCCTCAGTGCTTGTCACATGACCTGCTTCATCATCCCAGTTGCAAGGTTGGGAATGTCTGCTCCTGATTCTCTTGGTCTCTTGGCCTCCACTGCATCAATGCGTGATGATATTAAGTATGATTTATTTATTTATATTTATTTTAAAAAGAAAAAAACAGAAAAATCAAGAAACAAACAATATAAAACAACAACAAAAGCAAAATGACAACGACAACAACAACAACAAAACAGTGGCCATACAGGATTTCAAAACAAGATGATAGGAATTTAACAGTGGTTATTACATTGCATTGTTTATCCTCAGAGTAATTGCTCAGGCTACCAGATACAGGCATGCAAGACTGATCAAACAACAAAATTTCCCTTTGAGCAGTTTCTTTCCCTTTTACTGTATCTATTATAACTTTTGGATCTTACTTGCTTTTTCAGTTTTTAAAATTCAGAGTTATGGTATCTAAGATCTTGTAACTGTCAGAGAAATACAGGCCCTAACAAGGTGAGTGTGTGTACAGTTGTCATGTCACCATTATGTTCTATAATTATAAGAAAACCAGTTGTTATGGCAACTGCCACAGAAGCCTCGTTTCATCTGAGGATGCCAAGCAATTGGGAGAAAATGTAGTTCTTTAAAGGAGATCAGGTACTTCCTTGGATGATCAGCTTTAACTCATTTAATTTCTTTGCAATCTGACCTCAGTTTTTTTTATGTGATAGACCTGAGTTCAAGCGCTGGTTCTATAATTTCCTGGCTGTGTGACACTGGGCAAGCCATCCCACCTCCAGGAGCCTCAGGTTCTCTTCTGCTAGGCCTGTTGTCATGATTACGTGTGTGATGTGTCCACACATTTCCTGGCATAGGGTAGCCCCTGTTGTGTGTTAAATATCTTGACCTCTTTCACTCTGAACACATGAAAATATTGGGAATACAGAGGATGTTTGTTTTTAAAACAAATTTTAAAAAGTATTATTGATTTTGGTAGAAATATTATTGATTATGGGTAGAAAACCAAATTACTACATAGAAATTCTAGACTGAATCTTACACTATATAAGGAGGAAAGGAAAGAGAGGGAGGAAGAGAGAGAGAGAGATGGAGGAGAGGATATATTAAGCTAGATAAAACTGGCTTAAATTAAAAATTCTTCTTTTTCATTACATTCCCTTGAGACTAAGAGATAAATTCCTGATTGCTAAAAAAATTTTTTTTTCTACAGTAAGCAGGGAAGCTAGTTTTTGGTCTGTCTCTGTACCTCAGTTTTTTCATCTGTAAAATGGATAGTTGGATGAGCTGATCTTTGAGGGTACTTTGGTGGTGATGTTTTATGATGGTGGTTCTCAAGCAGAGAACCTGCCCAAGGAGCCCTGGAGATATTTCCAGGTGTCACAACTCTCCCTTTTCCCATGTGTGTGTGTGTGTGTGTGTGTGCGTTTTATTGGTATCTAGTGAGTAGAGGCTAAGGGTGCTGTTAAACATCCTGTTGTGCAGAGAACAACCCTTTACGACAAAGAATTTTCCTTCCTCAAATGTCAGTAGTATCAAGGCTGGGCAACCTTGATCTAGAATTTAATACCACATTTATTGGATTTAAAAAGCAGGAGTTGTATAACGCCAACCAACTAAGTCAGATTTATCTAGTGTTTCAGTTTCATCTTTGCAATCTCTTACAGGTTTGAAGCTTTATAAAATTAGTAAAAGCAAACATTTCTCAAGGTTCTAGAGGGCTTCATAAAAAGTGGAATGGCTGTGGGAGGTATTGTATAACTTTTTTTTTTTGGTCAGACTCATGACCTTGCACTTGCCAGGCAGGCACATGTACCTCTGAGCTAAATCCCCGGGCCTGGTACTGTATAACTTTAAACAGACTGGATATGATTGTCTCATGCTCAAGCGAAATGTACTGAATGCAATTTCAGGTTCATAAATAGCTTTATTATATTTTCTGTAGAGGGAGATAAAAATAACTCTTGCATATATTTCAACTGCCCCCTCATTTCCAGCTTCTGTCTTGGGTCTGGATATTCCAAGAGAAGGCAGAGAGCATCTCTTCTAAAGCTCACATGTGACTGCTTCCTTCCCCTGGTTAGACATCCTGGTGCTTCTCTTGGCTTCGTGGTAAAGCCTGCACTTCTTATGCTGCTCTCGGTGCTTCTCAGACCCTGGCCCTTGCTCATCTCTTCAGTCTCTGCTCCTGTTTGCCTCCATCTCTTGTCATCACTCCGAATTACTTGAAGAATGCATGCTCAGTGTGTTTTGCCCTATCTCATCTGTGCTCGTTCCTCATCGTGCATGCTTCTCCTTTCCCCTGTGGTCTGCCGGACACCCGTTAATCTTGTAGGATGGCTCAGACACTCTCTTGGTAGTAGCTCATTTTTTTCATATTGGTAGGATAGGGCTCACCACCTCTTCTGGGTAGAAGCTTGTCACCTTTACTTCATTCATGCAGTTATTTCCTTGCATGAATTTTTCCCCTGATCCTAGGAAAGCCTAATTTTCAGAAATGGAACTTGCCCCTGATTCAGTTCAATGACTTCTACAACTGTACTCTGGGGCTTTGAATAGGATGTACTTTGAATAGAATACTCTATGACATTTATTCTTAAATAATAGCAAAACATACATGAATGATATTCTAACAGTAGAAACATAAAATATAAAAGTTTTCTTTTCTTCTTTGTAATCCTTCTTACCCCAAGTATCAATCACTCAGGTCTGCACTGTTCACATTGGAAACTTGTAGCCACATTTATTTATACATTTAAATGAATCAAAATGAAATAAAATTCAAAATTTAATTCTGTAGGTATATGAGTCATGTTTCAAGTGATCAATAGCTGCATTGGTCTAGGGTCTCTGTCAGTGCAGAAGTTCCATTGGACCATCCAAGAATCTTTTCCTTATGTTCTATCCAGGGATATTTTCCACATCTGTATTTCTGTATGCATATATACACCTGGTATCTTTTTTATTTTCTCAAATGGGATGATTTTATATGCATTCTTCTATACATTGCTATTTTTTCTCTTAATATATATCTCAGAGATTTTCCACACCAGCACACTGAAACCATTTTGGTGGTTGTTAATTGCTGTAGACTGAGGATATTTCATAATCTTTCTCAATTAGTCCACTAATGTTCTAGTTTTCAGTATTCTGCTACTAAACATTTCTTCAGTGAACTTTCTTGTGTATCTTTACACACACACACACACACACACACACTTTTTCATATATTATATAAGTATATTTGTAGAGTCCGAATATGTTGGAGACCAGTTTCACAATGACTAGTTTTATATACCTCCCTAAGGAATGAATGGAGGTTTGGGATTTTTGATATCATTGTTTTGAAATTTCCCATTAAGGGTGAGCCATCCTCTCCCACCTAGTAAGACTAAAACTATGACTAAGACTGAGGCTGAGGCTGAGGCTGAGGCTGAGGCTAAGACTAAGACTAAGGCTATAGCTACTTAGATTAAAGACACTCCAGGTCAAGATTCTCATTAGTTAAAGGCTACCACTGCCCTCTGAGTGATATGATAATCCCTTTCTCAGTCAATAAATACCAAGTTTCTGGTTGCCTGGCGGCCTTTTGGTCCCTGTGAACAACTGCCAGCCAAGATCCCCATTGCACTGCCATTCTGCCTCTTGCTCTCTCTCTCTCACCCTGCACTGTAACCCCTGGTGATAGATTGGAGGCTCACTGCAGGACCCCCCTGTATGAGTACCTTTAGTCTTATAAAGTTTTTCAGAAAATATGTAAGGTCTTGATTTTAATAAACTTGGCCAAATTGTCTTCTTAGACATTCCCATCAATTTATGTTTCCTCCAAAGTGCCTAAAAATGTGTTGCTCCCCACATTGTGACTTAAATGTTTTCCAGTGATTCACATAGAAAACAATACCTCATTTTAAAGGTTTGCATATCTCATATTACTGATGAAATTCAGCCTCTTTCCATGTTCCTTCCTTTTTTTTTAGCTGAACATGTGCTAACTGAATTTATAAACAGGGCTCAGTAATATTTCCACTCATGCATACAGGAAGCAGTGATAAAACCCAGGCTGGGTGTGGTGGCACAGACCTGTAATTCCAGCGCTTGGGAGGCCAAGGCAGGAGAATCACCATGAGTAGGAGGCCAGTCTGAGCCACATAGTGCATTCAAGGAATCCTGAAATACATAGCGAGGTCCTGTCAAGAAAAAAAAATCAAGCCTTTATCCTCCCTTTATCTACCCTACCTCCATCATGCCCAACTTCTGCACTCTGCAATCACTGTTTTACCTTCAGATTGACGTTTTGACTTCCATATATAAGACAGAACATGTAATACTTGTCTTTCTGAGTCTGTCTTATTTTCTTTTACATAATAACTTGTGGTTTTATCTGTTTTTGCTGTAAATTACAAGATAATTTACCTTTTGTTGATGAACAACATTTCTATCTATTTATCTAGCTAGCTAGCTATCAATCTATCTATCCATCTTCTATTATCTATCACATTTTCTTTATCCATTCTTTTTTTTATGGGTATCTATGCTGAGTTCATACCTTAGCAATTGTGAATAGTTGTAGCAAACATAAGAGTGCAGGTACCTCTTCAATACACTGTCTTCATTTCCTTTGAACATATTCCCATAAATCGGTCAGCTGGGTCATGTGGTAGATTTATCTTCAGTATTTTGAGGAGCCTCCATTTTGTTCTGTATAATGTCTGTACTAACAACATTTCCCATCAACAGTGCGTAAGAGTTTGTTTTCTTCCATATCCTCCTTAGCGTTTGTTATGTGTTAGCTTTGCATTTACTCCTTGACCTTCAGGTTTTAGCAGGAAAGCTTCCTATTTCGTTGGATTTCTTTTTACTGACTTGCCTAGCTGCTTCCTCCATTTACAAACTCAGTCTTTCTCATTTTCTTGGTATCTTCTCAATTATCCTTTGCCTTTTGGTTTTATTTATACTATAATTTCTTTTTTAATCCTACAGAAATTTGTTTTATATTTTCCTTAACTCAATCACAAAACTCCAGAAGGCATGAAAAAAAAATACTGATACATTTGAATATATAAGGATTAGGGTCTTTTCTCATCGTAAACTCATGTATTCTTCTGATACTTTTATCATTTTATTTTTGTATCAAAATGTTGATCCATGTGAAATTTGTCTTTGAGCAGAGTCGGTTGGGAATCCAGTTTGCTTTCCAAGAGGCTCTTTGCCAGTTTCTTAAAGAGCACTGCTCTCTAACTTGATGTGCAAACATTTTTTATACAGAGATTTCTTTTCCATATTTTTGAGTTTACACCTGGTCTCTTTTCTTCCATTGTTCTGACAATTATTTGACATTGCATACCAATTTATTTTCTATTTAATAGTTTTTAAATACTTCTTTATTTCTGCCTTCTTGTTATTTCTTGATTTTTTGCAAAAACTTCTTGCCCATTCTTGCACATTTGCTTTTCTGGATGTGTCCTACCATATTTTAGTTGCCAAAGCACTCCTGTTATTGTTTGATTTGGATTACATAAATTTATAGATTAAGCTGAAAAGTTGTGTCTTCAAAGTATTGAAACTTCAACTATAAATGAAATTTCGTTTTGCATATGTGTGATTTTTCCATGGGTCTTGGTTGGGCTTTAAAATCATGTTTCTCTGCCTCTATCCCTATCTATCTCTGTCTCTCTGTCTCTGTTTCTCTTTCTCTTTCTGTCTCTCCCTTTTCCTCTCCCTCTCTCCCTCCCCGTTTCCCTCCCCCCTCTCTCTGTCTCCCTCCCTCTCCTCTCTCTCTCTGACTCTCTCCTTCTCTCCCACTCTCCTTCCTTCCTTCTCTCCCTTCCTCATCTCCCTCTCTGGACAGGATCACGCTGTGTACTATAGGCTGGCCTTGAACTCCTCACTCTCCTGTCTCAGCATCCTGAGTTCTAGGGTTACAGGTTTTTGCTATCATACTTTGCTTATCTTTTAAATTCTTGTTAATATGTTCCAAAGAATTTGCTTCTTTTTATATCTTAAAATGGATCTACTCTTTCCTTATATTTATAACTAGTTATTATTGTATTTAATAAAAAATATTTTTTGGTGCCAGGGATTGAAACTAGAGCCTCACACTTGCTGACATCCTCTCTGAGCTACATCTCCAGTCCTCGCTTTTTATTTTATTAGTACTAGTTTACAATACATGAAGCTTGTGTTCATCTCAGGGAGTGGGTACCTGTACATAATACTAGTTGTTTCTTCTTTTTTAATACTCTCCCCCACCTGTCTCTCTTTTTTTGATTTTCATTTTCTCGTTATTATTCTTAGCTCATGTTTATGACATACAATATTTATGTTCAGTGTGGGCATTTGGTACCTGTATGTGGCATATCTTAAGTCTTCCTGCCGTCCCTTCCCCTGGGCTTCTCTCCTCAGCCTCAGTCTCTTGAACCCCTTCTCATTTGCAAGAGATCTATTCCTTGTTTTCTTCTATCCATCCTTTATTTTGCTCTTTGTACTTTGCTTTGCTTTTGAATTTTGTACACCTATTTGCTCCCAGGCAATTATCAATTTCTCTTATTGTTTCTAATGATTCGTTTAAACTTTTAGATTCTTTAGATTTTTTATAGATTATAATGTAATGCTGATGTTGTTCCCCCTTTTCTGACATTTAACGTTTTCTTAGGTTATTTTTCCTTTCAAATTTTTGCGCCCTAATGTCACTTTCATGTCTAATCACATTGGTCAGCAACTTCAGTAACTGCTGTTTCTAATGTTTTACCAATTAAATTTTAACAGATTCTCCTTTGTCCCCCTATGCTTTCTCTGCATTTATGGAGATGACTATGTGGTTTACTGTATTTGACTTGGTAAATTTGTCCTATAGATTTTCAAATATTAAGCCATTCTTACATGTCTTCATTTAAACAATATTATGAGGATTTTTTGTGCTATTTTTGTTTCATATAGTGTTATACTACCTTTGAAAAAAATTACAGGTCTATTTCTTTCTCTTTGCCTCCAACTTTGAAAGAGTAAATAATATGTTCCTTTTAAGTTTCTCCCAAAAATAGAATTAACCAGTATAATTATTTGAGTTAGTAGTGTTGGGGTATATAGTGATTTTCAGTAAATATGAAACTTTGAAAGATTACATTTTTAAATCCACCATTATTATACCCTTAATTATAACTCTCTTAAGCAATTTCTCTCCAAATGGCTCCATTCAGCCAATGCATGTTTGTAGAATGGCTGGCCACCATGTACCAAACCTTTGAGTATAGGTGATTCATAGAAATACAAGATAGGGTTCACAATTTGATGTTCTCAGGATGCTATTGTACAGTGGAAACTTCCATTTATGTGAATTTGATTCCAAAGGAACATCATTTATCATATATTAATATAGCTTGGGGTTCTGTATTTACAGATCACCCTTTAGACATCCATTAGTCATTCTTAGATCTAAAGCATAATATCTCACGCCAGGCTGTACACATGAATGCAACACTTTGTCTTTCTTTTTTGTTTGCATCTAACTCTGGTTTCTGATGCAGTTCTGAAGAGGAAAGCCACATTGGTCTCTGGGTTCAGAACACATCAGACCTGCCTTGCCTGGGTGACTCATTTCTTTTGCTCCTTGAACTTTGGGTCTTTTATCTTTAAGATGGAGACACTAATCTTATTTTGCAAGATACTTAGATAACATATACAATGCATTTAAAGCAGTTGGCACCAGAAAATATGCCCTTACTTCTTTGGTTTGGTATCTCCCTAAATATCTAGCTCAGTCTTGGGCTGTGAAGCACCATGAATTGTGGAATACTTGTTCAGCTCTGAATTATTTTTAACACATTCAACTGGCTTTTCTACCTCCAAAATTTACCTCCTCTACCTCAATTCCCACCCAAATTACCACAGTAATTTTTAAAATTCCAATGAAACCATGTCAGTGAACATTGGATATTAAGCACCCACTAGTTGTGTGGTTCTTTAGTCTGACGCTTAATTACTTCATGCTATCTTTATTTACCAATGAAGTTCCATCATTTCCTGAAATGTACTGTTGCCACCCCTAAACCTTTGGCAGTCTGTTCTCTCTGCCTGGACTGACCTATCCCCTCTCCTTCCAGGCTGGCTCAGGACTGTCATCTTCATCCCAATACTTCTCATTTTTCCTTCTAATGGTCTCTCCTGAGAGCAAAAATCTGTATATATCATCTTTGCAGCCCATACTTCTGACTCTGGACTTGTTATGAATTAGGAATTCAGCCTGCATCTATAGTTTGTTAGAAGATTAGGCTTTCAGGTATGTGGTAAAGTATGATTGAGATATTTCTCAATATTACTTCCCCAAGAAGCCTGGCAAAATTATCCATTAAAGCAAATGAAAATCCGCTGCATGTCTCAGCTGAAGGAGATGATGGAAAAGTGTGCCCTTCCTGAGCAGATCCCAGGCTACAGCACCAATGATTAGGAGCTGTAGACTTCTTTGTTCTTTATACCATCACAATAGTTTAAATCTTTTGAGTATCAGTCATTCATATATTCTTATCTAACTGAAATCATTTTCTTGACTTTTCTTATTAGCTTTTTAAATTTGAGGTTTGGTTAACACATTTTATATATCTTTATGAAGTACACTGTGATGTTTCAATTCATGTATAATGTATACTTGAGTTGCATAAGTGATCAACTCAGATAATATCCATCACCTTTAACTTGCATCATTTTTTAATGATTAGTTTATTCCATATTCTGTACATCTACTCTGCTGTGTCATAAAACATCAAAGTTTATTCCTCCTTGCCAACCTCTTTCTCTTTGCTTTAATTGTCTCCAGCTTTTGGTAATCACTCTTCCATTCTCAACTTCTAAGAAATCAGCTTTTTTATATTCCACATATGAATGATTGTCTTTCTGTCTGACATTTCACTTAACGTAATGTTCTCCAGGTTCATGCATGTACCATAAGTGACAAATTTCATTCTTTGTGACACCTGAATAATGTGCCATTGTATAAATACCACATTTTTAAAAATCCATTTGTCTTTTGATAGGCACAGGTTCATCCCTTAACCTGCCTATTGTGAATAATCCTGCAATAAATATGATTGTGCAACTGTGTCTTTGGCATGTTGATTTTATTTCCTTTGTCCCCAGTAGTGGGACAGCTGGATGATATGGTAGTTATAGTTTTTGTTTTTTGAGTTTTCCATAGTGGCTATACTAATTTACATCCCTGCCAGTAATTTACAAAGACTTCGCTTATTTCCACATTCTCGCCAGAATTTTTTTTGTCTTTTTTATAAAAGCTGTTCAAATTATGGTGAGGTAGAATCTCACTGTGATTTTCATTTGCATTTATTTCCCTGATGGTTGTTGATGTTGAACCTTTTTTTTTGATATTTCTGCTAGCCATTTGCCCCTTTCATTTAAATGCATATTTCAGCTGGAGCCTGGACTAGAATTCATCAAACCATTCAGCCGCCCACTGCTCATGAAATTCAAGAGCAGGTGCATTTGAAAAGCCTTTCTTACATAGCTCCTTCTTTTTCAGTAATGCCAATGATTTTACAGTTAAACACCCACACTCCATGACACCTCCTTCAATAAATAGAGAGAGAAAAAAGCCAGGAATAAGGTGGGGAGATGAATATTGACAGAATATCTCTTTGAGTTCCAGGACCTGTGCTTATAGCATTTGTCATCTCCTTTGGGCTTTGTAACTGGCTTGAGATGGGGACATTATTAGAATCACTCCCTTTGGACAAACAGATAGGGAGAAGTGACTTACCCAAGACCATACAAGCTAGATAGGAGCCCTTTGTGCACCTTCTGAAAAATCAGTTTGATTTTGTTTTCTCCACTGTGTAGTGTAAATTGATCACTGATCTAGCTCTCACTTTTGGTCAGGTTTCTAGAAAACCTTGGCTAACTTATTATCCACTTCCAATGCGGGCACTGCTATCCTGCCTTCCTCTAATTTATATCCATTCTTATTCCTTCTGCTTACCTCATTATCATAATAATACCTATCACAAACACAACTTGAGTATCCTTTTCCCAAAATGCAGGCAACAAGAAATTTGTCAGATTTGAATTTTGGAATATTTTCATACTCATCCTGAGATATCATAGGGATGGGACTCAAGTCTAAACCTAGCATTTGTTTACATTTCATGTATGCTGTCTACAGAGGCTGCAGATGATTTCATACAATATTTTTACTGTGTCTGTGTTTTGAATGCAACCCATCCTTTGAAGTCAGGTTTAGCATTTTCCATTTGTGGCATGATATTGGTGCCCATAAAGTTTCAGGTATTGGAGCATCGTGAGTTTGTATTAGTGAGGCTCACTCTATACATTGTGAAGGCATGAGGGGGAGCCATCTAAAGTACTGAGGGCCAAGCATGATTGAGATGAGCCCTCAATGAATGTTAGATGTTAGTAAATCACATAGCCTACAAGCTGCTTTACATCACTTCTAGAAAAGATGGGTGTATAAGAAAATTAAGATGAATGAAGATAGGTAACATTTATTTCCTTAGCACAGATTTATTGATCACCTACTGTAGCCAAGCCATGGCCAGATAGGAGGGCTTCTGAGTTGAAGCCCCAAGGCCTCAGCCCTCAGGGAGCACACAGACCAGTGAAGACATGGCCTGCCGCAAGCTAATGCCAAGCAGACCTCAGCCAGCTGGTTGACTTTTTTCCCATGGAGCCTGAAGCAAAGCATGTTCCACATTCCCTCCATCTTCACTCTGCCTTTATTTTCTGTGTAGAGAAAGCATCCCTGGCCAGAATGTCACATCCAGCCCTATGGTTTGGCCACAGCCCTTCAAAGACAGTTTCACATAAAGGCCACAACACGGACGCATCTCTTCCCTTTCAGCCATGGCGCTCTCCTTAGCCTGCCAGGGCTGTGGAGGTCATGACTGAACAGACACAAAATTCAGGTACCCAAATTGTGACCATTGAACTCACTTGAAAGAATGAAATGTCATTAGATTCCAGGCCTTGCTTTGAAAATGCTGTGTGGAGAGGCCTCTCCATGGGCTCGTAGTCTTGCTGCATATGCCATCCTATGTCTACGGGATGATTTTCTAATGTCTATAGATCAAAATGGTTTAGAGGCACATGTGCTTCCACTACTTACAGCCAGGAAGAGTGAAGGAAATGCAAGGGTCTGATTCCTGTGCCAGTAAAGCTATGGGAAAACTGATTATGGCTGTGACTCACCAGGCCATCTTGACTAAATGAAGCCAGGCAGATAGCTATTTTTGTGACAGGAAGTCAAGCTGTTGACTTTATTGATGTTTGTTTTAGGAATATATTTACACAGTGAAGACAATAATGAAATTCAACAATTATGGGAACTTTATATTCACTGTCTTTGGGAGTCTTCCCAGTATAGCTGGTAGGTAGAGAGGTACCCAATTTTGCAGATAAGGAGATGGACTTAGAGAGATGGCACCATTTATCTAGGGTCATATAGCTGGTAAATTAGGGAAAACACATTTATCTCAGGTCAGTCTGATGTCAGGTCCTGACTCCTTCTCCCAGCTTCCACTGTGTCCTTTGTCATTACTGCCTCCCAGCCTCTGAATAGCCAGAGCCAAATTCCACACCACTTGTACCCTGAATTCTCAGTAGCCTTTCATTGTCTTAATAATAAATTCAAATCATCATTTTATTGGAAGCAATAAATAAACTTTATGCCTTCGCTTTTCAAAACCCACCTGCTGGCATGTTGGGAATGATTTGCAACTATAGTCACTTCCTGCAGAAATTGAAAGACTGTATGAATTCCTAATATCCTGAGTTGCAAACAGTGCAAGATGACTGTGTTAAGACTGGTGGGTGTTTTTCTTGTCTGGACCATTTGTTCGAAAAACTGGTGATAGACAAGGTTATGGTGTATTTCACCGTCCTGGAGAGAAGACATCCCACATATACTGAGCAAATGCCAGGTAAAAAGAGGCCCCACCTGACCAGGGTGTGATCCTGGGAAGTCCTCTCCCCTCACTTTAATAAGATGAGGATAATATCTTCATCTGACCATTATTGTTGTGAGCTTAAAGTAATACATGTAAAACTCAATGCCCAAATTGTAGTAGATACTCAAGTTTTATGCTCCCCCCGCCCCTTCAATGCCCCCCTACTGTGGTAGGAGGTGGTAGACCTATACTTATTTGGAGATGTTTTGTGAATAGATGCTCTAGATGCCTTTAACTTCCTACCTTGTCTCATATAAGAATTGATCATAGTATTGATGGTGCCACTCAAGAACTGGCTCTGTACTTAACTCCAGGCCAGTCAAACTCCCTACCTCAAAAATGAACCTTGTCCGAAACAGACGAGGGGTGATTACTAGCTATCTGACCTTGTACTAACCACATTTGAAAGTTTATGCTTTTAACATAGTGGTAACAAACTCTACTTTATAGAGTTGTTGAAATGTTTAAAATAAGTAATGAAAGAAAAGCAATGAACGCATTTTTTGGATGTTTCCTTCGATGTAAAACTTGGGAAATTTCCTATAAATTACATTATCTCTGCCTTTCCTTGAAAAAATCAGAAGGTTGGCCATTGTAGGACTTCATTTTCATCCTTGAAAATATATTGTCTGAAGCAGAGCAGCTGCTATCCCTTGTAGATGGGTCCCCTCAGTCTCATCAGCATGTCCAATACCTCCTGCCAGCCCTTGTTACTTATTTATGTTGTTTGTCTGCTCTTTGCCTGCACAGAGATGACCAGGGAGGTCAGCAATGCTCATCTTCATAGGCTGGTTAAATATGAGCAAACGTATTTGGATATATTTTGCATTTACCTTTGCTTTATAAAGATAAAACCTTGTGAATTAAGGCCTTGGCTCCTCTGTCCTATAAGAGCTTCACTGTCAAAAGCCTTAATATCCTCTGGCCCAAACTGAGTGATGGCTTGAACTTCTAAAATGAAAAATACTTCAGGAGACTAGATATTTATCTCCTATATAAGCAGGGCCCCAGACCCTCATTTCTTCTTTCTAATGATTATGCCAATAGCACATGAAATTGGGAAATGAGTTATTGCTTTGGAATGTTCCAATTTAAATGATGCTTTTTCTCTTTCAGGGATCCCACAGATATTAATGAATTTCTGGCTCTATACCCCAGGATCACACTTCTACACCACCTCCTCCACCCTGTGGGGAATTTTCCTCTCTGAGTTCTGAAAGCGACTCTTGAATTATTGCTCTTATAAAGTTTGAGGCCACAGATGTTTCATTTTCCTTTTCCTTTCAAAAGGCAATTTACTTAGCAGGATTCACTGGGGCCCTAGGGAATGGGGTTCTTTAATGAGTTTTTGGGGGCTTCTATCAGGAGCTGGCCAAACATTATGCTAACACAATCTTTTTGGTTTGAGGAGAGAGAGAATCTCTGTATTCCAGGTAGGCGTTCTAGAAGCGGCCACCCCACAGACAGGGCGGGGATGTGAATGGAAGGCACACAGAGGCTTGGGGATTGGATGTGAATTTGAACCTCTGTTACTTCAATCATTGATTGAGTTTCCTTGAGCAGTTGACTTAACTGCTCTGGGCTTCATTCTCTTTGTTTATAAAACAAAAAAAGTGATAAGACCTATAACCCAGGATAGGTTTTTAAAATATTAATAAAGATGAAAACACTGTGTTTAACACATTGTAATGTTCATGTTAAGCCTTTTTAAAAATTCCGTTATATAGTCTTGGCTATGGAAGAGCAGACCAAAGCCAATCCCCTTTTAACTGAGGAATTAAATTAAACAATGGGCAGGAAACAGAGCCATCTATTAGATGCTCTCTCCCAGATCTGTCTTGTCATTTTATGATTAGCTTTTCTCCCCAAATAGTATCTTTCTAAGTATTTTTCTGATTCACTGAATTGGATGACATTTAGTTGAACCTGTACACTTTTAGACTAAAGCCAGACAGTTGGCTTCTGTGTTTCTATTTCACCTTTCAATCCTCAGATGCCAGGGATCACTATAATCCCCATTTTATAGGTTAAAAAAAAAACTGAGGCATCAAGATGTCACAAAACCTGTTCAAAGTCATGCAAGTGACAGGAGGAAATGACACTTCTATTGGAGAATGTGTCTTTCCTCAGAGTCTGCATTGGTTCAGCCCAGCTCTGTCCAGTAGCAATAGCTATCGTTAGCCTCATCTCAGGATTTTACAACACCCCAAAGAAATTATTCATTTTCTTCTGATTAGGCCAAACAGACCGAAAACAAACACATCATGGTCACTCTAGTTATCTTTTACCTCCAGGTATGTGTATGACTCTGATGAATCCAAGATAGTATAAATTCATTTGCATTGAATGAATGCAATCTTAGAGCCATAAAAAAAAATACTCAAAACATGGGGCCTGTAGTGTAACCAATGCTAATAAGATTTTAAATCCTAATGTGTATTTATTCCTCCTGGCTCTTTGGTCTCCGGGCTGCTGTTCTGTGCCAGGCGCAGCATTCAGCATTCCCACACAATGATCTCATTTCCCCCATACCTCAGTGCTTCTAGGCAACTGGTATGATCCCAATTCCCAGGTGAGGCAGCTGAAGTCACAGAAATCTAATTAGGTAACCAAGAAGTTAGAGAGCTGGAATGTGAGTATGGAAGTTTCTGGTTTAAAAGCCAAGAATCTGATCATCTCTTTGTTTTTCTGCTTTTATCAAAACAGAACAAATTGATGGAAAGATATTCTATCCGAGATCACCTTGAAATATATACGCTGACTGGTGAACATTTAGGTTTTGAAGGAAAACTCAGCTTCTAGGTATCATCTAGCAATGTACTGTTTCAGACCAAAGCCAGACTGATGACCTCTGTGATCCCTCTATAGAGAACAAGCCAGGGTCCCATGAGAACTATCTTAATCTCTTCCAAAGGTAATATGCCTTCAGATGACCTAATCATAATCAATGAGGCCCCACTTCTTAAAGGTTCTATCATCTCCTATCACCAACACACTGGGGACAAAGCTTCCAACACATGAACTCAGACCATATCCAGACCACAGCAGTAGCCCAGAGAAGTATCACCACCAAAGAAAAATGCCCACAATGTAATGTAGGAGAAAGTACATTTATTCCCAGTTTCTAGCGTGAGACTCACCAAGTGATAGCTTAGGCCAGGATACCACAGCTTAGGCCAGGATAGACTGTAAGTCAGGTGGCCAAGCTCCATCATGCAGAAAGAATAAGACTTTCACCTTGATCTTGACTCATGAGGGAATAAGGAAAGGAAGAGATGTCATTGGTTCTGACCCTGGGTGACAGAAAGGGGAAGACAAGGACCCAGCACCTACCTTTAAGGCACAGGGTCCCTAATAAAGTCTGGCTAACTGCCTGCCAGGCTCTGAAAAATAAGGCACACAGTGTGTTGCTCTATAGGGGAAATCAGAAGTCAGGGATGGGGCTGTGTTGAAGATCTCCAAGATCATCCTTGGGGTCAGTAGTTACTTCACTAGAGCTTATAAGAGTCAGTGTACAGTTATATGCATGGTTATGACTTATTACAGTAAGAGGATTCCCAGCAAAATCATTCAAAAGGAGGAAAAATTGTGGCAAAGTCCAGAGTAAGCTAAGCACAAACTTCTAAAGGTCCTCCCCCAGTGGTGATACACAGTGTGTTCAGTTTTCTCAATTTTAATAACATGTGTGATGCATTGTCTGCAAGTTTGTTAGAGACTCAGTGCCTGGGTTGTTTACTGAGGGTTGGTTACACAGTTACCCTCTGATCAGCAGTCACCTGGAACAACTGTTTGGGAATGGCAGAAACATTCCTAAGTTCCAGGCCCCCAGCTAGGCCAGTCTTTAAAGTAGACCTTGCCAAGGAGAGAAAAATCTCAGAACCACAAGAGCTCTTTTCTATTAAAAAACTCTCCATCATCCTTCTAAGTACAGTGTGTGTGTGCCTATGTGTAGGGAAGGAGGTATAAAAAAGTAGAAGATTCAGCAGAAATTTTTTCCTATTCATGGACAAAGAAAATTAAGTAGAAGGGCAGAAAATCTGTCCCCCAAGCACTACTGACTTAGGTCCAGAGGACATACTACTGTGTGTGCTAGATAACAGCATTAACAGGCATTGTTTTTCATGCTAGTGGAAATTATAAGAAGGCTTAGATTTGTTTATCTGGCTTGGGAGCCCCCTCACTGGTATGCCTACCAGCACTATTTGTTGAAATTTGGAAATGATTTCCAAATTTTCAATCAAGTTTTACTTGACCTGATTTTTCATTGTCTTTTTTTTTCTTAGCAGTAACTATTCTGCCAAGAAAGGAGATTGAGGAACAAAAGTAGCTTAATGGAACAAGCTATTTGGGCAAGAAAATTTGTATCTCTGTGGAGATGAGAGTACAGACTGAGCCTAGACCAGCAGACTGACTGAGATGCAGTGAGATGATTGTGTATCTCCAGCCATAGCCAGGAACTATGTCAACAGTGTTGTAGGCAGAAGAGACAACCTGGCCCTCCTCTAGGGCTTATGGGGACTGGCTGGAGTAAAAGGATATCAGTCCTTTACACATGTGCCAAGCCCAAGCCAAGAACTGAGTGAGAGGTCACTGAGGTACAATTCCTACTCTTGGGAAGCTCACAATCTGCTGAGACAGGCTGGTAGGTCAAGAAACCACAGTCTCACAGAGTAATGTACAAGCATGGTCAGGACCTGTAGCCATGGAAGCCCCACCTAGTCCTTACTCATGAAGGAAAGTTAGGATATCTTCGAAGGGGAAGGCAGAGAAGGCACACCAATAGTAGAAAGTTTAGAATTTCCAAGAACTAGGACTGTGTGTGTGTGTGTGTGTTCTTGGGGCAGCAGCATTAGTGTTGTGAAATACTATTACTTGAACACTGAAGGATTTTCATTCCACTTGGGGTCCTGGAACCAGTCCCCAAAGATAGTGAAAACTTTTGTTATCAACTATATTTGATAGCAAAAGGATGTGAGTTCCTTGTCCTCTCCTTTTTAAATGCCAGGCAAAGGAAATTGGACTTTAGCTTGAGCTAATGACATGATTCCAGTAACTGCGGTAGCTGTAAAATATGCTGATTTCTGGATGTTGGGGCAGAGGTAGCAGAACCTGTTTATGCAGCACTCAGTTATGCACCTGATCCATCTCCTTATACAGTTCTAATGCTCAGTAAAACCACAGATCCACTGTGCTAGAGGATGAGAAATCAGGGAACGTTTTCACTTTTATCTGCAATATTGAGAAAAGTAAGAAGATCCTTCAGTTATTAGGGAAGATGGATTGGGCAAGGGATACAGGAAGGGACAGAGAAGAGAAGAACACCAAAAGTGCTTTTTCTGGCTTGTCAACATGAATCACCAGCAGACACTTTAAAAGATAGGACCGTCAGGCATTGGGGAACCTCAGAGACTGGGAATGGGTCCTGCCCTTGGGAGGGTGTCAGTCAACTGGAGAGGACAGACAAAAGGTGATACTGTTAACACCTAATGACCCTGGTGCCCAGGCAGTAACAGAACCAAATTTACTCCTGCTGATGCACAATTATAAGCAGAACAACAATAGCTAGAATCACTAGTCGATCAGTTTAGAATTGATGTGGCACTCTTTTCTTTTGCATTATTTGTGTTGGTTGTATCTCCTTACGGTCTGATGAAGATTAGTATAGTGATTTAGAGTCATTCTGCAGATGGTAAAGTTGAGGGCTTCAGGTGGCCCACACTTGGTTTGTGAGGATTTTCTGTGTGATCACAGGAAGCTGAAGCCACCACAAGTATGTAAAATGAGATGAAACAGAAGGGCTCAGGATTTACGCTGGAATATATAAAGAAAGGAACAAGAGACAAGTGTGTAAAATGAATTAAGTATGATGGGGGATTATTATAGATGTCCTCTTCGATTTCTAATATTGCTTTTAAAATAATGCTCCATGATTGATTGATTGATTGATATTATTGGGGCTTGAACCCAAGAGTTCAGGCATGGTAGCTAAGTGTCTACCACTGAGCTAAGCTCCCAGCCGCAATATATTTTTAATGACAATAAACTAGTATGTTATAGGTTCATAGGCATTCTAATCTATGGTTAGTGTCTTAGCCATTCCATTTCTGTGACAAAACACACAACACCCACAACTTAAAGCAGGAGAGATTTATTTTGGCTCATGTTTTCAGTTTATGATTGGCTGGCTGCCAGACAGAAATGGCATAGTAGAAAGGCCTGGGTAGAGGACAGCTGCTCATCTGTTGGCAGCCAGAAAGCAGAGAGAGAAGAGAGGAGCTAGGGGCAAGAATATGCCCTTTTAGGTCATGGCCAAAGTAAGCTACCTTTAATGAGGCCCCACCTTCCTAACAGCTAACTCAGTTACTGAACTCATCGGTGGATTTATCCCCCTGGATCCAGTCACCTTCCACACACATGAGGTTTTGGGAGGACATTAAGGCTTAAATCATAACAGTTGGGAGCTGGACTTCTGGGTTAAACATACCTGAGTTCAAATAACATCTGCAAAGTAATGGCCCTGTGCCTGCACCACCCAGAGCTGTGAGGACACTGAGTGATGTCATGTGTGTTGTATACTGTGTGTGCCAAGATCATTTTCGTGAGTGGCTGAGCATGCAAGATGGGGCATGCACTACCATGATGTGCCTTTCCACTCTTGGTGCGAAGAAGCTACCAGTATCACTCCCATTTAAAAGAGAAGTAAGATAAGGGTTCCCAGAGGCAGGCAACCTGCTCAGGTTCACATGGACAGGCGGCTGATCTGGGGCTTCTGTTCATAATCTTAAAGCTCTGCTTTGTTCACTACTTGTTCTAGGGAAAGAGCTGAGGAAACCAGAGTGTCGTAAGTTACAGAGGCTGTGATCCCTTACCCCTTCCACTCAAGCCCTATTGTCAGGATTGTTGGGGCCAAGTCAAGAACATGGCACTGAGTGGCCTGGTTCTGTCTCTGGAGGCTCCAGATGCTATGTACAGAAAATGAATGTGTGTTGGGTGGCTCTGTTTTTACCTCCCTACAAAATTGAATTTCTCTGATGTGAGTCGTTCTGTTACTTTGAGGTTTCTAGGATCTGTATTCATCATAAGAAGGTGTATTTATTGGGTGTCATGATGCTGAGAGGTGGCAGTACCTGAATGGTAATGATACGCATGTTTCCCAATGTAATGAGGGTCCTGAATAAGTGGCTTCATTGGCTAGGCTAGACAGTAGGAGGAGTGTTATATTTCTCTGCTTTCTTCCTGACTCCTGGGATTTCCACATATGCAGTGATGGGTCCTCCCAGAATAAATTTAGAGTATGTCCTGCTTATAACATCAGCTGCATTGCAACCCTGAAAGAGATTTCAACTGTGGGGTAGAGAAGTGCTTTCCAAAGGCCAGCACACAGCAGGGGCTGGGATCAAAGCTTTCAGAGTCAGCTGTTGTAGATATACTATTAAGGCCTGCTCCTTTGATAGTCATGAAGCTGAAGTCCTGCTGGCCTCAGCTTCTACAGCTGTAAAATAGAGTTATATGGTTACCATGAAGTTTAGAGGAAAGACTATGTAAATATTCTGTTCCACAGCACCCAGCCTGTTACTTAACAGCCACTAAATGGTTTCTCTTATCTGGTACACCTATGGGTCAGGACAGCACTAGGCAATTTATAGACATCACCTCATGGAATCTTCACATCAACCCTTTGAGGTGTGATTTTTTTTTTGTTCCCATTTGACAGATGAGTAAACAGATTAAGAGGGATGAAGTATTTTGCCCAAAATCATACACTTCATTAGAAGCAAAAACAAGGCAGGAGCCCAACTGAAATGTGGCCATAGCTACAGCAGAGAACTGCCCAAAGGTGTCCAGAATGGAAGGTCCAGCTCTTCCAGTACAGAGAAGCTTCCTATCTTTTAGGGGCACTGCAGGAAGAAAAGGACCTCACTTCAGGGGACTTTTTCTAGCCTGACTTTGTTTGATCTTATGCATTGATTTTATTCAACTAGGCTGTTTTCTAACATTCTCTTTATTTCTTTGCCTCCTCTCCCCTATCTCTTCTTTTCCTTACCAGGCTGTGGAACAGTTAAGAGGGGTTCTGGAAACTCACAGCTTTGTGCCAAAAGAAGGAAAGGAGTATGGGATACTGTATGTGGAATATACGGTCATACTGCCAGGTCATGAGCTGGAACTAGGACTGGAGGGACAAAGATATGATTTCTGCATATATAACACAGTGCTACATGGTGGAGGGATGCAGGAATGTAATGAGAGCACAAGTAGGCAAGGGAAGGCTTCCCAGAGGAGGTAATATGTGATGTGTTGGATTTTGAGGTATGAGTAGGAGTTCACCAAAGAAAGAAGAGCTAAAAAGTTATTTGGATCTTCTGAAGTATATGCTTAGCATATGTGTTACACAGGTGAGTTCTTCTCTTTCTCCATATCATCTGCTTTGTTTCTCAGTGTATACTTCAGAAGATCCAAATACTTATAAAGACTACTGTATTCTCATCATGTACACCTTTTGTAATGGCAGCTCCAGGAAACTAACACAATGCTGGGAAGCGAGGCAGATGATACGGAGGTAGGGAGGAGCTCACAGCTCACCTGTGTAGCAGGTACACTGAGCACTGTTGGAGAACATCTTAGTTTCCAGGAGCTGCCATTGTGAAATACTATAAACCACGTGGCTTAGTGTCACATAAATTTATTTTCTTAGAGTTCTGGAGGCCAGAAGTATAAGTGAAGGTGAAGGGCCACTTTCTCTTTGGAGTCTCCAGAGAAAGGTTTCTGCACCTTTTCTAGCTTCTGGTGGCTCCAGGTGCTCCTTGGCCTGCAGATGCGTCACTCCGAGCTCTTCTCTTGCCCCTGCATGTTCTCTGCCCTGCATCCATCTCCCATGTGGGCACTTCTCCTGGGGTCTTTCACAAATTCCTTAACTAAATCTCAGCTATAATTACACCTTTAAAATAGCCTAAACAAAGTCACATTTACAGGTTTTAGGGATTAGGATGTGGATTTAGGTATGGATTAGGATGTGGATTTAGGTATGGAGGCCACCACTCAACCAACTATGGGGATTCATGTGCATAATCTGATCTAATCCTGTAAACTCTGAGAGGCAAAGCAGTAAAGGCAGACAGAGCATCTCTTGTCCTCTTTAGTACTATCTGCTTAGCACGTAGGATTATCTCTGACATGCTGTATGTAGATGTACAGTTAATGAAATGAATAAATATACTATATGAGTAGAGTAGCATAAACCAAGTGCCCAGAACACACTTCATAGAGCTCCAGAATGTATTAATATCTGTATGTCTGTGAAAATGACATAGCTTCTTTAGTCTTGGTCTCCTTATTGAGAAGATGAGGCTACAGGAGTACTTACCTTGTAAGGCTGCTGTGAGGTTTGTAAGAGCAAATCTGTGTACAGCCCTGAGAACAGTGCCTGGCCGGCAGCCAGTGCATAGTAAATGGAGTGGGAAGTGCTATCACAGGACACTGCCTACCAGGAGGTGGTTAATTCTGTTGCACTTAGAGAAAGCAGTAGGTAGACAGGGAGGAGTTAAGTATTGGGGGCTTTGGAGGAATATAAGATGGGGTGAGAGACTGATACTTTTAACTGGCTGTAGAAAGAACAGGGATGTAGCAGCGTGGGAGGCGGGAAAGCCATTGCAGGGCTTGGAACAGCAGCTGTGAGAGAGGTTACACGGGGAAGGTTGTGATCTACAATATTAAGACTTGGTGATCTAGGAGTGAGGTTCTTATTCATCAGGCAACATGGCCAAGTTGGCTTGTTAAAAAATCCAGCATGGTCTGGGAGCCAGGAGACTTGGGAGCAGTGAGAGGTGGCCACATCCAGGGGCAGCGGTGGTCTTGGATGGGGACTCAGGCTGCAGGTAGTGGGAGAGGTAGAGAAGCTGTGTCAGAGGTACAGATTCTGTGAGCAAAGAGAGTGTGGTGGCTGCAGCAGGCCATCCACAGGGGTGGGTGGCAGTGTAGCCTCCTGGTAGCTGATAGGAAGAGGCTGAGGCTGGATGTGAACATGATGAGTTTAGGGGACCCTCGAGCCATCTCAGCTCATTGTCTAGACTTAACTTTCATCAACTGTAGACCTAAGTGAATCACTCTAGGTTGCAGGATTGGGATATGAGTGTTCAGCAAGCTCCACCAAACTCTTAGCTTCTATTATTACTTTTATTATTACTATGGCTACTGTGATTAACCTTCCACAGATGTGTGGATCATGGGGAGGTGGTTATGATGACTCCAGTCTTCAGCACATCTTTGCCAGAAGTTCCAGGTCTATATTCAGTTTTAAATGCTTTCTTTGCTCTCTCTCTGACCTCAAGACTTCTAACTCAAACCCTCACTCTTCTTCCCAAGGTGAATGGGTTTTTGTTTGAGTGTCTGTATGTATAGGTTTGAGGGTAAGGAGGTTGAAAAGATGTGATAGAAAATAGAAGCTGAAATGTGGACATTTCATGCTGCATCCCACCTGAAAGCAGTGTGAACCAGGTTTCACATCTCTGCTAGTGTGTATATGGGGAGAGGGCACATGTGCACAAATCGGTGTGTGTGTGTGTGTGTGTGCACAAATGTGTATGACCTTAAATGCAATTCAAGAGTGCAGTTCAGGATCTGTTCTGGTCCTCACCCTGTATGAGCCACCCTAAGCTGGATGCAGAAAGAAGGTGAGGCATTGCTGGCTGCCCAAGTGGTTCCTGGCCAAAGGAGGATTCCAAGGGATGAGACAGTGGTGACCAAGGAGCTAAATGGAGCCTCAGCTCTAGACCAGAGAAGAGTCAGAAGCTCAGGACTGGGCAGGGAGGCAGCAGAGACACACTTCATGGGGCTCTAGGAAGTACACACAGGATTTCCAGTTCAAATGAAAGCCTGGATGGGAAAGTGTGATCTGGGAAGTAGTGGCACACAAGACCAGAGAGCAGCAGAGGGGACCAGGCTTGGTGGGATGGTCATACTCAAAGCACCAGGGAGGGATGCTGGCTCTGGGGCAGCATAAGGGTGCTATCAGTCTTTGCAGCTTCATGAGTCTTGCTGTGTCCCCCACCTTAGCCGTGTCTCTTCTTGTCCCAGGTGCTCCTTCCAGGCCCTCTGGGACCCAGTGCTCTTCTCCTTTTAAAGGTTTTCACTACCACCTCGGGCCACCTTGTATCTGGCTCTCTTTCCTGCCCTGTGCTCCCTATTTGAGCTCTTCCCTTCACATTCGCTGTTCCAGATCCTGCTCCAGTCCCATTCTGTCATTATTTGGTTATTTGTGCATTCAGTTCCTTTCTCTGCCCACCATAAACTCCTTGGGGCTATGACTGTACCACGTAGTGTGGTTCATAGAAGACCTCATGATGGATCTATACTGAGTGAGTGAGGAGGGAGGATAGCTGAGCAGGAAGACAGTGAGCAGACAAAGTGTTTTCGTGTGGTGGGGATCACGTCTACTGAAATACTCACATCTAGCACCAGAAAACTAACGGCTGTTTGTTGCTAATCTCAAATTGTTAAATTCAAGTGGTGAAGCTAAGGCCTTTAGAGTGTCTCCAAGGAGCAAGTTTATATAAATTGAGTCAATAAATAATGATGTGGAGTCAGCCTTTCATGTTCCAAGGAGCTTTGGAGGATGTAGGAGTTTCTCACTCTGACCCTTTGTGTCCAGGAGCTTTGCTGCATCATCAAGCATGTGGGGGTCAGAATTCCACAAATCTGCCAGAAAGGAGAGGCAGATTCTGGGTAGTTAGCTCTACAGGATGCCCCTTAGATGGCCTGCAGGAAGGTCACCCTTGGGCCAAATAAGAAAGCATCAACTCCTCACTCTGCTCAAAAGACCAATTCAGATGTAATCCTTAATAATTCAATCCTAGCTCAAATACCCACTTTTCTCCTGTGAGTCGGTCCCTTCTTTCTATTTCACAGCACAGTGCCCACCTCCTAGGCTTCCTCAAGTCATCGCCTATTTCCACAGCAACACACAGGTCTGGCATCAGCCTTTGGAGGTGGTCCTCATGCATCAGCCTTGCCACTGGCCTCACCGATTCCAGCTTTATCCCTATCCCTACCACCCTTGAGATCAAGTTCAAGTTTTAATCTGTCCTTTTCCTTTCCTCCTCAGCTCCTGGGGCCTCTCCCTTACTAGTGCCCTCTTGGCTAAACCCTATGTTGCTGTCAGAACTGCCCATGTTCCCTGCAGCTTCTGTTCCAGGGCAGCTGCACTTTCTTCTCCCAGCAGTTTCTGCCTCCCATATTTTGATATCTGTCCAGGAAGTCACTTCTGGTGTCACATCCCCAGGAGGCCTTCCCTGGTCTTCTACCCCCAGGCTAGTTAGGTCTAGGATCCCCTCTGCAGATTGCCTCAATTATGATGTCACCCCTTATGCTATAATGCCCACGTTCTTCACTCTACCTCTACTTACCCTGTAGGCTGAAAGTTTCAAGTTGGGTTCTGCTTGATTCACTGCAGTGCACTCTCTGGTCTCCTTGGCTCTTAGGGAATTGGTGTGAGTTGCAGAAATCACCAAAATTCAAGAAAGGAAACAAACTTTTCCTCCATCAAAGCAATCTCCATTCATGCTAATTCCGGGGATGTGGGATATATAATCCAGCCTGGCATAAGTTAGTCTTGCTTGGGCAGAATCCCATACATGGATTGTGGTTGCATCCCCATGTCATGCAAAATCCATCCACTTAGCATTATGTGACTGTCATAGGGGTCATCCTGTGCAGCATCTACTCACAGGAGGTCATCCTGTGCAGCATCATTCCACCCTCTCATTAGTAGATAACAACCTCAGAGCTTCCCAACACCTCTAAGCCCGGACTGCATACCTAGAGATTCTGATGTTATTGATCAGGGTGGAGCTAAAGCATCAGGATCATTTAAAATGTTGCCCAGGTGATCCTACAATGTGTAGCCATCTTGGGAGTCACTCATCCCTGGGGAGTGGCTCTCTCCCCTATTACACATTATAATCACCTAGACAATTTATAATAATGCTTAAGTACCATTCCCATCCATCCTTGGCCTATTAAATTAAAATTTGTGGGAGTGACAGCAACCTAGATCCATGTATTAGAAGGTCCCTTTAGACACATCTAAAATGAAGTAGAAGTTAAAACCATTGTACTTATAGAGGAGCACTTGCCATCTTTCCCTCCCTTTGTCTCTTTCCACCTTTTCTTTTCCCAGTAGCATTTGCTGAAGGTTTCCTCTCTACCCACACTGTCAAGCTCTGGTGACACTTCGGTGAATCAGACCCTGCTTCTCCTAGGTGAAGGTTGTTAATTTGGGAACTGTTCGGAAGGTAAAGCCCACCTTTGTGAGGGAAGCTACTGAGCCCTCTTCACTGACCTGCTGCTGGCCGGGGAGCACTGATGCTGCTGATGCATGCACTTGTCCCTGCGTTTATACATCTTGCCTTGCTTCTGAGTTTACCAAGAGGTCTGGGGCTCTTCTTGGGGAATAGGACTGCGAATGGCTTGGAGGTCTTCTAGGAGCTCCCTTACATTGTGCATCAGGCTACTGGTGGCAGCACAGTGGGGCTGCAGCTCTCTGTTCCCTCCTTAGCATGCATGAAGTCTGCAGCTGCATTGCTGCCATGAGTGTGCCTGTGATTTTATCTGTGCCTTGGCTTTGAGGGCAACCCTTTTGGCTGGATCCAGTAATTCTCTGTGAGGTAAAGGACTGCTTGTGGCATTTTAATGTCCCTTTGCCAGAGTCACCACTTTGGAACGAATCTTCCTACCCTGGGTTAGAACTGTGTGTTCCAGGCTGCTGCCTGGGCTCTGGGGATTTATTTTTAAAACTTGAGTTAAAGTTCACATATTGCAAAGTTAATCACTTTAAGATGAACAGTTCAGTGGCATCATCAGTGTTGTGCAATCATCACCTGAATTTAGTTTCAAAAATGTTTCTCCCTTTCAAAAGAACCTGGTACCCCATGAACTGACATTCCATATTCTACACTACCCTCGGTCCCTGGCAATGACCCTTAGATTTAGCTATTCGGGATATTTAACACAAATGAAATTACATGGTATGTGTCCTTTTGTATCTAGCTGCTTTTCAGTTAGCATAGATTTGCAGTCTATCGACATTTGTAGTATACACTTCATTCCCGTTTATGACTGAATCATATTCCATTCTATAGATACACAGCCATACTTCAAAATTTCTGGGGGACCTCAGATGTTTGAATACTTTATATAAAATGGCATAGTAGTTGCATATGACTTATGTATATCTTCCTATGTACTTTATTATAATCTTTTTTAAAATTTTATTTAAGGGGGGGAAGCAAAACAAAAAAAAGAGTAGAAACAATACAGAATTTCAAAAAAATAAACAGTAAGAAATCACTATTTGATAGATTACATATTGTCTTCTTGGATATAGTTGTTCAAGTTACAAAATTAAAGCATACAAAGTGGACATTCAAACAGTGAGGCTGCAAACAGTTCTGTTCACTGTTCCAACAAAAACTTAGTAACATGGTTATCAATCCTACACCCTTAAGTATACATATAGTTATCTCTTTTAGAGCACTTTCTTTTCCTCCTCTTGCTTTTCTTAAAAATTTTTTTATTTAAAGAAAAAATTTTGAAACAGAAAGAGGGTAGAAACAATACAAAATCTCAAAAACAAAACAAAACAAAAATAGTAACCAGTAAAAAATCACTAGTTGATAATTACATACTTTCCTCTTAGATGCAGTTGTTCAAGTTACAAAAGTAAAGTCCACAAAGTGGACATCCAAACAGTGAGACTGCAGTCAGTTTTGTTCATCCATCCAACTAAAACTTTAGCAACATGGTTATTAATTCCACACACTCAAACATACATGCAGTTATATCCTTTAGAATATTCTCTTTTCCTTTTTCTTTTCTTTACAATAACTATAATCCATTCTTGTAAACTACTTAGAAATTCTACACATGTATAAGTGTCTACACATATACCTAGCCTTTCTGTATTAGAGGGAGAAACAAATCAAAACAGGTCAGCAATACAAATTCCTAGAGAAACACAAAATGAAAAGAACATGCAAAAACACAAGACTAGGTGATCTACGGTAGTCACTATGATGTCTCTTGTTATTTTCAATAAAATTGTCTATATCATCAAATATAATATAAACTTAGCATTGTTTTACACCATTAATAAAATCTAAACATTGGAGACATTATAGGACTTCAAAGGCAGTTAACAATCAAACCAGAATGGGCATCCTACTGAGTCCTGTCATCTTCAGAGTAGTTGCCCCTACTCTCAGACTTGACACTCTCAAGCATACCAGATTCAAATAAAATCAGTCAAGATAAAACAGTGATATAACCAATATTCTCTGTTTTATCTCTGCCATGCTATTTTTCTGTTGTTATTTGTTTACTTTTCTTCTTCATTCCACTGTCTGCCCCTTTCTTTGAGGCCTTTCTGCCATTATTCCTGGAACCCTGGTGATTTACTTCTCTCTCTCTAGAATGTCCTTCAGTATTCTTTTCAGGGTTGGATTGGTGGTCACAAACTCCCCCAGTTCCTCTTTGTCGTGGAGATATCTTGTCTCTCCATTAATTTTGAGAGACAGTTTTGCAGGGTACATCATTCTGGGTTGGAGGTTATTTTCTTTCAGGGATTGGAATATTTCACTCCAAGCTCTTCTTGATTTGATGGTTTGCATTGAGAAGTCTGCTGTGATTTTGATGAGTTTTCCTTTATAGGTAATCTGTTTCTTTTCTCTGACCGCTTTTAATATTCTGTTCTTGTGATGGATTTCTGGGATCCTGATTATTATATGTCTGGGTATAGATCTGTTTTGGTTGTAGCTGGCTGGAGTT
>PVLA01003920.1:0-193907 GCA_004027455.1 Hydrochoerus hydrochaeris
TCACAGAAGGCAAAACCCCACAACCAGTCCTCACAAAGGGGTTATCTAGAGGGCCTCCAGCAACCCCCCTGGAGTCTCCACCCTTGACTCCATATTGAGCATTACATAAAAACATACACATGTGAACTACACAAATTACAATTATCAGTACAAAACATTTCAAGATCCCGGCGCCCAATTCCCACATGTGGCATCCTTTTCCTGGAGAAGCGATTGTCACAAGGCGTGGATGGACTAGGGCATGGCATGGACAGAAAAGGGCGCCACAGATACACCCTGCAGAGAGCCCTTCAGTATGGCCTGTGCAGAGGCCACACAGGTGATGGCGAATGACTGCAAAGTCTCTCCCAATGCTGGCAGCCAGGACCAATTTGCCTTCACCCAGGAGGGCAGGCAATGACCCTTCCAGATGTTGCCACAAGGCTATTTGCATAGCCTAACTTTGTGTCATGGCCTGGTGGCCCAGGATTTGGCCATCTGGGCCGAGCCACACTCTGTGTCAGAGTTTTGTATTGATGATTTATGTTAACTTCTGATTGTCTTGGGCCAGGGATTTAGCTCAGTGGTGTAAGAGCCTGCCTGGCAAGCATGAGAAGCCACCATGTACAGTCTGAAGGAAGCTTTGCTGACATGAGAGTGGGCTGTGGAAAAAGACAAGGTCCAGGGAACTGGCTTGTCTGTCAAATTCTTGGGTATCATATGGTCAGGTAAGGCCAGACCATGACAGTTTGCCAATTATAGGTGCATGTGGGCTTGCTAGGTTTTTGGTGGACTTACCACACCTTGCTACCCTGCTGTGCCTTTATGCCAGATGACCAAAAGGGGCACAACATGAAACTACACAGTGAAAGTTGCTTTTCAGGACTCAAAGAGGGTTGTTGCACAGGTAAAAGCCCTATGAGTTGTTGACTGTACCCTGCCATTTACCTTAACAGTCAGTGTGGATGACAATGGATTTGTCTGAGGCCTATGGCAAAAAACAGGAAGTGGAAGCACCCTGTTGGGTTTTGGTCACAGTTGTGACCAAAGGGAGCCAAGAGCTGGAATTCCCTGATTGAGGAAACAGCAGCACTATACAATGCTCTGTGTCCCTGTGAGGAATCACAGGACAGAGGGCTGGGTACAGATGTGAACTCCCAGGAATGGGAGTGGCACAGGCCCCCACTCTCACACACTGGGGAATGTACCTCCAACAGCAGGCCTCTCTCAGCCTCTTGGCAGCCAAACCAGCAATGGTTTTGGGATCCCTGATGTACAAGGCCCCAGGAACCCACTGGGGGGTTGGACAACAGGACTTGACCTCTACTTCTTAAACAAAAGGGAAAGAAGGACTCCAGCACTGGTATACTGATGAGTCTAGCTATGACCCAACCCTGCAATGGACAGTGGTCACTGTCTAACCCAGTATGGAGTACTCTGGTTTGAAATCAGGACAGCTGAAGCCAATGGACAGGGTTGTGGGCAGTGTGGCTAGTCATGGTGCATGAAGAGGGCTGCCTAGGTGTGTGTATGGACAGTTGGGCTGTCTTGAGGGGGCTGATGCTCTGACTTGGGCAGGTTGAGAATGACAGATAGGGCACTGTCCTTTGTGGGGTTGCTGACCTATGGTGAGATGTATGTGAGTGTGGCCAAAATGCTGACCGTGTAGGAAGGGTATCATGGTTCAGGACATGAGCCCCTCCTCTCACTGTGAAATGACTTAGCAGATGCCTTTACCAGGCATTGCAATGGTTGACCACTAGGAGTAGCATCAGACCAAAAATATTGACTGTTGCATATGAGAACCATTAGGAGTAGCGTCTGACCAGGGGCATAAACTTAGCCCTCCAGGTGAAAGCCCTTACTCAACATATGGCCCAGGCCTTGAATGTTATTTCAGGCTTTGATGTTACTTATGGATGAAACTGTTCAAATGAAACAGTAGTTTTGCAAAACCACATGGTTCTTGATTTGTTAACTACAGGTACTTGTGCCCTGTTACATATAGAATGTTACATTTATATACTCCTGACCTTTGAGGGGGCAGGACATGGGGAACCACTCAGACTGCTTCAAATCTCAGAGGCATCTAAGGACACCTGGGGACGTGACCCCTCTTGTACAGCATGGGTGCACAGTGGGATACAGTTATGTAACCATGACTTTGCACAGGTAAACATGCATGTGTTGGTTGCAACACTATACAAGAATGTAAATGTGAGATAATAACCTGTATAGGAATTATATAATAGAGATGCAAATGGTTCTTGCTCAGGTTCTCTGCTCTGCTCCATGCTGCCTACTGTTGTTGCTGATGTTTTGCACATCTGCATTCTTTAACCTGGAGTCCTCACCCATGAAAATCTTCCTTGGGCCCTGAACCAGCCAACAGATACATTTGAGAAACACTGGGCTGAACAAAGTAAGCTATCTTGAAGTTGATTTGGGAATGGCACTTGGGAAGCTGAAGCAGGAGGGTTGAAAGGCCAGCCAGGGCCATATAGCAAGTTCAAGGTCAGTGTGAACTACATAGACTTCCTGGAAGATGGCAGAGTAGTAAGCAGCAGAGAAACAGCCTCTCTGAGTGTTGCCATCCAGACACTAGAGTATAGCAATGTGAGGAAGATAAAAGGGAGTTAAGTGGGTCCCCTGGACCCAGGAAGGATCTGAAGTGAGAAGTGAAACCTATGGAGAGAGCAAAGAGAAAAACTTCAATGAAGAAGAGTTAGCCAGCAGAACCTTTTCCTCGAAATGGGACTCACTGTGTGGGAGACATGGGCGACATAGACTGTTTCCAAAGCAAAACAACAAGAAAACAGAAAAAAGATATCTTGATGCTAACATTATACTCTTTTAAAAATATGTTTAATATCCCTATACAAAGTTTTTAAATGAAAAAATAAGAATGAATGCACCCATCTGTAAATGAAATACAAAAAGTTTTACTTTGTAAGGGATCTCTTCTCCTTCTAACAAATAATGGCTAGTTCAGTGTGGGACCTTCTGACAAGCTTGAACCAGAAAAGCATGACAGAGACCATGAGGCTGTGGTCAGGAGAGGGAACTTGATGCCATGTCTGATTGGCGGCTACTTGTTTTGAACTCCATTGTTGGGTGGACCCAGAGGCCTGGAACCCAGAACTGAGGCACAAAGACACCAGAGTAAAAGGCCATGCTTTGCATCCTCCTAGGATGCAAGTGGCAGCTCAGCAAAGGCTGCCCTAGAGGGACTCCCCACAGCTGGATGGCCATGGGTGGCCTGCACGATAGCCCCAAACTCAGGACTGTAAAGTCTCTGCCTGGTACTGCCACCTACCCAGGCCTACCTCCCCACTACTACTCTCTGGTGTTAGCTTTTGCTGGTATTTCCCCTTCTACCTTTTCCCTTAACCAAATTCTGTGTTAAAGCCATCTAGATAAGGACTGGGAACTGTACTCAAATTGGAAGTGGGCTTACGTTCTAGCTCACACTAGCTCTCACTCAGGGCAAGTTTTCCCTCTGTAAATGGAATTACTAGTGTATCATTCTGGCTTTAGTTCAGTTATGTGTGACAGAAAATGCACATTTTCTTCCTGGATTATACAAGAACATTTCTGTCTCTAAAGTACTTAAACAAACCAGGGGACTTCTCAATGTGATTAGACCAATCAGATCAAAGGTTTTTTATTTTGCTGTCAGGCACAAGGGCTGGTTGGCCTCCTGCCATGATCTCTCTATTACAAGCAGAGAGGAGGAAAGTGTAAGAAAGGCCTTCCCTTAAATTAGAGGATGTTTCTTGGAAGTTTCACACTGTTTTGTCTAATCTCTTTGGCCAGAACTTAATTTTGTGGCCATACTTAGCATGAAGAGAAGCTGGGAAGAGAACTCTTTATTGCAGATAGCCCTGTGTTCCGTGAAAATTGGGGTGCTTTATTCTGGAAGAAAGGAGTACAGATTGTAATCTTACTTCATGAATGGTAACCACTTTGGCCTCTCAGAGTTCTAGAAGGACAGGCATGAGCCACCATACCTGTCTTTATTTTCTATTTTGAGTCAGGGTCTTGCTAAGTTGCCTAGGCTGGTCTTGAATATATGACCCTTCTGTCTCAGCCTCTCAAGCTGATAGGGTTATAGGCCTGCACCCCCACATCCATTTGGCATTTGGTATATTCGGTCTTCACTTGTGTATGTCTTAAGCTATTTTGGTGAGATGCTTTCTGTTATAAGAAAGTTCCTCTTAAATAGACACAAAGGATTAGTGTGTCACAGAACTGACAAAAGTGGTAGTTCAGGCTTCAGGTTTAGTTTGACTAGGGCTGTACTTCTCTTTTACTGGTTCTTTCAGTTCTGTCCTCCCCCCATTAGCTTTCTTTTAAGGTTGCAGAGGAATGCAAACAGTCCAAGAAATTACTTATTTCCTTGCTTATATCAAAAGAAAAACATTCAAACAGTCTGTAATTTTACTCTCTGATCGGACCATCCCTAAACCAGTAACAGCAAGCTAGATAGTGGCTTGGACTTACTTATTTGCTGTAACAAGAGCCAGGAGATGACCTATTTTGAAGCTGAAGGCAGGCTCAGCCCCACTTGGACCATACAGCCTCTCTCTTTGGGTGGGTTTCCAAAGTGAAATCAGAGGGTATGAATGCTAGATGGGCAACTGATGCAAGCACACCGCACAAGTCAATAGAACCTGAATACTGGGTCTTCTTTTGTTCCCCCTGCATCTAGGATAGTGTGTTGCCACATATTTGCTAAATTCAAGAGTAAACTTGGCAGTGTAGACAGCTGGAAGAGGAAGCATTCATGAGTATTATCTGCCAGTTGGTAAATTGAATAACTGGTAGCAGATCCCTTCCCTGTGTTGGTGGCATTAAGATTTAGGGGGAAAGGAGCAAGAGGGAAGTGAGGCATCAGCCTGGAAGAGACCAGGAAGGCTGGCCTAGCCCAGTGGACCTGCTTACAAATGAACACAAGAGAAACTGAACCTCCTGGAAAAAAGCTTCAGGAAGGTCACTGCCCTGGGCCTCCACCCTCAGTCCTGTGGTCTGCTGGTGGGTGTTCTGTTGTTTTGAATATTCTGAATGTGGATACAATGGAGCCTTGTTCCCAACCATGTCATGATTTCCAGATGCCCTTTTTACTTCTGTTCATAAAAAAGATTTCATTTCGCTCCTAGGGTGGGAGTTTCCTGGGATTTCTGACTTTTCTTTCTGCAGCTCTCAAGTTGCCTCCAAGAATATACACAGCAAAGCTTTGGAGAGAAACCTGCTCCATTGCTGGACCAACCCTCTTCTGATTCCTAACTACCTGGATATCCAGGTCTACACGTTCTGTTTGTAAGGGAAATGTACACTAACATACTAAGTTAACTTCATTTTCCCAGATGAATTCTGCCTTCTTGGAAACACCCACTCATCCAGACAATTTGGCAGGAAGTTTGTTCTATCATCATTGCAGCCACCTCTCCTCCCCTGCAAGACTGAGAAGCAAAGCTCTTCTGAGGCCAGGCAGCGGGACAGCCTTTCTCTTTCCTCACTTGAGGGAGACTTGACCAGCTGCCATCCCCACGCAGATAACAGGCGTTTCCATTTAGGTCACCACGCACCACCTAACCTGCAAATTGATTATTCTCCTAATTGGCATCTCAGCCTTACACGTCCACCTAGGTGCTCTCCCCTGACTCTCCCCTGTGTATCTGAACTTCTCATGGAATGTAGCAGGAGGCAGAAGCCCTTTAAGTACCATTGTTATCAGGGCCCTGCTTCTAAAGGTCCTGCTTCACGACTGTCTGTATGTATGACTGTGTCTCCAAAGCTTTTTGAATTTTGAGCCATTTATACGACCTTGTTCAAGCTCCATATTATGTCCTTGTGCCTCAGATCCTTCTCTCTGCATCCACTCAGTCTCTAGCTCCTACAGCATCCAGTCACCCTGAGCCAGTCCTCCGGAAATCCATCACTTGGGCACCATCCGGGTCTCTGAGGGAGACCTCACAGCTCCTCTCCAGGACGCCTGTCCCTCCTCTCACAAGTAGGCGGCACCCAGTGCGGAGAGGCAGGGCTGCACTTGGGCCTCGGTGGTCTAAGGTGCATGCTGGGCCACCGTTGCCACGCAGTTAGTGCCCGCGCCTGGGCACCGCGCTGAGCACTTGAGGTATCGCACCCTCCCACCTCGTCGCACTGCGGTGAGGCTTCTGGGTCTCTGACTTGGGTCCTCCATCCTGCGCACAACGGAAGGACTAGGAGGGACGAGTCCACTTCCATCTGCGCACCTCTCCTGCCATCACCTCCACCAGCACATGCTGCCTCGACCTAGGGCGCCTCACAGTGTCGCCTCTTCCAAATTTGTTTCCTTACTGGGCACCTCGTCGGGGTTCGCAGAACCTGATCTCCTTACATCTCATCCCCTGTAGCGGGTCAATACCTGTGATTGCGCGTGAACCACACCCTCACTCCTCAACCCCTGCTCACCTCCGAGTACTTTGGCCCCATTGCTCGCTCCATCCCCCTGCCGTCCCAGCCTGCACTGCCCGGCAGTGCGTTTTATGGCCCCTGCTGGCTGGGACACTGGAACCTAGGAACACTGCTGGGACACTGTGGAGCCTAAGGACACGGCTTCTCCCGCCCCAAGCGCTCCGGGGGGAGAGGAGGTTACAGCCGGGAGGGAGGAGCCAGGAGGCGCCCTAGGTTGCTTGGCCTAGGAGCTTCCCGGTTCCGACACGAGCTGTCTTGTGGGTCTCCGACGGGTTTCTCTCCCACCCTCAGCTCAGACGCGTTCTCAGAAACGCAGGGCGCGCGCCCAGTGGGACGCAGCACCGAAGTCTTCAGTCTCCTTGCAGTTGCCGGGTCGCACAGCTGCACCGAGGTGGCTGAGGTCCCCGGCGCTGTGCAGAGCAGGAAAAAGATCCTGGTTGCTTCTTCCACCGGTACTTCCGTAACAAACAGGCGAGAAATTCGCCTTTTTGGTGTCGGGGCTCCTTTCCGTGGGCTCAAAAGCTGGCATTTGAGTCCCTGGCCCCGGTGCGAACAGGCGGGACAGAAGCGAAACGCCGTGAGTCAGCGCGCCCCGCTAGGCGCCGCCCCGGCCCGGGACGGTGCCCCAAGAAAGGCGCAGCCGGGGAGGAGTCGCCGCGGGCGGGTCCTGCGCACTTCCCGGGCTGGCCGGGCTGACGGCTCGGTGGGCAGACGTGGGCCATGGCCGGCGAGGCGGCGGGGCCGGGGCCCGACCTGCTGGCCTTCACGCAGCGCTGGGAGCCGGACGCGCCGCGCCTCGCCCAGGGCTACGGCCAGCGCAGCCTGCGCGAGCTGCGCCAGAGCGAGTTCGGCCGCCTGGCAGGTGAGACGCGCGCGCGGGCGCCGGCGTGAACGTGGAAGGAGCTTTTGGTCTGTTTTCTGCTCCCGCTGGGGGCGGCACCGTGTCGTTTGGGGAGCGTTTTGAATGGAAAGAAGACGAGGGGTGTGTCCACCTGTCTGCTTTGTGGATTCGGCTGCCTGGGGTCCCTCTGGCAACCCCAAGACCTCTTGCTGCTACTGCTCCTAGGGTTCTCCAGTGGGGCAGGACCGAGTTCGTCCCCTTTCACCTTCCCTAGCCGCTGTTGCCGCGGGGCAACACGATTCTAAAGGTCGAACTGCAGCCAAGGTTGCAAAACGCTGCAAGTCCGCTGGCCACGACTGCTCTGACACCGCCGAGGGCAGCAGCAGGGCGCGGGGTCGAGACAGTTCCCCCGGGGGCGCGGGGTTGGGACCCACAGGCTGCGGGCGCCGGGCAAGGCTCTTCCGAGACCGCGCCCCGGGCTCCGTTGGAGTGACCCGCTTGCAACTTTCATTTTCGAAGCCTCATTTTTCTCATTTCTGCGCTCAGAACTGTGCTTCCGATCTCCTCCCACCTCCAGCTTCCCCAGAGAGTTGAAAATAGCGAACTGTCCAATTTGAACGTTAAGAACGGGACAAGCCCATAGGTAAATTGGACTCAGAAGACAGAGATCGCAGGGTGCTGTTGTTGAGTTATGCGAGGTGGAACCAGAGGATTGAACAGAAATCGAGCTCGATCTGGCCATGGCAGGCCCCAGCTCATTGCTTCAGGTTTGAAACTCCCGTGTGCAATGGACGTCCAGTCGGGGCTTCCTTCATGAAGCCTCAGATCTACCTGCCCGGTAGTCAGGGAGGGACAGCAGGCGAGGAGGGCAGCCGTGGTCTAGGGCACCTGGGTTTACTCTCTTGTTCCTCGGACGAACAACTGGCGAGCGTTCCCCTGTTTTCGGTAGAGTCAGCTCTTTGAGTCATTTCCCCATGTTTTGAAGGATAACTTTTTTTCCCTTCAAAGGTGATGTGGGCTGTGGTCTCCAGCTTGTGCAGTTCCCCGCTCTACGTACGCAAGGACGGATAGAGTGGGGGGAGGCCGGGGGGGTCCTCGCCTACTTCTTTGCGCCTTCTCTGTCCCTCTGTCCCCGGTGGGCATTATTGCACTATGGCCTGCTGGAGACAGCCCCTCACCCCTCTATTTTCGCTGCCCCTCTTTCTCTCTTCCTCTTTCTTATGGAAATTTCCTACCACAAAGAAATGGTCTGATGTCATGAACACACAGGTGCAGAGGGGAGGAGTCCCTCCATTCTTTTGAAGCAAAGCCCAGCGCTTCTATCATTAATGGATTATTATTTCAGCACAATACTTCCTTAATCTCCCCAATCCGTCTCTAGCTCTGATCCTTCACACCCACCACTGGCTGCCCTCGCCTGTCATCACTTCCCTGTAAAGCACAGGCCTGCTCAGGGACACTCCTGATTTCACTCTTGTTCCTCAGGGGATAGCACATTTCTTCTCTAGTACAAAACAGTCCCCGGCAGCTGGCATTCCAGAGCCCCTGTCATGTCTGTGGTGTTCCTTGTCTGTTAGGTGTGTCCTCAGTGATTTAAAGCAGTTCCAGCATTTCCTCTACATCATGGGTGAAGAGGACTTTTGTGAACTAAACTGACACCGCCCACCCCTCTGGGAGTTTAGGAACAAGCTCAGATTTTACTCATAGAAGAGATGGCAGGGAAGGACAGACCAGCTAACCAAACAAAAATAGTACTGTATCGCCTCTTCCTTTTTTTCTTCATCACTCCTTGAAGATTTTCTGCAAGTTTGAACATTTATCTGTTAAGTAAGTGGAGGTTCTGAGGTAATTAAGTGCTCAACCTTTAAATGTTGAAATGTTTCATTTAATCAATTGGATGGGAGTTTTCTCATTTTAGTGAGGGTAGTACATTGTGTATATAGGTGTAGTTCCAGTCCTTTTTGAAGGCTTACAGTACTAATTGAACTCTGTGTGAACCAGAATATTGATGAAACGTCTACTAGTCGCTTTCCTTGTCTCCTGGACAAAATACCTGATACCCACAATTTAGAGTAGAGGTTTACTTTGGCTCACAGTTTTTAGAGGATTTAGTCTGGTTGGTTGGTTCCAAGGCTGAAACAGCATGGCAGAAGAGCGTGGTGGAGGAAGGGGCTCAACCCAAGGCAGGCAGAGAGCAGAGGGAGAGGAGAACTCAGAGTGCATCCTTCCAGGTCACACAGTCGGTGATCCACCTCCACCAGGCCCACCCACCAAGGGCACAGTCAGCTATGAACTTGTTAATGTACTAATCCGCTGATAAATATAGAACTCTCTTGATCTGTTCACCTTCTAGAAGCTCTACCTCGGAATATAAGAGGTTTTAAATGGGTATTTTACCTCTTTTTTGAAACAGCATCTTGCTATGTAGTCTAGGCTAGGCTGGAACTCACTGTCAGTTTGTTGTGTGGAACTCAAACTCCAGGTAATCCTCCTGCCTCAGCCACCCAAGTGCTGAGATTACAAACTTTATCTCCTACCATGCCCACTGTAGAAGGGACATTTTAGATCTAAACCATAACAGAGCATGACCCAGAAGACACCTTGGAATTATCTCTATTGAAAATCTAATGCCAGTTGGCTTTGGGATTGTTTGCTTGCTTCTAATAACAGCTAAAACTGTGGACTGATTTCTGTGTGCCAGGCACTGGATCAAGTGCTTCTCCAGCTTCCCAGGGTCTCTACTGCACTGTGCTTTTCACTCTCACAGCTTCACATACTGTACTGTCAGGAGCACACTGAATGGCCTCCCAGGCCTTCTGAAAGTGAAAGCCTCTATGACCCTGTAACTATTGCATTCTTCATGCCTTTAAATCCAGGAACATATGGATGATGCCAAGCTCTATTGCCACTCAGACAGTACCCCCCCCCAATCACAGGGGCAGAGGTCTCAGTACAAGGAAACAAATCTTTAAACTGAACAAAAAGGACAAATTCCTTAAACTGCCATTCTTAAGTAATATACCCTGGAACTCTCTTCTCTAAACAGTCTTTCACTTTTCTGCTAGGGAAATCTTTCAAGTTCATCCCCTCAAGGTGCCCTTTGTATTGTCTCAATGTAAAGTATTTGGGTTCTTTTAATTCTAATCTTTTCAGCAACCAAGTTCTCTTCTGCTTCGGCTTTATAGGCTCCAGCTTTTGGTTGTTGTTGCTATTGTTGCTTGGAGACAGGGTCTCACTTTGTAGTTCAGGCTAGCCTTGACCTCACCATATAGCCCAAGCTGGCCTCGAGCTAAAAGTAATCCTCCTGCCTCAGCCTCTGACTCCTGGGATTACAGGTGTGCATCACCACATCTGGCTAGGCCCCAGCTTTAATAGGAGCTGAGCTTCCTTTTTGGTGAAACTGAAAACTTTAAAAATTACCCAGCTGTGCTATTTGCTCTTGATTCTCCATGTAGAGCTGGCTAAAAGCCCCCAGCAGTACCTATTCCATAGCCTGTATGTTGGGATGCTTTGAAATTTCCTGTGCCAGATTAATTAGTCCACCCCCTTAGTTTCCCACAAAGTCCCAAGATATGAGCAAAATGAAGACAAATTTTCTGCCAGAGCCTAACATACATGGGCTCAAGTACAAGTGCTGATGGAGTCCTTGTTCCCAACAGAAACCTCCCGAGTCTGGTGTGTACCCTCTATCTTTTAATCAGCATTTTAGTCTTCTGAGCTTCAACCAGAATCTCCCATTAAGATGGACTGACAGCTCTTTAGGGCTGCTTTTCCAGCCAGTGTCTAAACATTTCCTAACTCCTTCCACAGACCACTTTCAAAGGCTTGTGAACCACATGATCATGTAGTGTCCCAGCAACAACCCCTCTCTGTGTGCCCAAATCTGCATTAGTAACTTTCTCATTGTGAGACATAAAATACCAGACACCTGAAATTTAAAGAGAGGTTTATTTTGGCTCATGTGTTATTTCCTAGTCAGCTGGCTCCAAGGCAGGCCAGTGAGGCACAGGGGCATGGCAGAGGGAAAGAGCCTCATGGCACAGTGGCTGGGAAGCAGAGGGTGAAGGGAGAAGCGAGGGAGGAGAGGAATCCTTGAGGCCACACCCTCAGTGACTTGGGTTGTCTCACCAGACCCCATCACTTAACAGCAAGTCAGTGATGAGCCCCACAATCCAGTCACCTTCCAGAAGTCTTGTCTATGAGCACATGAGGCATTTGGGGGACATCTAGGGGAGCCCAGCCTAGGCAACTTAGCAATTTGTCAAAAATTAAGAATTTTAAAATGGAGTAGGAGTTGAGAATGTAGCTCAGTGCAAAGACCCTCCATTCAATTCCCAGTACTGCAAAAATAAAATAAAACAATAAAATAGGATAGTGGTGATAGTTACACAACATTATAAATAATCAAAAAAACCCGTTGAATCGTGTACTTTAAGAGGAAGAATTTTATGGTATGTGGATTATGTATCAGTAAGGCTGTTATAAAATAAAAATTAATCATATACACCACCAAATATTTAAGTGAATAAAAGAATAAATGGATCTATTGACATTGTATGTTCTTGAAACAATATTTCAGGGTTTGTTCCATATGCTAGTAGTATAAAGTACTAGACAAGTTTGTAACAATTCTTTATTTTAAATATATGTTGATAGATACTTGTTTTCTTTTTTTTTTTCCTTTCACTTTTTTTTTTTTTTTTTTGAGACAGGGTCTAGCTGTGTAGTGCAAACTGGCTTTGAACTCACTTATGTAATCCACACTGATGTCAAACTCACAGCGATTCTTCCACCTTAGCCTCCCGAGTGCTGGGATTAGAGGCATGAGCCATCATATCTGGCTCCAACATTTGTTTTTAATTTTTCTTATTATAATTTTACATTCAGTATCCTATATATAGTACAGGTCATTTCACAAATGGATGGGTATTTATAAAATAAATATGTAAAAGATTTCTAGGTCAAGAAGTATCTGCATTGCCAAAGTGACTGATACTACCAAATGGTTTTTCCTCGAAGAAGTTGCATGGACTCTCCCTCCTACCAGTGGCTCATTACCTCCCACTCTCACCCCCAAAACAAGGCGTCCAACCTTTGGATCTCCAGCAGTCTGAACAACCACAGTGTCTCCAGCTCATCTAAATCTGTGTTTCTGTCTGTGGAAGAGAGGCTGGGAGAATCCTGTTTCTCTGAAGCTCTGACAGCCATTCTGGGCTTAAGGGCTGTGGGGCAGTGTGGGAAAACAGAATCAGGGCTCACCCCTCCAGGAATGGCTCAAAATCTCCAGAACAGGGTGTGAGTAAGTCATGGTGTAAAATAGTTGTATCACTATTTATTGCAAATATGTGCTAGATGCCTGCTCTGTGTGGGATGCAATTCGAGTATCTGAAGAGAACTGGTTAATCAGGAACGCTCCCTCAGGGCTTTGCAGCTCATTAACAGAAGTTCAGTTCCTCCTTGTTCATGCTTGGATGTGGATAAGAAGCAACATTAAGCAGCTCAGAAAAGTCAGTGGCTTGATGTGATGTTAAATGGGCACTGGGAGGGCTCACACAACCAGATTTAGGCAAAATGTCTGGGAGACCTGTGCAAAACAACCTGCAGCTTTATTATTATTATTTTTATATCTTTCCCTCTAGAAACTGTCTACCTTGATCATGCAGGAGCCACCTTGTTCCCCCAAAGCCAGCTCACAAACTTTACTAAGGATCTCATGGAAAATGTCTATGGTAAGAAAAAAAATATTCCTCCAAAACTTGTTTTAACCAACTACTATGTTTATTCCTGCTAAGTCTATGTTTAATGATGTTGGTTGATAGATGGAGATTACACCAAGCACACAAAGCTGACGAAGCCTCATGTCAGACAGGGGTTCAGGCAAGTGACCAGGGTGATTGTGTATCATCCACACAGGGCCATGATGGAAGGGTCCAGCTCAGTGATACACAGGTTACTCCCAGAAGGCTGGGTCTGTGTCAGGAAGGGTACAGAAGTTTGAAGGTTCTGTGTTTGGTACTATGGGTGACTCTGCATGGTGCAAAGGGTGAGGCAGCAGGAGGAACATCATTCATTCATTCATTCATTCACCACATAAATGTTTACTGGGACACTGTGCTTTAAGGGGCACAGTGATATAAGGGGAGCAAAATAAACATGGTCATTTTCTTTGTGGAAAGTATAGACTAGTCGCAGAAGACAAGATCTTAATCAAGGGATCACCAAATATATGTAATCACGCCTGTGTGAATGTCTATGACCCAAAGGTATGTGGCACATAGGAGTCTGTATTTGCAGTGACAGTGGTTGGCAGTGCACATGTCAGGGAAAGCTCTATTGGGAGTGAAGTAGATGCCAGAGGATGAGCCAGATTCACTAGGAAAAGAAGAGAAGAAGGTGCACAGGCAGTGGTAATAGCATAAGCCAAGATCTAGTAGGGGTTTCAGGAATCAGCTGAGGTCTATGGAGAGAGAGGAGCATGGCAGAGGTGTCTGGGGAGAGGTAGGGAGAGGCAGGCCTGTGCAGACCACTGTGTCTTAGGACCAATGGGCTACCATTGAGGGCATTTGTCAGAAGCACAGCTGTTCATGGGGTGACCTTGGAAAGAGAGTTTGAAATAATAGCAGCTGTAATATGTGGCAATTACAGTTATCAGTATCATTCATCAATGACTCATATATGCATCAGGTACTGTCCCAAGTGCTTTCCAAGTATTATCCTTGTTATCCTGACAACAGCCCAAGAAATACAGGTTCTCTCATTACCCTAATTTATAGGTGTGCATATAAGAGGATGGGTAACTAACCCAAGGCTGCACAGCCAGGAAGGACTCGAGTTGATTAGCCATTTGGTTCCAGAACCAAACCCTTACTCCAGCCCAGCTACCTCTAGTCATTTTAGTCCTATTATGCCACACTAGCGTGTTTTAACCTCAGCTCTGGGCAGCCAGTTAAACTTAATATCTGAGGAAAAAATCAAAGATGTAAAATCATTGCATTACAGGGATGCACATGTACTCATGTTTACAGCTGCACAATTCCTGATAGCTAGACCTTGGAAACAGCTTATATGTCCATCCACAGACAAATAATGTGCTGTTCATACACAATGCAGTACTACTATGGGGTAAAGAGAGATCAATGTAAGGTATTCATAGGTAAATGGATGCATCTTGATACTATAATGCTAAGTTACATATACACACAAGCTTATATATTGCATGGTTTCTTTTATATGGGAAAATCAACTATATCTATATCTGTATCTATAGCTATATAATGGATAAGTGGAAAGTAGGGAAATCTTTTTCAAATAGATAAGGGAATGAGATGGAGGCAGGGAGAAAGGAGGAAAAGGAGATGGAAAAAAAGAATTGAAGAAAAAAATGAAAATAAAACTTTTATGAATAGGAAGTAGATCAAGAGATGGAAGGAGCAGGATGGGAGGAAAGAGGATGAAAAAGAAAAAAAAAAGAATTAAGATGTATTATGTACCAATCCACCACAATAAATACAATCACTATATACTACAAACATGTATTAATAAAAAGTTTTTAAAAATGAACCTGGGGAGGAGGGATCCAAGATGGCCGATTGATAGGGAACACGATAGAAAGCCTCTCTGAAGAAAACGACTCAGATGCTAGAATCTAACACCAAGGAGAAGACCTGACAAAAGGAGAGGAATTCTCATGACCCAGGAAGAAACTGAGGAAAAAGAAAAAGAAAAAAAAAAAAGAAGCGTGGATGGAGGGCTGGAGCCGGGCACGCTCCTGTCGCTGTACTGGGCATGTCTTAGAGTCAGGTGACTCATGATCCAGCTGAGATCGCAGCCCTGCCGAGAGTTGGTGTTGGTGAGCTCGAGACCCTTGGCGGGAGGAGGCGCTGCAACAGGGAGTTGAGCTGTGTGGACTTTGGTGAGTCAAGGGGACTGGATTCCCCAGAGCGGGATGAACCGATAGATGACATTTTGGAGTTGGGCAGGACAGGCTTGAATCAACAACTGAGGTGGCATCAGTCGGCAGCTCCTGGCCCAAAGTGGATTGGTGGGAGCTGCTTGAGCTGGGCAATGCCCCTAATTGGGACTCAATAGCCAGGGGCGAGGCTGTCCAGAACCTGTGACATCCACACAGAACACACAAACATGCTGAAGCACTCACTGGTTGACTGACTTAGGGGAGGGGCTGGCCCACAGCACCCCTGCCTGTGCCTTGCAGATCAGCAGTGGACTGGGGTGGGGGTGGGGGGGCAGCACTTCCCTAGCCATACAAGCCATGCAAGCAATACAAACTATTAAATCAAGAAAAACTGCAAGCAATACGAAAGGCCTGGAGACTGCCACCACTCACACATCTGAAAGAAACCAGAAATACAAGAGAGAGAAACAGCAAAAGGCCTCTAACAGCCAAACCAGGGAAAGTGAGCCCAGGAGATTGCAGAGGAGGTTGACAGCAGCAAACATGCAATATCAGACACGGACTCATCGGAAATAAAGAATACTTCCATGACCTCATCGATGAATTTAAATCTGAAATTCTAACTCAGGTGAAGCAAGATATAAGAAGATTAACAAAAGAAATGCTGGGTACTCCTCAAGAAGACACAAATGGAAGAATGGAGGAACCCAGAGAAAGGGGAGAAGCCTTTGATGAAGAATATAAACAAAATCTAGAATACATGAAACAGATCCAAAGAGAATATCAGGAAATTAAAAACTCCATTGAAAGCTGGCAAAACTCCTTAACAGAAACTAAAGACAGACTTTCAAAACTTGATAGATTTGCAATGTATGATTGCACAAGGAAGGACCTATTAAAAATAAGAAGGAACCAGGAAGTAATGATACAAAGGCTACAAGATGACAAGAGGATTTATAACTTAAGAACAAAAAATGTGAACAAAGATGCAGGGACAAATACAAATGAAATAAAAAGGCTATTCACAGAAATAATTAAGGAAAACTTCCCAAGCATAGGAAACAGAAATGATATTCAGATATACAAGGCATACAGAACTCCAGCCAGCTATAACCAAAACATATCTACACCCAAACATATAATAATCAGGATTCCAGAAATCCATCACAAGAACGGAATATTAAAGGCAGTCAGAGAAAAGAAACAGATTACCTGTTAAGGAAAACTCATCAAAATCACAGCAGACTTCTCCATGCAAACTATTAAATCAAGAAGAGCTTGGAGTGAAATATTCCAAGCCCTGAAAGAAAGTAACTTCCAACTCAGATTGAAAGTTACTGTCTCTCAAAATTAATGGAGAGACAAGATATTTCCACAACAAAGAGGAACTGGAGGAGTTTGTGACCACCAATCCAACCCTGCAAAGAATACTGAAGGACATTCTAGAAAGAGAGAAGAAAATCACCAGGATTCCAGGAACAATGGCAGAAAGGCCTCAATGAAAGGGGCAGGCAGTGGAATGAAGGAGAAAAGTAAACAACCATGACAGAAAAATAGCATAGCAGAGATGAGGCAGAGAAGATTGGCTATATCGCTGTTTTGTCTTGACTGATTTTATTAGAATCTGGTATGCTTGAGAGTATCAAGTGTGAGGGTAGAGGCAACTACTCTGAAGAAGACAAGATTCAATAGCATACCCATTCTGGTTTGATTATTAACTGTCTTTAAAGTCCTATAATGTCTCCAATGTTAGGTTTTTATTAATAGTGCTATGTACTGCTAAGTTTATACTATGCCTGATATGCAGACAATTTTATTGAAAATAACAAGAGACATCATAGTAACTACCATAGACTAGTATTGTGGTTTTATATGTCCTTTTTGTTTTTCTCTAGGAATTTGTATTGTTAACTTGTTTTGATTTTTTTTCTCCTTCTGTTACAGAAAGGCTAGGTATACATTTAGAGACTTATACACGTGTAGAACTTCTAAACAGTTTATGAGAAGGAATTATAGTTATTGTAAAGAAAAAAAGAGAAGAAAATAAAGTATTCTAAAGGATATAACTGCATGTATGCTTAAGTGTGTAGGATTGATAACCATATTAATAAGTTTTTATTGGATAGATGAACAGAACCGGTTGCCGTCTCACTGTTGAAATGTCTACTTTGTAGACTTTACTTTTGTAACTTGAACAACTACTTCTAAGAGGAAAATATGTAATTATCAACTAGTGATTTCTTACTGGTTATTATTTCTGTTTTGTTTTGAAATTTTGTATTATTTCTACCTTCTTTCTGTTTCATTTTTTTTTCTTTAAATAAAAAAAAGAAAAAAAAAATGAACCTGGGGAAACCATCAGGGAAGCTGCCAACTAGGAACTTTATCTTGACTTTAATCTGTGATTTTCAGAGAGACCTGGCGCAATTCCCCTTCTATAGCCTTGATAGGAACCATAACCCTGGTAAAGCTGTTAGCCCGAGAGGTGGCTGCTTGGGGTTTCCGTTGATCCTGATGATACAGGGCTAAGATCCTAGGTGAGGGAAAGTGATGAGGACAAGTATCAAGTCCCACAGGTTACTAGTGATATGAAACATGAATTACTGGTAACTGCATTGACCAGAAACCCAGTGTGACCCTTCGGTGTGAGGTAGGGGCAAAACACTAAAGTAAAAAAAGCCAAACCTGCGTGAACAAGCACATGTAGCCCTGCGCCTGAGAAATGCCAGGCCAGGCCTTGCCAGAGCTCTGTGCTTTTGTCTGTAAACTGAGTTTGGAGAGTGAGTAGTATTCTTTGGGATGCACAAGGGGATATTGTGTGCGTGTGCATGTGTGTGTGCGTGTGTGTGTGTGTGTGCAGGGCGGATAGATGTCACCAAGGGGCAGGGAGGTTGGGAGCCTTTTGTTTCCAGAATGGGAAACCAAGGGGCCTGATCTCTTCACATATTTGGTGGAGGAGGAGATGGGTGCTTTCCTACAGGGACAATTCCAGCAGCAGAGGAGGGAATAGTGGTGCAGAAGAGGGGGCTATGTAAGTGGCATTCATGGCCCTGTCTCCTGAGGTTGTGTCTGGTTCTCTGGAGTTAATGGACAGAGGCTCTGGCCACCTGTAGGGGAACTGACAGAAATGACTTTTGGCCTTGTTGCCTCTGAGCTGACTTCGGGCTCTAAACCCCTTTTGCTGGGCCCCATTTTATTTAAAAAGTGAAAGGAGGCGCCCCCTTCAGCTTTGAGTTGTGTCTTGCATATCCTAAAATCCCTCTATTTCAAATATAGAATTCAATGTTTTTTTAGTACTTTCACTGAGTGAGCCAACCATCTCTGTCAATCACTTTCATTCTCCCATGAGGTCCTTCATGCCCATTTGCTGTTAGTCCCCATTGCCACCCCGGCCTCTAATCTACTAGTTTCAGTATCTCTGCACAGTGTAGTTGCCTAACTGGGCATTTCAGTTAAATGAAATCACACTGCAGCTTGTAGCTTCTAAGTCTGTCATTTAGTGTGTTTTTGAAGTTTGTTTATGGCATAGTCAGTAGTTTGTCCCTTTTTATTGCCAAATAATTGTCCATTGTGTGAATATACTGTATTTTGCCTATCTATTCCCCAGTTCATGAGCATTTATATTGTTTCTGGATTTTGGCTTTATGACTAGAGCTACTGTGAACATTTGTATACAAATCTTTGGATGAACATACATTTTTATTTGTCTTGGGTAAATAACTAGGAGTGGAATTGCTGGGTTATGTGGTAGTTTTATCTTTAGCTTTTTGAGAGATGGAGGGAGAGCATTTTGAAAGAACACAAAAGGAGAAAACATGGTAATGACCCTAATGCTTTGTCTTTGTGACCTGCCAGGTAATCCTCACAGCCAGAACATCTCAAGCAAGCTCACCCATGACACTGTGGAGCAGGTGCGTTACAGGTGAGTGACAGAGACACCTGCCTGTCCTGGCCATGTATGTGTTCCTTCTAAACATCTGCCCTTACCCTACAAAGATTCTGAGTAGGTTTCAGGACGATCACATTTAGCTCTAAAGGAATGCATACATGATGATAAGTATCAGTCGGAGGACACAAAGGTGAGATTAAGTACCAAATTGGGTAGACAAGAAGCCCAGGTAGGTGGCTGTGTAGTTGCACAGTTGTTTAAAGTAGGCACGAGGGGATGATGAAATCACAAGGCATGACCTGGGTTCCAAGGTCTTGTTTTCAGAAACAAAAAAAAGCACTGTCTATTTATATCCCTCTTTGTTTGTTTGTTTATTTATGTATTTATTTCTGAGAAAAAGTCTTTTTTTTTTTTTTTTTTTGGTCCAGAGGATCAAACTCACGACTGCACACTTGCAAGGCAGGTGCTTTTGCCACTGAGCTAAATCCCCGGCCCATGAGACAAGGTCTTGCTAAGTTGCCCAGGCTGGTCTTGTGTTCCTCCTTCCTCAGCCACTTCATAGCAGGCATTTCAGATGTGAGCCACTACGCCTGATACCACCCCCACCCCATCTCTTTTAACTAGTTGTTAAATGGCTTGTTATAGTTTTAAACATGTATAGTTGGTTCCTGGTAATTAATTTCCAGGTGGTACCTAAAGCTACCTGTATAATACAACTTCAAGTTATTTCAGATTTGAAAATAACAGTTTGGTGATAGAGTTGCCAAGATTAAAAGGGATGTGAAACAGGTTGATGACTGAAAACTTGTGATGGACCTGGGGAGGAGACACATCAAAGAAGAAGGTGTATTCGGCCAACACCAAGTTCATTGTAGGTTTCTATATGTTGCATTGGAGATGGATTAGTCTCCAGTGACATCCTCTGCCTCAGTCCTAACTTCACAGCTGTGGGAAAACCTATCTGGAATTTGTCTAGCTACTAGGGTAGATAGGTTCTACTTTGTAGAAGTAACCTCCAGACAGTGTGGAGGCCCAGACACTGCCTAACTCTCTGCTTCTTCCAGGGTTCTGGCGCACTTTCACACCACACCTGAGGACTATAGCATGGTTTTCACATCTGGGAGCACGGCTGCCCTCAAACTGGTGGCAGAGGCCTTTCCATGGGTGTCCAGAGGCCCAGAGAACAGCAAGAGTCAGTTCTGTTACCTCACCGACAACCACACCTCTGTGGTAGGCATGAGGAAGGTTGTCGAGGCCATGGACGTCACATCCACTCCAGTCAGCCCAGAGGACATGCGGTCAGCCGAGGAACGGGGTGCTGTGGCCTGTGACCCTGACTGCCGGCTTCCGCACCTTTTCTGTTACCCAGCCCAGAGTAACTTTTCGGGAACTAGATATCCCCTCTCCTGGATAGAGGAGGTCCAGTCTGGGCGGCTGAGCCCTGTGAATGTGCCTGGGAAATGGTTCGTGCTGCTGGATGCAGCCTCATACGTGAGCACCTCCCCTTTGGACCTGTCGATTCACCAGGCAGACTTTGTCCCCATCTCCTTCTATAAGATCTTCGGATTCCCCACGGGCTTGGGTGCTCTGCTGATCAATAATCGCGTGGTTCCATTACTGAGGAAAAGCTACTTTGGAGGTGGGACCGCCGCTGCCTACCTTGTGGGAGAAGACTTTTACGTCTCCAGGCCTTCGGTGGCTGAAAGGTAACCTCATCCTGGGGGTGGCTGGTGCAGCTCACCAAAGCAGGTTGGCATGTGTCTGTCACCTGTGGGATTATGCAAGGGGTGTCTAAGCCTCAGAGTTAGGGGTGCTGGTCATTGCTGGCAGGGATGGGTTGGCAGCAAGACTAGATCTGGGAGGCAGAGGTTGGTTGGAGCATGCCACAGGTGGCTCAGTGACTTCAGTCCCTGTGAGTAGCTTGCTCCGTAGTGGTGGGGGACTAGCCCTGCAGATAAAAGCTCTGAGAAGAGGTGAAAAGGCATGGGACTTGACCCCACAACACTCACAAGTGGTGGCAGCAATTGCTAAGGATTTTAAGCGTGAACTCAGTGGCAGCTGGAGCCAGCTCTGCTTGGCTTGTTAGCAGGAAGGCTCAGTAGGACCAGAGGCCTCCAGGACTAGAGGGCAGCGTCCATGGGAAGGTGAGGAAAGGCTGTCCTCAAACAGGTGGGGGGGCCTTGCTGGCTTCCTTGGCCTCTGCCATTGGTGGTGAACCTGTCTCACGCATGTCATAGTGGGCACACAGAACCCTCTCTGATGGCAGGCGAGCCAGCGTATGAGTGTTTTCTAAACTAAAACCGCTATATTCAGGTTCAATTGCAGTGCTGGCACTTTGCGATTAATAAGTGGGCTTTGGGTTGCAGTTTGGACACTCCTGTCTGAAAGGTTTGCCCACTGCCTAGCGCTTCCTCAGGCTACAGGAAAGCTGATGTGGATTATAGTGAGGACTCTCTGAGGTGGCGGTGGCAGCACCATCACTTTGAATACATGTGGCAGATGAAATGGTCACTGACCTGGACTTCTGCTGAATCCAGCAAGAGGGACCACCATGAGGTTGAAGTAGAGAACTAATCACCCTGCTGGTGTCAGAAAAAGCCTGGGGCTGAGGGGAAGGTAGCTTAGTTTGCTACAGCCCTAGGTGCAGCCTCTCGGTCCTGCAGACAGGGCCACACCTTGGTGGTAGAGTCAGCGTTGGCTGTTGGCCTGCAGCTGGGCTGCTGAGGGGGTGGGTTAGCAGCTGGGGGACATGTAGCTTGATTTCTGCACCTCATGTTTTTCCTGTAACGTGGGAGTGATGGTACTATCCTTTTACAGCTAATGTAGGTGAAGCAGCAGGGGAGAGAGGGCATTAATACGTGTTATGAGACAGTTTGCAATTTTTTTTTTTTTATAAAGGACATTTCCATGGTTGGGGGATTCTAAAGCAGGAATACTAATGTGAAATCTTTAAGTCCATGTATGATAATTTACTGCATCATATAACCAAGCAAGAAATGAATGATTGGCACAACATAATGTAAATCAAAGGCAAAACAAAGAGAAACTAAAAATTTAACATGGCCATAGGACCCTGAAAACAAGGAAAGGCCAGCTTGTTATGGGCCAGGGCATGGCTGGGCTGGGCTGGGCCTCTTTGCTTTGATTTGGGTAGATTATTTTACATACAGCATATACCACCTGAAGATTCCCAGAAAGTATAACATATTCATTTGCCATTTTTTTCTTTTCTTTTCTTTTTTTGTGCTGGGAATTGAACTTAGGACCTTGAGCTTGCCAAGCAGGTGCTGTGAGCTCTATCCCTGGCCCTCATTTACCATTATAAGTGTAACTTTTTTCTTACAAACTTCAGACTAGAACTCAATATATAGTACTCAACCGAAATGCTTATTGAACCTCAATCATACTCTTCACCTTTTGTATTTTGTAATTCAATGAAATACAACCCTTGATGGAAACAAAAGGGTTTCCTCTCTTATTCTAAGGAAGAATTTAAATTATTAATACACTATTTATTGATGATCAAATAATGACTTAAATCATTATTAGTTAATCATGCTTAGTTTATTAGTGATTATTTACTGACTCAATTGTGATTCATCAATTAATAATTGATTCATGATTAATCATGAGTGCTATGTGTATTACCATTAGTTTTTTGCTCTTTATTTTTTCAGACCATTTTCTTTATTAGTACATGTTTCTTTTTAATTGTATCAATACATATTTGCAGCACATGAAGTTTATATTCATCTTGATTCTTTTTTAAATTCCCTTCCCATTCGCCTCCCTCCCTCCATCTCTAAATCTTCTTTCCCATTTTTATTCTTGTTATTATTCCTAGATCATGTTTATGACATATAATGTTTGTACTCATTGTGAGTATTTGATACCTCTACATAAAGTGTCTTAATTCTTCTTCTCCTTTCTCTTCCCCTCTCTCCTCACCCTTGGTCTCCTAGACTGCTTTCCATTTGCAAGAGATCTATCCCATTATTTCTTACCCATCCTTTATTGTGTTCTTGGTACTTTCTGTACTCATGTGAGAGATACTGGTATTTAAGCTTGTATGTCTGAGTTATATTACTCATATTTTCCAAGTGCATCCATTTTCCTACAAATGTCTCAAATTTATCCCTCTTTATAACTGAGTAGTGTTTCCATAAATACCACATTTCTTTATCCATTCATCTGTTGATGGGCATACAGGCTGCTTCCAGGATTTAGCTATTATTAATTGTGCTGCTATGAACATTGGCATGCATATGGTGCTGTAGTATGATGTCTTTTACTCTTTTGGGAAAATACATGGAAGGGGAATAGCTGGGTCATATGGAACTTCTAACTTTAGTGCTTCGAGAAATACCCATACTGGTTTCCATAATGGTCATACTAGATTACATTCACACCAACAGTGTACATCATGTTTGCAGCACATAATTTTTACATCCCTTGTAGGGCATTGGTATATGCTCATAATTCATCTTAATTCCCTCTTATCCTGTTCCCTTCCCTCCCTTCCCCCTCCACCCATCTCTCAATCCCCTTCTTTGTTTTGTATGTTTTCATAATGTTTACACAACTTGTGTGGATTAGTTCCATAAAGAAATTAGCATTGCAGTTACAGTATTTTAAGCACAGCTTATTTCTAGAGTGTTAAAATACAAAGTACAGTGTTTCCCCTGAAAGCCTTAACTGGCCTAAGGCAGCGATTGCTCATCATTCTATCCCCTGAGTTCTGCCCTTCCCCAGGGGTCTCCTTGAAGGCCAGGACACCTCACATCCTGTCACTCTTCCATGTGGAGCCTCCCAGCACTTGGAGTTTCACGCCACCTCTACGTCTCTCTGTCTCCTGCCTCAGTCCCCTGGCTCGCTCAGGCCCAGTCCCCAGTCCCTGATCTGTTCTCCCCGCGGTGTGCCAGGCTTCTGCTGCCCAGGGCCTTGCACGCCCTCTCTCCCTGCAGTGTTGTTTCCTTGGGAACTGTCATCTTGGCCCTGGTGAACATTAATTCTTTCCCTTGCTCCTGACCTCCCTGCTTACATGATTTTTCTCAGAGTGGACTCATTCCGACCAACTGCATCTTCATGGGACTTTTTAGACTCTGGCATGTTGCTTGCTTGGTTTTTCCACTTATGCATCTTCATGAGACTTTTTAGACTCTGGCATGTTGCTTGGTTGGTTTCTCTATGTCTGTTTGCTGGGTTTTATTCCTTGTTTCATAGAATGTAAGGCTATGAGGGCAGGGATTTTGTCTATCTCCTTCTCCACTGTACCCTTATGATCTAGGACAGTGCCTGACCCACAGTAGGTGGAAAAAAACTTGATGATAATTCTAATGAAATGAATAAGTACGAAATGCACAAATAACATTCTGACAGGAAGGTGTGCATCTGCGATATTAATGAAGACAGTGTCATTTTAACTTAAATCAGTGGGTCTGTACACTTACGAGCTTGCACACTGTCAAGAACTTCATAGCTGCTTTGCTGATCGCTCTGAATTGATGCTCTGTCAGTGGTGCCCTCTTGTGGTTAGAGAGCAGTATTTCAAGAGCCTATGGTGCTATAGGCTTAAAATCCAAATCCTTCCTTGGATAGCAAAGCCGTCTCTTGTTTTGTCAAAGCGGTTCAAAGTAGTAACTTTTTTTTTTTTTTTGGCTCTTTATCACCCTGCCATTCTACCTTGGTAGTCTGAAGTAGTTCTGGAAAGCTGCAGAGCTGGCCAAGGCCATACACAGCCAGGTGGGTCTTCTGAGGGAGAGAGCAATGATTCACAAGAGGCAGAGGGTACCTCTGGAACGTGATCACTCTCCTGGAATCAGATGGTCCTTACATACTACACAGTGCACTTGCAGTGTGTTTGCCACAGCTTGACCTTGTTCCACTGCTCCCACACTGCAGGTTTGAAGACGGTACCATCCCATACCTTGACGTGATAGCATTAAAGCATGGATTTGATGCCCTGGAGCGCCTCACAGGTCAGTGAACCTTCTCACCCACACGGAATTAGCTCTCATGAGCCAAGTCCTCAAGAGAGTCCTGGTATGGGTATGGTTCTGAAGGAGATGATGTTTGTACAGGGGAGCAAGTGGCACATACCAGTAGTAACTGGACATTGAGTGCAGTTCAATCTGATTCGAATTATCTTCAAAATGACTTCTCAGAGCAAGAAAACAAAGAGGGTATTGTGAGGTTTTCTGTTGCTTGTCAGTTAAAAGAATTAACAGGTAGGAGACATTCTGAATCAGAAGCTTAGTAGCTGTGGAGGTGCAGTACATGGTATCTGAACTGGGAATGGTAATCCCAGGGGTTTACTCAGTTCTCCCCTTGCTGGATCTAAAGTTACACTGAGGAGCTGGTGATAAGTCCATTGTGCTCTCAAAGGAGTAGTGGCTCAGGGAGCTGGTAGTAGGAAGGCTAGAATTTAAACCCAGGCTGACTAATGCAAGTTCCGGGTCATTATCTCTGTCACTGGCCTTTGCATGAAGTACAGCTTCTTTCCTGATTTGTGCTTTGGGTATGAACAATTGGAGAACACCCACTGGAGGCTGGCATACAAACAGATGCCGTGTCCCATCTTCCAGGGATGGACACAAAAGAACACAATGGCAACAGCTTGTCTGGTGAGCCAGGCATGATCCATGGTGCTATGCTTGTGGGCATTCCTTCTGGAGCTGAGCTCTGAGAACTGGGTGGTGCTGGCCATTCAGGCCAGAGTTGTGGTGAGCCAGGAGTGGGATTTGCTGGTCAGGCAGCCTTGTCTCTCTATTGTTACAATAATGGGACTCTTCAGGTTCTCAGCCTCAGCCCAGGACTGGGGCAGATGGGATTCATGGATAGGAGGGTCACCCTGATGGTGAAGCAGGGCAATGAGTGGGCATTGTCCAAGATAGAAGGAGAAGGTGGACAGGCAAGCATTGAAAAACAAGCTTTTTTCCAAGAAGTATATTAGCAGGACCCCCACCCCCATCCCCAGCCACAGGTGGCAGCATCTAACAGGACTTGGGGCACCTCTGAAAGCAAAGGTTGACAATCCTGGTCCATATTATAGCGAACCTTGATTTTTTTCCTATTAAATTGCTCTTTTTAAAAACAACTAATACATATATTAGTAAATATATATATATATATATTCATAAATACACAATTCAGTGGCTTTAAGTACACATGGTTGTGCAACTGTCACCAGCACCCACATCCAAAATGTTTTCATCATCTTAAACTGAAATTCTACCTGTTAAACTCTTAACTTCTTAATCCTTCTGCTCCCTAACCTCTGGTGACCACTAATATACCTTCTGCCTTTCTTGTTCCAGATACCTTATATAAAGGAATAATTCAGTGTGTGTCCTTTTGTGTGTAATTTATTTCATTTAGCATAGTGTTTTCAAGATTTATACTTAAGCATGTATTTTTAATTGCTTTGTATAATTAAAATGATTAAAAATTAACAAAAGCAAAGCACAAAAATATTTTAAGAATAAAATTGTATATTTTTGCCATCTGCTACCAAAGGGTCTAAATCATCTGAATTTTTAAGTAGTACTATATATATATGCACACACGCATATATTTAATGACAAGAATTCCTATAGAAAAATTCTACCTAAACTATTTTTCAGTACCAAAGACTTAAACCTGTATCGTATAGACAATTCTGTATCATTTACATGAGCACTTAAAATCATCAATGTGGGGTCCAGTTTCACCAATTGTAGTGATATTGGTTTCTTAAAAAGGAGAGAATGACTTTTCTGTGAAGTAAATGACTCTGCTTTTCTGCTTGGCATTGAGGTGGCATGGAGAATATTGCACGGCACACCTTCATGCTGGCTCAGTACACCCATACCACCCTGTCCTCTCTTCGCTACCCAAATGGATCCCCAGTGGTGCAGATTTACAGTGACTCTGAGTTCAGCAGCCCTGAAGTTCAGGGTCCAATCATCAATTTTAATGTGCTGGATGACAGCGGGAACATCATTGGTTACTCCGAGGTAGGTTTGCTTTTCATTTTACACTGATGCAACAGAATTGCTCTTTTCTGGAACATGGAAGTCTGCCAAGCCTTGAAATTTGTAGCAGAGACCTCTGTACCCCTGGAAGTATCTGGGATGAAGTGCATACACTTCTGGGGAGCCCCAACTCTTGCTCCCCAAATCTTTACCTCTCAATCACACAGTTCTAGCCAGCCGGGCTGTGGATTTTTCAAGCTCTTTTTACTCAGGTAAAGTAGGAAATTTTAAATTGGAAGAGAGAGGCTGATTCTTTTGTTACCAGTGGAACAGGTGATAGCTTGCCAGCAAGAGAAGACAGAAAAGTAATGTGGACAGACCACAGCTGAAGTCATTTTGTTACAGACCGCTTGGCATCTGATTGCATATCACCACGTTGTAACATCATTCAGTGGCAGATTGCCTTTTCTATGAAAAGCAGAAATAGTCCACAGAAGCTCTTACTTCTGTTTTAGTTCATGATTAGTTCAAAGAACGCTCTTAGCTTTTGAATCTTCCTGACTTGGACTCAAGATATGACAAACGACTCTCTTCTGTGCAGCCTGAATTCCTGACCCACTGTAGCCAGGAGCATACTACAGTGGTCTTATTCTTCCAAGTTTAACTGACCATTTTGCAGCAGTGGTAACCAGAACAGTGAGTTTGGGGGTTGAAAAATGGTCATGGGGGACTTCTGTCTTCTCTGTTTGGGACTGAGCTAGGATCTCCCTAGGAGCCGGGCTGTGGGTAGAGACCAAGATCTGAAGATAGACTTGTCCAGTGGTGCTGCTGAGTTCCTCCACCCGGGGCTAGGGACCTCTTGGATTCCACTGACAGGTTTTTACGCCACTGGGTTGCTAACCAGGGGTGAAGGAAGGGTTGTTTTCCCAAGGCCCCCGGTTCAGCCAGGGGGTTATTTCTTCTCATTCTAATAGACCAGGGAGTTGGCCACAGTGGACAGCTATGGTCTTAACAAGGGGAGGTCCCCTTGCCCAGCTGACAGCCCAGTCCAGTGTGGTGGCTGGTGGGCTACAGGGCACACCATACGTCCTTGTGGCTGCCTCTGGCCATGCCACATGAGTTCAAAGGCTTAGCCATCTGGCCATGATGTATTCATTTCCCCAGCTGCAGGTGTGTGACTCCTCTCCCTGACTTCAGCCCGAGCCACATGGACTGAGGATCTGCTCTGGGCTCCTGAGGGAGTGGAGTCCTCAACCTACAGCCAAGGATCAGAATGAACCCCTGCATCCTGGGTCTCCAGGCAATGAGAACGACCTTCCTGAGCCTCTGGAGGGCAGGAAAGAGCCTTGGGAACTTCTGCACTGAGTGGGCAATTCTGAATGAACCAGAAGTTGGAGAAATTAGGAACAGGAAATAGTTATCGCAAGGAGTGAGTGGTGACCCTTGTGGGCCAGGCTGTGAGCCGATACTGAGGAACTGCTCAGGCCCCCACCCCACCGAGTTTTTCTCGTGACCTTCACTGGAAACGTGGGTTCTTAGGATTTAGCCTGAATTTGATATTTTTTCACTTTTCTCAAGCGTACTTCTATAATTCAGCTGGAGATGCTTTAAATTCCAATAATATTTTATAAAATGTTTAGTAAACCCACCATAGAGCATACATCTTAGGGCAAACTTCTAAGTTCAAGTTATCATTTTATTGTTAGGAAACAGAGGTCCAAACACTGGTCTGAAACTCTCCCAGGCCAGTGGAGTAAAGCGGGATATCTGAAAATGTATTTGATCCACAGGTGGACAAAATGGCCAGCCTGTACAACATCCACCTGCGAACCGGCTGCTTCTGTAACACAGGGGCCTGCCAGCGGCATCTGGGCATAAGCAACGAGATGGTCAAGAAGCATTTTGAGGTCAGTAAAGGGCCCTGTGGCCCAAGCATTGGGAGTCATGGTGGCTACACTTGTGGCTGGTCACCTGTCTGGTGGGGGCTGGCATTTGGGCTTATTTCTTGGGACCTTTCTGTGACTGTACAAAGAAAAAAGTGGGTCATCAAGAACAGAAAATAATTTGGGGCTCAGATGTAGCAGAGTGACACAGTGCCTGCCTAGCAAGCGCAAGGCCCTGAGTTTGAGTCCTGGTAAAAAACAAAACAAACAGAACAGAAAATATTTTAAGATTCTATTTCTTGCCTTTTTTTTTCTTTTAAGATAGAGTCTCACTATGCAGTTCAGGCTGTTCTTGAATTGACTATGTAGCCTGTGTAACCCAGGTGGGCCTTTACCTCACTTCACTCCTCCTGCTTCAGCCTCCCAATTTGCTGGGATTGCAGGCATGTGCCATCACTCTTGACATTAAAATATCATCTTCGTGGCAGTACTTTTTGGTTCATTTTTTACTTGCAGGGCAAAAATGTAAGGTTGGAGAGGGCTGTTAACAAGGGATACACCCTTTAGGGTGTACAAGTATACTGGACTAAAGGGTGTACGAGTATACACCCTTTAGTCCACTTTCATCGCTCTTCAGGTGGGGGGTACAGTAGAATTCTTTCACAGTTTCAAGGATTCTGTGTATCCAAGAATCCTCATTCTTCCTGTCTCTTCCCGAGGCTGAGGTTTTTTTACTCTAGGGTACAGCTTGTTTTGAACCATTTCATGAGAATATTTAGAGTGGCAAAGTGCTCTGATTTATTTTGGAATAATTTATAATTTGAGTTTCTAATGGTTGCTGCTGAATATTGTAGACACTCTATCCCTAAGTAATCATGAACTGGATTTTATTTAAAAAGAAAGAGTAAGAGAGAGAGAGAAAAAAGAGGAGAGGAGAAGGAGGAGAGGGAGAGAGTGGGTGGGGCAGAGAGGGTGACAGAGGCTCAGAACATAAACAGAAGCAGTTCCTGACACAGCTGTGCCCCTGTGGGATGCCATTGCTGTGTCTCTGGGTGCCTGGCTGGACTCACTGGGGAGGTGCCCTAGGCAGCCTAATGGTCACACAGATCATCAGCCAGTGGGACTTGGGGGCTGACATCCTCCCGCCTCTCCTCCCCATCCTGGTAGGGACACTCAGGCTGACATGGGCCTTCTCCATGGCCTCAGGCTGGCCACCCCTGCCCTTCCCACCTCTTGGGGGCCGTTCTCAGGGCTCAGGCTCCCTCCCAGGTGGCTAGCAAGTGTTTCTCGCACCTCAGCCCTGGTAGACTGCAAAGTTGGCCTCTCAGCAGTTCTGAAACTTTGGCTCATTTCCTGACCCTTCTGAGGGCCGGCGTGCGGAAGCTCCGGGTGAATGTTCTGAAGTATTTCTCTTCAGCTCTCCATGGCCCCTTGAGATTGATACCAGCTTCAGTTCACAGTGAGCAGAGTGAGATCCGGGGAGTGGGCCCTGTGTGTTCAGAGCTCTGTCTCAGCAGCACAGCACATATTAGTGTTGCAGTCTAACCTCCTGGGTTATTTTAAAAATTAGCAAAATTTGTTTTACAAAACTATTTCCAGTCATGATGCATGAGCCTCTCCGGTTGACTTATGTCCTTTTTATTGCAGGCTGGTCATGTCTGTGGAGACAATATTGACCTTGTAGATGGACAGCCCACCGGCTCCGTGAGGATTTCCTTCGGGTACATGTCCACATTGGAGGATGCCCAAGCATTTCTCAGGTTCATCATAGCCACTCGCTTGGGCTCACCAGGTGGCCAGTGTGTCCCTCAGGCTAGCACTGAGGAAGCCAGAGCCCCATCTGCAGAGGGGAAAGTACAGGACACGCCCACTGCCACTGGAAGAGATTGTGTCTCACCTCAGGAAGGCACCCACATGGACTCTGGGGTTTGGAACAACTCCAGCTCCACTATGAATACCATGGGTTTGTGCCCCACTCTGAGCAAGACCACCAACATCCAGCAGACTCCTTCAGAGAAAGCTGCAGGCATCCTGCCTGGGGACGTTGGGCCACACATTGTCACCAACCTTTACCTCTATCCCATCAAATCCTGTGCTGCATTTGAGGTAGGGGCCTTCTCTTTGCACAAAAACTGCTTCTCTTTGGGTTCTCTATAAAGTTTTTTTTTCCTTAAATTAACTGAAGGAATGATAATAGAAAGTGAAAAAAGCATGCAAAACTCAAAATCATATGATGAGAGAGTTGTGGGTATGAAAAACCCATTCTCATTTTGCCTTCTTTATTGGGTGCGAAATGTAGGCTGACTTTTGAATGGGACTCTGCTTACAGGGACCCCTCAGAGGACTCCATTTCTGAGTGGTGAATACCTCACTGCTGTTAATCACTATAGCTCTAGGTTTCCCTGAATGTATGTTCTGGCCCCTTGCTGAAACATTTGATGCTTCCTCCATTTGATACTTAAAAGTAATCACATAAGGAACCTGGCAGCATCATCCCCAGGTATGCATCCCTAAGTTAAGGTTAAACACTTTGCCTATGTCACCTGTTGATAAATGACAGAGCAAGGATTTGAACCTGGATCTGCTTATCCTTAGGTCTTTGGTTTTATGTGATTTGCTCTGCTCAGTTGTCCCTTGTGGTACCAAACTATAGTCAGTCCTCCTCTATACAGGTTCTGCATTCACTGATTCAGCCAACCACAGATAGAAAATATTTTTTAAAAAATACATCTATACTGAATGAATACATACCTTTTCTTCTTGTCATTGGTCCCTAAATAGTACAAGTATTAATAACTACTTATATAGCATTTACATTGCACTAGGTAGTATACATAATCTAGAGATGGAAAGGTGGGTGTGCATAGGTTGCATGCACATACTACACTGTCTGGTGTAAGATTTCAGTATCTTGGGGGATCCTGGAATCTGCAGGACAACATGCACTATGTCAGCCAATGGGCTGGCCAAGTGGTCTTCATACCAGGAGGCTTGGCTGGCAGCTAGCCCTCCCTCATCTACAAAGCCTGTGTCTCCTGCTGTGGCCAACCTGAGACTGTATTTCTGTAACCTTTCTGTGTGTCCCAAGTGCCAGACTCCTTAGTCTCTGGCATGACAGGCTGTTCAGCTCCTCGTCAGACATACTGAGATTGGGGCTGCTCTTTGGCCTGCATTTCAGGGTGTTCTCATAGGAGTGTGGCCTCCAGGCTGAGACCTAAGCCAAGACTTCATCCCTGTTCCTGAGCAGAGGCAGGTGAGGACTCCGCCTTCAAAGCTGGTGTGCGTTTTGTAGCACAAACATGAGGAAGGCACAGCAGGCATACAGCTGAGGGGACTGAGCTTCGTAAGGGTATAGTTTTCCTTGAACCAATAGGCTGATAACACTAGAGCTGCAGAATGAGTCTTGACATTTCATTTTCCCATACTATCCTGATCCAGCCATAGAATCAACCACTTCTCTAAGGAGTTCTTTTTCTTGGACAATGCTATTAAAAAGCAGGATCTGGCTACTGGGTATAATTTGTGTTTTTATTTTGTAGAAATAGGAAGAATTCAGGAAAACTCACACACTTAAAGTAGATCAACTCAGCTTCCCAGCATAGCCACAGTTTGTATGAGAACCATATCTGTAAAGTTAGAACATGCCTGGACACACACCCACCATAGCAGAAGGGTACACGAAAAGCAAGAACCATGGGCACTTGTGGGGAAGGGTGCTGGAGATGGGGTAGGATGGAGTACACTCTTGTACTCTTGGAATTTTGTGCATAAACGTACCTTACCGACTCAGAACAGGCTGAGGTGGACGGGATTGGGAGCTGGCTCTGGAGGAAGGTATCTTACTTCCACACCACTGTATCCTTGCATTGCCCTCTTTCTTTTGCTCTCTTTTCCTCCCTTTCTTCCTCCAGGACTATGTGCTGAGTTCATGGCATCCACCTGCATGTGTGCACCCCTGCGTGATAATGTGAAGTGTATTTTTGAGGAGCGTTAACCTAAAATACTCCTACCTTTTGTTTAGGTGACCAGGTGGCCCATAGGAAACCAAGGGCTGCTGTATGACCGGAACTGGATGATTGTGAACCACAATGGCATTTGCCTGAGTCAGAAGCAGGAGCCAAGGCTCTGTCTGATCCAGCCTTTCATCAACCTGCAGCAAAGGATCATGATCATCAAAGCCAAAGGTTCGAAACCATTTCATTTCTGAGGGTAGCTGTGGAGAGAGCTTTCATACTCAGATTAAAATAAACGAATGTCTTTGTGCCACCAAATATTAAAAATATTCTAAAGTGAAAGTGTAGACAATAAAAAGCTTGTTTCCCCTTTGTTTTGGGAAATTATTGAGAAGAGTTAACAGTTTGACAATCCAATCAGAAAGGAAAGGGTTCTAATTTTGGAGTTGTATGATGTCCTTTGCACTTACTTTCTATCTTTGTTACTTTTCTCATTGCTGAGACAAAATACCCAACCCCCCAAGTTAAAGGAGGAAAACTTTATTTAGCTCACAGTTTATAGGTTTCAGTCCACAGTTGGGGCTCCAAGGCAGGGGGACATGGCAGAGGGCATCACAGAGGAGAAACAGTGCATAGTAGGCAGGATGCAGAAAGCAGCAGCAGCCAGCCTGCCTTTCCTCACTTCGTTTATATCCCATCCAGCCTATAACCGTAGTGATTGGTGTGGCCTACAGCCAGGATGAGGCCTCCATTATCCACATCCAGAACTATGCCAAACCCGTTTAGTTATCACACATCTTTAATCCCAGCATCACACACCCTAGATCCAGCCACCTCCAAAAAAGCTCTTTCACCCACCCCAACTGCACAAAGCTCTGGGTGACATCTAGATGCAAGCCATAACACCTTCCTTTTCTCCCTTCACTCATGATGTGCACTGTAGGCTTTGATTCTTCCTTGGTGGTTTTAATACATGAGAAAGTATATACTAGTTCTTTCCAATAGAACTTTCTGTGATGAGGCGATATATAATATCTACCCTGCACAGTTTACTGGCTGCTGGTCACCTGTGGGCACTGGGCACTTGAACTGAATTTTAAATTGTGCTTAATTTTAAATAATTTTGACAGCTATATGTTGCTAATGGCTATGGTGTTGGACTCATAGGCCAGAGAATAGAATATAATATAGTATATAATATAACACAAAATTATAGCATCTAGTTTTAACAAATCGTAACATTTGGCCACATTTCTTTAAGATTCTTCTCCTCTTGTGTTCCTATTTGTGTATGTATATATATATATATATATATATATATATATATATATATATGTATATATATATATATATTATCAACTCAAGAGAATGGAAGTATTCCAAGACATTCTGAACCAAATAACCAAAGATGAACAATGGCTGCTATATTATCTCATTTTCCATAAAAATTTTTGTTTTTACTATCATACATATTAAAATCCAATAAGACACAACATGATAGAACCAATGGTAATAGAAAAACAAAAGCATGGTAGGCCTTCAGAGCAAGATGATATTAAATCAACACTGGCTGCCATATTGTCTTGTCTTCAAAGTAACTATTCATATGATCACATATATTAAGATCAAACAAAACAGAATAAAGCCATTCCAACCAATGAATGAAAATATAAGACTTCAAAGCAGTATAATGGTGAACCATGATTTCCATAAAATCTTCTGTACTCTTACCATTTCTTACACTAGGGAGACTATACGGTATTTATACATGTGAGTTTGATTTATTTCACTAATGAGTATAGATTCAAGATGCAACCATTTATTTATAAATATCTCAATGTGATCATTCTTTATAGCTGAGTAGTACTCCATTATATAAAAGTACCACAATTTTTTTATCCATTCCTCGGTTAATGGGCACTTAGGTTGTTTCCAAGATCTGGCTATTACAAATTGTGCCACTATAAACATGGGTGCGCATATATCACTGTGGTAAGATGTTTTCAGATCTTCTAGGAATATGCCTAAGAATGGAATAGCTGGGTCAAATGGGACCTCCAACCCAAGTTTTTTGAGGAATCTCCAGATTGACCTCCACAGTGGATGCACCAGTCTACACTCCCACTAACAGTGCAGAAGAGTTCCTTTTCCCTCACAGCCTCTCCAGCATTTGTTGTTGGTAGTTTTGTTGATCCTGGCCATTCTTTCAGGAGTGAGATGGTATCTCAGTGTAGTTTTAATTTGCATGTCTCTACTGACCAATGATGATGAACATTTTTTCATGTATTTATTTGCCATTCATATTTGTTCATCTGAGAAGTGTGTGTTCATCTGAGATGCCCATTTTTGGATTGGGTCTTTGAATTTCAGGGGTCTGATTTTTTTAAATTCTTTATAAGTTCTAGATAGAAGTCCTTTGTCTGAGGGACAGTTCACTAAGATTTTTTCCCAGTTTGTAGGTTTTCTTTTCACTCTGCTGGAGATTTCTTTGGACATGCAGAAGCTCTTTAATAAGATGTGATCCCAGTTATTGATTCTGGGAAGTATTTCCCGTGCAGTTTGGTTCTTGTTCATGAATTCTCTACCTATCCCTATGTCTTCAAGATTTTTACCTACTTTGTCTTGCAACAGATTTATTAGAGTTTCTGTTTTAATATTTAGATCTTTGATCCATTTGGATTTTAGTTTAGTACATGGTGATAGGCATGGGTCTAATTTTAGTTTTTGGCATATGAATAGCCAATTTTTCCAGCATCATTTATTAAAGAGATTGTCGTTCTTCCAGTGAATGTGCTTGGCCCCTTTATTAAAGATAAGGTGGTTGAGTGTGTTTGTAGTTGTATCTCCCAGTCTATTCCATTGATCTTCAGGTCTGTTTTTATTCCAATACCATGTTAATTTTATTACAGCAGCTTTGTAGTATAACTTCAAGTCAGGGATTGTGATGTCTCCTGCCTTGGATTTGCTGCTTAGAATTGCCTTTGCTATTCTAGGTCTCTTCTGGTTCCAGATGAATTTTAGGAGTGATTTCTCTAGATCTGTGAGGTATGTTAGTGGTATTTTCATTGGGATTGCATTGAATGTGTATAACAATTTTGGGAGAATAGCCATTTTCACAATATTTATTCTTCCTATCCATGAACAAAGGATGTCTTTCCATTTTCTGAAATGGAAATCTTCGATTTCTTTTTTCAGGGTATTATAATTTTCCCTGTACAACTCTTCTACATCTTTTGTTAGATTAATTCCTAAGTATTTCATTTTTTTGGATGCTAGTGTGAGGGGTGTGGCTTCTCTTATTTCTCTCTCGGTGATTTTGTTGTTAGTGTATAAGAATGCTATTGGTTTTTGAGTATTGACTTTGTATCCAGCTACATTGCTGAATTTATTTATTATATCTAGGAGACTTTCAATGGAGTTTTGGGGATCTTCTATGTAGAGTATCATGTCATCTGCAAATAGTGATAATTTAACTTCTTTTCCTATCTTTACTCCTTTTATTTCTCTCTCTTGTCTAATTGCTCTGGCTAGCATTTCCAGTAGTATATTGAATAGGAGCGGTGATAAGGGACATCCTTGTCTTGTGCCTGATTTCAAGGCAAAGGCTTTCAGTTTTTGGCCATTTAATATGACAATGGCTGTTGGTTTGTCATAGATGGCCTTTATCATATTGAGGTAAAGACCATCTATTCCAATTCTCTGTAAAGTTCTTACCATGAATGGGTGTTGGATCTTATCAAAAGCTTTTTCTGCATCTATAGAAATGATCATGTGATTCTTGCTTTTGGCTCTATTGATATAGTGGATTACATTTATTGATGTACATATGTTGAACCATCCCTGCATGTCTGGGATGAATCCCACTTGGTCATAGTGTATAATCTTCTTGATGATTTGCTGCATCCTGTTTTCCAATATTTTATTGAGAATTTTTGCATCTATGTTCATTAGGGAGATTGGCCTGTAGTTTTCTTTTTTAGTTGGGTCTTTCTCAGGTTTTGGTACTAGAGTGATATTTGCTTCCAGGAATGACTTAGGGAGAATTGCTTCCCTTTCAATTTCATTGAAGAGTTTGAGGAGTGTTGGCATTAAGTCTTCTTTGTATTTCTTGTAGAATTCCACAGTGAATCCGTCTGGGCCTGGGCTCTTCTTTGTTGGTAGGGACTTGATTACATTTTCAATTTTATTAATAGAAATTGGGTTATTCAGCAGTTTTACGTCTTCTTGATCCAGGTTTGGTGGTTCATATGTTTCTAGGTATCTGTCCATTTCTTCTGTGTTATCGAACCTATGAGAGTAGAGGTTTTCGAAATAGTTGATGGTGATCTTCTGTATTTCCACAGGGTCAGAAGTGATTTCTCCTTTTTCATTCTGTATTGCATGAATTTGAGTCTTTTCTTTCCTTTTTTAATTAGGTTGGCTAGGGGCTTGTCAATTTTATTCTTTCAAAGAGCCAACTCTTTGATTCATTGATTCTTTGTATTGTTTTCTTAGTTTCTATTGCATTAATTTCTGCTCTGATCTTTATAATTTCCTCCCTTCTTTTGGCTTTGGGCTTGGCTTGCTCTTCTTTTTCTAGATGTTTCAGGTGTAATATCAGGTTGCTTATTTGTGTTCATTCTGTTTTCCTAATGTGGGAACTCAGTGCAATAAATTTTCCTCTGAGGACCACTTTCATTCCATCCCACAGGTTCCGGTAAGTTGTATTTGTATTTTTGTTTGCCTGTAGATATTGTTTAATTTCTTCTTTAATTTCCTCTGTGACCCACTGATTGGTCAAGAGTGTATTATTTAATTTCAATGTATTTGTGTAGTTTTTACAGTTACTTTTATCATTAATTTCCAGTTTCATGGCGCTATGATCTGATAACATGCATGGGATAATTTCAATTCTTTTGCATTTACTTAAATATGTTCTGTGGGTTAGTATATGGTCTATTTTAGAGAATGTCCCATGTACTTGTGAGAAGAATGTATATCCTGATGTTGTCAGATGGAACACTCTGTATACATCTATCAAATCCATTTGTTCACAGGTGTGATTCAGTTCTGTTATTTCTTTGCTGATTTTCTGTCTAGTTGATCAATCCCTTTGTGTCAATGGTGTGTTAAGGTCTCCTGTAATAACTGTGTTATTGCCTATTTGATTTTTCATTTCTGTTAATACTTGCTTTGTGTAGTTGGCTGCTCTGGAATTTGGTGCATATATATTTAAGATTATCTCTTCCTCTTGAAGTTTTCCCCTAACTAGAATGTAGTGACCTTCTTTATCTCTTTGGACCATTCTTGGTTTGAAGTTCACATGGTCTGCAAAAGAATAGCTACCCCCACTTTTTTTTGAGTTCCTTTTGCATGAAGTATTTTATTCTATCTTTTGACTTTCAGTCTATGAGTTTTCTTTTGGGTTAGATGGGTTTCTTGTAGACAGCATATGGTTGGATGTTGTTTCTTGATCCATTCTGCCAGTCTGTTTCTTTTAATTGGTGAATTGAGGCCATTTATATTAATGGTTATAACTGTCATATATTGGTTTATTGTTGACATGTTATCTTTCTGATGTTGTATCTTAGCTTTCCATTCTGTTTAATTGTCTGTCTTGCTTAGTGGTTTTTTCCTATGTGTATCTAGAATGTCTTTCAGTATTCTTTGTAGGTTTGGTTTGGTGATCATGAAGTTCTTCAGCTGTCCTTTGTCATGGAAGTATCTTATTTCTCCATCCATTTTGAAGGACAGTTTTGCAGGGTACATCAGTCTGGGTTGGAAGTCGTTTTCTTTAAGGATCTGAAAAACTTCACTCCATGCTCTCCTTGACTTCATTGTTTCTGTTGAGAAGTCTGCTGTGATTCTGATAGGTTTTCCTTTATAGGTGACCTGTCTTTTCTCTCTAACAGCTTTTAATATTTTGTTCTTATGTTGGATTTCTGGGATGGTGATTATTATATTTCTGGGTGTAGTTTTGTTTTGGTCATGGCTATTTGTAGCTCTGTATGCCTCACTAATCCACATGTCAGTTTCCATACTCATGTTTGGGAAGTTTTCAGCTATTACTTCTGTTAATAGCCTCTTGATATCATTTGTGTTGTCCCCTTCTTTTTCTTTTATCCCTATTAATCTTATATTGTTTTTCCTTGCATCATCTTGCAGCTGTTGAATTGTTATTGCCTGAATTCTTGTTATTGTTAGAAGATCTTTCCTTTCCTGTTCACTAGCTGCAATCTTATCTTCGAGGTCTGAGATTCTATCTTCACATTCGTTGAGGGGGTTTTTGCAACTTTCAACAGAGTTTTTGATTTCCTGTATATCTCTTTGAATCTGCTTAATGCATTCTGTCTCTTAAACAGTTCATTCAGGGATTCTATCATTTTGCTTTGTTCCTCTAATTTTTTTCCTTTTTTTTATTTAAAGAGAAACAAAAGCATGTAAAGGTTAGAGATAATACAGATTTCCAAAAAAAAAAAAGATAAACAATAAGAAATCACTAGTTAATAAATTACATATTGTCCTCTTAGAAATAGTTGTTCAAGTTACAAAATTAAAGCATACAAAGTAGATAGTCAAACAGTGAGAGTGTAAACAACTATGCATGCATGAATCTCTACATGTATTTCTATCCTTCCTGTATTAGAGGGAAAAACAAAACTTAGAAAGACAAAACAAAACAAATTCCTATAAAAACATGAAACCAAAAAGTTGTATAAAACCACAGTACAAGGTGATCTACAATGATTACTGTGTTGTTTATTATCTTCAATAGAATGTCTATATCATCAGGCATAATAGAATATAGCAGTATAATTGAGTAAAGCAGTAAATAACAATATTAGTAAAAATAAAACATTGTAGACAGTATAAAACTTCAAAGGCAGGTAACAATCAAACCAGAATGGATATTCTAGTGAATCTTGTCATCTTAAGTGCATTTGCCTATACTCTCAGACTTGATACTATCAATCATAACAGCTTTGAATAAAATCTATCAATACAAAACAGCATCTGACAAACCCAGATTCCATTACAATCAGTCATAGTAAAACAGTGTAGGTTATACAGAGCTTTAGATTAAGTTAATAGGAAATTAAGGATGATTACCGTACTATATCCTGTTATTTTCAGGATAACTGTGTGCCTTCAAATCTAGTATAGGTAGAATGACTGGAACAGAATATAATACATCTAAGCAGAGTAGTGTGAGTAATGTGAGTTTTAAATCCTGGTGCACTATTAACAATATAGCATATCAAGGCCATCTACATTAGAGATTCTAGCCATCCTTCTCTGCCTCGTTTCTGCTATGCTATTTTTCTGCCTTTGTTTTCCTACTTTTCTCCTTCATTCTACTGCCTGCCCCATTCATTGAGGCCTTTCTGCCACTGTTCCTAAAATCCTGGTATTTTTTTTCTCTCTCTTTAGAATGTCCTTCAGTATTTTCTGTAGGATTGGATTGGTGGTCACAAACTCCCCCAGTTCCTCTTTGTCATGGAAGCATCTTGTTTCTCCATTAATTTCTAGTGACAGTTTTGCAGGGTACATCAATCTGGGCTGGAGGTTATTTTCTTTTAGGGCTTGGAAGACTTTGCTCCAAGTTCTTCTTGATCTGATGGTCTGTGTCAAGAAGTCAGCCGTGATTCTGCTGGGCTTACCTTTATAGGTAATCTGTTTCTTTTCTCTGATGGCTTTTAATATTGTTTTTATATTGAATTTCTGGTATCTTGATTATTATATGTCTGGGTGTAAATCTGTTTTGGTTATAGGTGGCTGGAGTTCTGTATGCCTCACATAACCGAATGCCATTTTCTTTTCCCATGCTTGGGAAGTTTTCCTTAATTATTTCCGTGAATAGCCTTTGTAATTTGCCTGTATGTATTCCTGCTTCTTTGTTCACATTTCTTATTCTTAAATTGTAGATTCTCTTGTCATCTTCTAGCCTTTGTATTGTTACTGCCTGTTTCCTTGTTGTTTTTAAGAGATCTTTCCTTTCATGATCACACATTGCAAACTTGTCTTCAAGTTTTGATAGTTTATCCTTAGTTTCTTTTAAGGAGTTTTGCCAGCTTTCAATTGAGTTTTCAATTTCCTGGTAGTCTCTTTGAATCTGCTTCATGTATTCTATATTTTCTTTATATTCTTTATTGAATGTTTCTCTCCTTTTTTTGTGTTCCTCCCTTCTTCCATCTGTATCTTCCTGAGAGTATTTCTTTTATTACTCTACTCATATCTTGCTTTACCTGATTTAATATTTCAGTTTTGAGCTCGTCTACAAGGTCCCAAAGGTATCTCTTAATGTCCATTGAAGCCATGTCTGATGTTGTGTGTTTGCCGCCCTCAGTCTCCCTTGTTTTTTCTTTTCCTCTGGATCAGTGCTCTCAGTGTTCTGGGCTGGGGGCCTCTTCCTGCCTCTCTCCTGTCATGGCCCTGGCTTCCTCCACATGGGTTACAATGCAGGTCCCAGCCCCTTTCCCTGTTGGCCACGTTTCCTCCGAAGTGAGCTGGCAAGGGAACTCCGCCCTCTCCTGCCTGCTCTTGTCACTGAGGTGTAAGCAGCGTCTGTGTATGCCTGCCCCTCCCCACGGGACCAGCCAAACTTCAGGTGCCTTCACTTGGTTAGTACTTGCTAGGCACAGGGAATCGATTTGGGATGGCTCATTGGGTTCCTGCCAGGGGTGTGGCCCAGTCCAAGAAAATCCCATGGATCTGCTCTTGGGAAGGAGGAACCAACTGAAGTCACTGTCACTCCCAGTTCAGGCTCCTCCTGCCTGATTCCAACATGTCGCCCATTTGGTCGCTCCTTTCCTGTGGGGCGTCTCATTCCCAGCACTGACTGTGGATTAATGAAAGTCTCTTTACTGGCTCTGCTCTCTGTTAGGCTCACCAATCCCTGACTTCAGCATTGCTGTGCTTCCCGTGAGCGGCGGCAGGAACGAGTTTGGGCGGCTCTGCCGGCTGGCGCAGATTCAGGCCTTTACAAATTTGGTGGGTCACCGAGAACGAAAACACTGTGTCCCATAATTTTTAGCTGTTTCAGTTGTAGTCCTGAAGTATTTGACGACCTTTTTTACATTTTAATTTCTTCCTGTGTCAAGAGGATCCATCTCCCTCTGTCTGGGTCTCTCCAGAGTGTTTTATTCTGGCGTATGAGTTGTTTCTCTTGGGAGGGTTTGTATTTTGTTGCTCACTGGTCAGCCATCTTGTCTTCTCTCTGTTCCTCTAATTTTTTAACTGTGACTTCATTGGATGCATTCAGTATTTCTTTCACTACTTTTATCATTTCTTCTTTTACCTGGGAGAATATTTCTGATTTGAGTTCCCTCATAGCTTCCCGTACTTGCTTCTTTATTTCAGTTGTTATGATTTCATGCATTTCAGGTGTATGTGTAGTATTTTCTTCTATGTACATGGCTCCTAGGTTTTCTTGGGATGGGCTGGAGGTTTGAGATTGCATTTTGGTCTTTCGTTTTGTCATTTTCCTATATTTCTGTGTTTTCAGTGATTTTCCAAAGCTTTCCCTTGTGGTGCGGCACCGGCTTGGCTCCCCCTTCAGTGGGCCTGGCTCGCCTGGTTGAATGAAGGTCACTGGGCACAGTCCACTAAGCCCATGGAACCTCTGGAGCCTAGTCCAATGACCCAAGGCGACTGGGCAGGCCCCCAGCCACTGAGATCGATGGTTCCAAACCCTTCCGGGCCTATCCTGGAGAGCTGCCAAATATTATTTCTTTTAATAAATGTGTTGTGGGTTTTTTTTTTTTTGTATTTTCTTTGGATAATGATGTCAAGCTTCTTTTTGGGTATTATTTGTGTTTCTGACATCCTTACAACCCATGAATTGTTACAGATGTGGCTAAAAGTCTAATTGTTTACAGATTTTCTTGTTATCCTTTCATTATTGACATTTAGTTTAATTTCCTGAAACTCTCCAAAAAAGAAAAAAAATTCTGTATGACTTTAATTCATTAAAATTTGTTAAAGTTCAGTTTATGATCCAGGATACCTATTACCAGGAGTATTTCATGTGTATCTGAGCAACTAATTTACTTTCTATTGCTATAGATTTTCTCATTATGGATAGATCACATAAATGGAATCATACAATGTATGATTTGCTTCTTTATTTTGCATAAACCATTCATGTGTGGCATGTATTAATATTTATTTTTTATTGTGGAATAATAATCTACTGAATGGATGCACCATATTTTCCTTATCCATTCATCAGATGGCAGATATGATTGTTTTCCTAAATTATTGTCCATTTGTTTATCTTCAGAAGAATGTCTTCAAGTTTTTTGCCCATTTTAAAATGGATTATTAGTTCTTTTTGTTATTGAGTTGTAAGAGTATTTTATGTATCCTGGATATATGTTTGTTCTTTAGAACTGCTTTAAAATTCTCTCCTTTTGACTTTTGATAGTTTGGTTATAACTATTCCAAACTATAGTTTTCTCTTTGATTTGGCTTTGTGTGGGTTTCTTGGATCTAGAAGTCTATTCCTTTTCCAGGTTAGAAGCTTTCAGCTATTATTTCTTTGCATAAACTTTATATTTCTCTCTCTCTTTTTTCTTTTTTGAGCTTCCACAGTGTGTTTATTGGAACCTCTTGATGGTTCTTCATAATTCCTAAAGCTGTTTTCAGTGTTTTTCATTTCTTCTTTTGCTTCTCTGACCTAGTTGTTTCCAGTGACTGGTACTTGAGTTTCCTCATCCTTTCTTCTGTTTAGTCTGCTGTTGAAATGTTTTTAACTAGTTAGTTTTATGTTCTTTAGCTATTACATTTTTCAGTTATTAGGTTATTTAGTTCTCATGTTTTCTTTTTGGGATTTAAATTTTTAAAATCTTTTTTGTCCAAACCCTCATTTTGTTCATAAATTGTACTCTTAAGCTTGGTGAGTATTTTTATGAGAGTTCAGAAATTTTTCATTCGGTAATCATATAACTCTATTTCATTAGGGACTGTTTCTGGAAATTTACCTTTTTTGTTTGTTTGTCTGAAATATCTTTTCCTGATTTTTCATTTTTCTGCACTCTCATGTTGGTGTCTGGGTATTAGACAAAGCAGGAACTCAGACTTCCCAAGCTTCTCACAGGAGACCTTTACCAATCTGCATGACCAGAGATTCTGGGGTTCTCTACCAACTCTTTCTCTCCCTTAGGAGAAACAGGAAGGTGTGGATTTGTCTGCCTTCTCTGAGCAGGAAAGAAGACCAATGGTATTTGCCAGCCCAAGATTCTTCCTCCTTTCTCCCTGAGGTGGCTTAACTGCTGGACTCATCAAAGAGCTCTAAGGAAGTGAAGGCATAAGCCAGTCCTCTGCTGAACACTCTCAGAAAAGTTGGGTGCTGGACACACAAACCAACCCTTCTTCTTCCTCGGGGGGAAGCTGGAGGGTGGAGGTCTTTCTTAGCCTCCATGGCACTGTACAGAGGGAGCGTCTCTGGGGACAGGATGTCATGAATCTCCCTACTGTCTCAATGAGTCTGGCTTTACATTTTCTGGGGGTGCAGGAATTTTTAGTTAGGTTGTAATTTCCCATATCTTACTGTACTAATATTTTTGTTATCTTCTGTTCTGATTTTCATTTCTCTTTTCTCTTTTTCTTAGTGCATTGCTAATCTGTCTTATGTAATATTGAATGGAGTAGTTTTGGAAGCCACCGTTCTCTATTACTGACTTGAGTTGAATGCTTCTGAAGTTTCAAAAATAAGAATAATGTTTATATTAAATAAGATTTAATTTGTTAGCTAAAGTAGTTATTTTCTTATATTGTCAAAATCTTTATGACTAATTGTTAATTTTTACTGAATGTTTAATCTGCATCTGTTCTTTATTATTTTTTCTTATACTCTATTAATGCAATACATTATGTTTGTGGATTGTCTAGTACTGCACTATCTTTGCTTTCTTGAGAAATTGAAATACTACTTGGCAATAAATTTTAAACATATTGCCGAGTTTGGTTTGATAATATTTTGTATTTAGCATTTTTGTACCTATTTTTATTAATGAGATTGATATGTATGTAACCTGTCTTAGTTACTTCTCTCTTGTTGTTGAGACAAAATACCTGACATCAAAGTTAAAAGGGAAAAGGTTTATTTAGCTGACAGTTTGTAGAGGTTTCAGCTCATCATCAGCTGGTTCCAAGGCAGGGTAGCTTGGCGGAGGTGCATCCCAGAGGAGAAACAGTTCATGGCAGCAGAAGGCAGAAAAAGCAACAAAGGAGGACAGGACTTTCTGTCCCTTTTATCTTATCCCAACTGCAGGGGTTAGGATGGTGCTAAACCAGTCAGTGGACTGATTTAGTAATCATACATCCTTAATCCCAGCATCACACACTCTAGATTCAGCCACTTCTGAAAAAGCCCTGTGACCACATGAGGTTTGGGGGGACATCTAGACCTAAACCATAATGTAACTTTGTATTATTCCCTTTGTGTTTGAATTTGGTACCTAGGATATTAACATGTATTATTTTAAACTATTATAAATGTATATAACATACTCATATATAATATGTGTAACAAAGAAAAAAGAATAGTTTCTAATCCCAATGACGTAGGGTTTTTTCTTTTTAGGCAGTAATGACTTGATGCAAGAATTTAATTTAATGTTATATTTTTTTACAGCATGAGGCTTCATGTCTGCCTGTCTATTTATAAAGAATTTAAGATAGCTTAGAGAATGATGACCTCAGAATGTGGAGTCATGTGGAGTGGAGAAATCTTTCAAAGTAATTTATAGAGCATCGCAGAGACTGTGGGTATAATTGCTCCAGTGCAGGATCTTCTACCAGGAAGCTGCCTGAAGCACACTCTGCTGGTGGTACTGAATAATGATGAAGAAAATCTCTGTGTTATAAATTTCTTTCTTATGTGTTATAAATTTCTAAAACCCAGCCATGCTCTTGATCCATCCAAGTTCCAGAGTCATTAAAATTCTTGTAGGTTTCACAATAATGGGCTTTTCTTGCATAGCTGTTCATTTTGTATGATGATAAACTCGTTTCTACCCTTTGTTTATTAGGGATGGAGCCCATAGAGGTGCCTCTTGAGGAAGATAATGAACGGGTTCAGATTTGCCAAAGCAAAGTCTGTACAGACAGGTAAGACTCTGAGGTAGGTGACAGTCCTGGCTATAATGGGCATGGTGGCATGGAGGGGAGGAAAGCACGGCCCTGGATGAGCCATCCTCTGTTACACTCCTCATCCTGTTGGTGGCACAATCCATTCTAACCACATGGGCTCCTTGGTGTTCTTCATAACTACCATGCACACTCCTCAGGCTTTGTTTTTGCTGGTCCCATTGCCTGGATTGCTCTTCCCATTTCTTACTCCTTAGCACTCAGTTCTTCCCCTTCACTAATGTCCCCTCCACCAGGCTCTGCTCCAAAGTTCTCTTCTCAGAGGACCCCAAGACTTCTCCAGAAGTTGACCCCTCCCTCTTCTTGTCTGGCTTTATTCATGTCCTTCCTGTTTATTGTTCCTAGCATATTCTATTTGTTCATTTATTTTTAGCTCTTTCCAGAATTCCTATGTTCTTCCCACAGAGCCTGGAACAGAGCTGGGTACAGAGTATGGGGCAGGAGCACAAAGTACATCAGGAGGAACAGTTTAGAGGCCACTTCAGCAGCTCAGAGGAGCCCCATGGTGAGGGAAGAGACTTAGTTCACATTTTTCCAAGACTGGCTGTTGGGTATAAAGTAGCTGGAAAGGGGTAGGATGCCAGTGGGAAGGCTGGCTAGACGCCTGTGCGGGCAACATAGGTGAGAGGAGACGGAAGCTTGGAAAGGTCAGAGGGAAAACCAGGTGGGCCTCAGATAGATATTCTGGAAATACACAATCTAAACAAGTTGCCGAATGGACGAGGAGGCCGAGGGTGAGAGGTATGTCAAAGCATCCCTCGGGCTTCCAAAGTGGAGCATTCAGGTGACAGACTGCAAGTTATGTACTATAGAGCTGTGCGGTGTTACCTAATTTGCCTTGTTAATGATAAGACATCTGCTAAAATCTAGGAAATGTAAAGTGGGGTTGAATGTAATGGCTTTTCTATTTTACAGCTTGATTATACATAGTTATCATTCTGTTCATGGAGTAAATCAGATATCCATGTCCTTTGTGATCTAAATCTGATATATACCTGAACAGCAAAGTTTACAACCATGGGAAGCCTGTCCCATCTAATACCAACCAAATTCCCACCCATACTATGGCAACTGACTGAAGAATGTACATTAAGGATTTATAAGTACTAAAAAGGTTTAAGGGTACGAATTGCCCGTTAGTTACTGCAGTAAACTTGATAGTGGGTGGTGTGTGTGGTTGTTGGTGATACTCCATGGTATCAAATTAGATTACACTTCTATCTCCACCGCTGTGGACCTACACAATCTTGCCTATCGTGACATGATTTTTTAAGTACATTTTTATTATTTTTTTGAAAACTATGTGTTAGCATTTTAATGAGCCCCCTTGTCCTGTGGCTTCAAGCTCCCTCCCTACACCTTTAATCTTCTCCTCAGGTCTTCTGCTGAAGAATCTGGCCTTCATGATGACAGGCTGCTTTAGGAGCTTTCCCTTCCCAAGCACTTTGTAGTAGCCCGATCGCACTACATCAATGATGGGAGCTTCTCCAGTCTTGTTTTTGGCAGCATTTACTCATGTTTGCTCATTGACCAATGTCCACAATTTATCAAGGTTGACAGTTGGGCAGAAGCTCTGGTTTCTCTTTAAGAGAGAATACCTCATACCAGCCTTCCCGAAGTAACCTGGGTGATATTTGTCGAAGTTGGTGATACATGCCTCCAGCATTACCCTGGCCTCCCGTGTGCTTCTGGTGCTTGCTCATGTGGCCATGGCTGTGGCTCACACAGCTCTGAAGCTTCTGGGTCTTCCTTAGTCTGGATGGCATGTCGGTGGCTGAGACAAAAGAGCATGACATGATATTTTATACTTAGATACTAGAGCTACATCCAAATTGGACCTGAGTGATTAGTGCCCCTGGGCAGAGGAGCCCAGAAGAGGGCGTGAAGATACTGGAGAATGACTAGTCCCATAAAACTGAGTGTCACAGGCACTGATCTCCAAGTTGAAGGCTGAAGAATTGAGCACATACTCTAGCTTCTTGCCAACACTTGCTATAATTTAACTGTTTCTACCAATTTAAACATTAATTACAGCACATTCTCAATGAGAGTAATGAATTTGGGGCAACTTTTTGCCACCTTGTGTTACTCACCTGCCAACAGAAGTGTAGTCCTGGAGGGAGACCAGTAGTTACTCATCAGGCTCCGCCCTGCTTGTTCATTTCACTCTGCTGTATCTGGGATGGCCAGGGCCAAGGATCTCATCTTGGACCCATGGGTATTTAGTGTAACAAACATGGACAGGGTGAATTGTCTCAATGAGCAGGAGAGAAAGCTACACAGAGGAGTCCTGTTCCCTTCCTCTCCCAGAACAGAAGGGCAACTATTTTTCCTAGTAAAAATTAAAGATAAGATAGGTTTTCAACAATATTATCTCGTAATCTCAAGATAAGATGTTAACAATTTTACATCATAAATTCCATTGATGTACATTTGGAAGATTCTAGAGGATTCCCAAGTCTTAAAACATTGAGTCAGTGAATGTACTTATTATAGTACCTTGTAGGCACAGTGTTCATTTTGCAAACCAAACACATCAGCTGCATGATCTGGCTGTGAGAGAAAATGTTTCAGTCAGGTTCAGTATGCAAAACCAGGACACATTTCAAATGCTTCTTCACACAAAATGCCTCTTGGAAAGATCTCAAATTCTAAGCTTCATGCAGTGTCAATAATTAATATAAAAATGATTATAAGGAGGAATTTCTACAGTGGTTAATCTGTTCTGACAGCTTCTCCCAAGCCACACAGGGTAGGGTTTCCTTGCCTTGGTCTCCTGGCAGCCCCCAAGCTACTTGTTGCTCCCAGGGGGAACTCGGGGAATGTTTATTTTATTTTATTTTAATCTGACTTTTTGTGGTACAGATAATTGTTCTTAAAATACTACATAAAAGTTCACCCTTTTTCTCTATTTCCTTTCCTTTATTCCTTCCTTTTCTTCTTCCTTTCTCATTCCCTTCTTCTCTCCCTTCTCTGCTCCCTTTCTCCTGTCCCCTTTTTCTCCCCAGAGTAAATACATATGATTGTGGAGAAAAAATTTCAAGCTGGTTGTCCAAGTTTTTGGGCCGTCCCTGTCATTTAATCAAACAAAGTTCAAACTTGCAACGAAAGGCAAAGAAGAAACAAGGAAAAGGTATTATTATATTTGGGATGGGTTCTCAGAGGGCAGGAACCCTGGTTTACTCTGCATACATCAAAAACAGCCATGACATGTTCTCATAGGGTGACTGGCTCATGTGCAGAATGCAGGGATAGTCATCCTTTAGCAGGAAGCTGCTGGGGTGGCCCCTGATCAGTGAGACTGGTGGGCTCCACAATCCCCTATGGAGGGAGGCCGAGGAGGGTGTCACGCCAGCTTCCTTCCTCTGCTCAGGGGTTCAGCCCAGTCCCGTGGGTGTAGGAGCACATTCAGTTTTGTTAAACAAAAACATTAATAGCTTCAGTGTCCTCAGCTTAGATCTGGAAAAAAGAAAACCCAGGATTCTAATTCTTAGTTCTATCACCAAATAGAGATGAAATCTTGGCAAATCCTAGAATCTCTTGTGTCTCAACTCTGGACCTTAACTACTCAGACTTTTGAGAGTTGTGGCATCTTTTTCCCATCATGAGCCATTGTTAGGATGCAGCAGATGGTGGGGAAACTGGGGAGAAGGGATGCCAATATCTTATCTTGTGGCTACAGGAACCTTTGGAGAATTCTAAGCTTGGAAGTTTGACAACATTGCTTGTGTCTGAAAGGCGCTCCTCTCGTGATAAGGCAGCTGCTGTAGACAGGAGACTTGGGGAGCAAAGAGGCCAATGGGAGGTGGCTCCAAGTGTCCTAGTGGGAGATGGAAGCCTCGCTGAGCAAGGTGACAGAGAAGAAAGCTGTCACCCTCATGGTACAGGAGCAGGGACTGTCACCTGTGACTCTGCATCAGGCATGCTACTAATGGTGCAGGGCTCTCTGGGTCTGCCCTGGACTTCAAACATTTTTGTGTTGATGCACTTTGGAAGAATTTTTTAAAACTACACTTCCTCCTTATATATTTTTATATTATTATCTGAATTTTAAGAATGCTTTAAACATTTACATAAGTGTGATTTTCAGCACATTGTAAACAGTGTCATACTGGGCTGTTTTCAGTAGACCCAGTGGAATCTCAACACCACAGCAATTTGACTTTCATGAGTATTCATTTAAAATATATGTATGTATGTATATATATATGAATAAACTGCATTTTAGTCATTAGAAATTTTCTTTCTTTCATGTTCCTTCTTTACCTAGTGTTTTTTATACTTCCTCAACAGAATTTTATCTTAATGTTATATATTGTATACTTGGAAATCTTTCACTGTTTGTGCTAGTATATCTCTCTAAAACTAAAACATAAGTTGAAATGTCTAAAAAACTTTTGAAGCTTACTGAGATTCTAAGAGTCTTCTTGGTCAGGAGACGTCTTCTTGGTTGAATTCTTAACAGTCCTAAGTTGATCAAAATAACATAAGTATATTATATGTTTTGAAAAATAATTATTAAGCACAAAAAGCAAAAATTGTTGAAGATGAATCTCTTACTAAGCCAGTGGGGCTCCCTGCCATTGGTTCCCTATGGATGAGTGGCTCTCACTCAGGGCCAGTGTCACTGTCTTTTGACAAACCTTGCTTAAGTAATAAAGAGCTGGGGAAGGAAGGAGTTGGTTAACACACTGTCATTCAAACCCTCTGAGGTCCTTGACCAAAGCGCAGGGATCTAACATTAAAATGCCTTTAATCATCTGCCCCTTGACAACTTAATTAGCTTCTGCAAGTTTTGGGGCTAGTAAAAAATCAGAACCCACCTGACCTATAGGAAGATCATTCACCCTAGCTTTAGAGACTTTATTTTCTCAGTCCCAGCTCCAGGGTTTTGAATGAGGCTTTTGTTTGTCATGCTAGAGATTTTCATGTTGGCCCTCAGGGCGCTGTGCCTTAGGAGATCCCGTGAAGGGCTTTTGTGGAGGGTGCACCTCCTCTTTCTGACAGAGCCCTTTTAGCAAAGAGGACAGATGGAAGAGGACAGCCTGGACATTCTTGTGTACTCCAGGGTCCATAGTCCTAGTCTGGAGGTGGCTTATTAGGTCCTGGCCCAGTCAACCCTTTGACCAACAGCTTGAATAACGATAATGGGGGCGGGCCCGTTAGACAAAGCCAGGCTGCCAGCAATTCTGATGGCCTTTGAAATTTTCTTTCAATAGTTTTATCTTTTTCCTTTCAGTAGTTTTAAATCTTCTACCACTTATTTCAAAGTCAGTATCTTTTCCCTAATTAGATTCAGAAGCTCCGAATGGGCCTGCTGCCCTGTCAGGCTCCTCTCCCTTGTCCTCTGTGGTGGGGAGCGTGGCTCCAGTCCTCCACCATCCTGTAACTCTTCCAAGAAACACCAGGTCTGCTTTGCTGGAACAATTTCACTTCAGCATTTTATCATTACTGCTTTCTCCAGATAATTTCACATTCCTTTTGGATTTTTATAAGATTTAAGCTATGCTTAGAACTTTATTGTTTTTTGTCAGTGCCCAACCTACCTGGTAGAAATAGCATATGCCTTTTGAAAATGTTAATTTATGGAAAAGAAACTTCATTAGCATTCCAAAAAAGCAACTCTTAATATTTCCTTCATTTTTAGATCAGTCTGTTGGCATAACAGCCACCCTTTCCTTGGTGAATGAGGCACAGTACCTGCTGATAAACACATCGAGCATTCTGGAACTTCATCAGCACTTGAATACCAGGTATGATGTCTTCCACAGGACTAGCAAACCAGGGGAAACACGCTCACCCCTGAGAACAAGGCCTGACACCCACTGGGGAAGGGAGGATCTGAGAGAGACAGTGAGTCCAGACCTTTCATCTATAGATAAGAAACTGAGGCTCAGAAAAAGTCAGCATGTAGTTTTGACCAATTCCCATTCATCTTTCCAGGGGTTCTCATCTGTCTTCTATGTGAGAGTACTGTTACTGTAACAAATACCTGAGATAACCGATTCATAGGGTTTAAATAGTTTTAGAGACGTCTGTCCATGGTCAGTTGGACCTGTTGCTTTGGGCCTGTGCTAGCACATCGTGGCAGGAGCACAAGACAGAAGAAACCCTATTTATCTCAGAGCAGCGCAGGTGGCAGGGACAGGAAAAGATGAGAGCCCCACAATCCCCTTTGATTGTGAGCATACCTCTGATAACCCAAAAGCTGCCCATGGGGCTCCACCTTTTAAAGTTTCCACCACTTCCCAGTAATACCACACTGAGGACCCAGTCTTGACCACATGGACCTGTGCGATACACTAAAGATCTAAACTACAGCATCTTCAGTGCTCCTGACACCTTCAAGATTCCCAGTGGACCTTTAGATTTCATTTATTAATCATTCAGTTTCTTAATATTTGTTTTAATTGAATTGTCATCACATGACCCAATTTCTTTGCCTACCTTCCCAGCATCCCCTCAGATCTCTGGTCTACTTCACAGTCATTTTGAGGGTTGAAAAAGAGAAGATAGGAAAACCTTTCAGGTTTGCTGGTGTACTTCATTTGTAAGATGTGCTGTCAGATGAAGCAAGCACCCCTGCCTCTCTCCCTGGCATGGTTCTCTCCTGAGGAACCTGACAGGGTTAGCGGGTCTGCTCAGCTCTGGAAAGGATTTGGTTGGGCGAAACTTTTTGCTGTTCTTTAAAATACCAAGGTAGCCAGGCAATTAGAGAAAATAACCCAGCTGTTACACCAGCGCTGTCTGGGGCATGTGCTCCAAATTCTTAATGCATAGACCAGAGAGGTGGGTATACACCTCTAGGAGCACCTACAGCCAGGCATCCTGGGATTGTCATGTGCCATGTAGTCATGGGCAGACATGGACACTTGAAAATGCACAAATACAGCTTAACAGAAGTGGCTAACAGTCCCTCCTGGGTCTCTCTAAAGATGGGCCATTGATGGTAATTCTTGCTCATAGTCTTTGGTGAAAGCATATAACAGCATTTTCTTGCTGTGGGCCAGCTTAGCCTCCTTGGGAGTAGAATTATGATGCAGCTGCAGGGTTCCTGGTGTTCACTGAGTTTTCCTAGCATGTGGGGACCCTGTTTTTCAAGTACTCAGACCAGACCAGGAGTCTACAGCTTTCTGTTCTGTGCCTCCTATCCCATTCCCCTTGTCCCATAATAAGATGAGGCTTTTTTTTTGAATCAGTATTTATTAGTATGTGCTTGTAGTACATAATGATTAGGTTCCTAGTGAGGAGTTGGTACATGTACATAACATATCTTATTTTTATTCTTTTTCTCCCTGGGGTTCTTGATGTGGAAATATAGGAGATGGGGTCTGGGTTGCTGCATCCCTGATTGTTACCAGGAGGGGTAGCATTTCCTACCAGCTGGTTTAGAGCAGGGCTGATGGGCAGGGCAGATAGTCAAAGGCCAGGGGTGCAGAGCCTGTGACTGGTACTGTATGTGAGAGGTTCCCTGTGGCCCCTGCTTGGTTTGTCTTTGTGGTCTATTTGCAGATTTGATGGACTGTCATTCGCATTCTAACTACCATAGCTTTCAAACAAAAGACTTCTCCTTTTATAAAATACAAAGGAAGCATATATAACCCACAAGGTAAATCTGGAGTCAAAAATTTTGAGGAATGGAGAGTCCTTTTTGTTTGCTTGTTTGTTTTGAGACAGGGTCTCTTTACATAGTTCAGGCTGGCCTTGAATTCACTATGTAGCCCAGGCTGGCTTCAAACTCATGGCAATCCTCCTGCTTTCACCTCCTGAGTGCTGGGATAACAGGTGTGTGTGTCACTATGCCTTGCTAGAGGAATGGAAAGTCTTAACCTCCTCATTTCAGATCAGGAAGCCATAGTTCTCAGTTGTCATGGACGTTGCATGTGGTTATTGGTAATTCAGCTGTTTAAACACTCTGTTCTGTCCACATTGTAGAACTTATTTTCTCAGAAGTTAGTTCACTTTGGTCCATTTATCTGGTTTCTAAGACCCTTCATTTCTTCAGCCTACACATATTTACCCATTGCCTGGTTCTTGTGAGCATCTACCTGGAACTGATATTATATCTTGGGTGGGAGGCACTGATATGTCTTTAACAGGTGAGTGAGTGTCTCAGCTTTCCACTTGTGGTATAGGTTTGTTCTGACCACCTGGACATCAGGCAAGAGTAGAGTTGGTAAAGTCAGGCATTGCATGGCAGGTATGTTGAATTATTACTGCAACAACCCAATTATCTGCATCCACATAGTCATTTTGGTATGTCTAAAACAGTGGTGAGAATGGAAAGGAGGAATTATTTCCAATGAAAGATCTCATCTCACGTTTCCGGGCCAATATCATCATGAATGGAACAAGAGCATTTGAAGAAGAGAAATGGGATGAGGTCTCAATTGGTCCCTTGCATTTCCAGGTAAGTTCTGGAAAGTTCCATTATCCTTTCTCCAGGGTCAGCATCCCTCCCTATCCTTGTCTCTTATCCACAAAAATCTCAGTAAGAGGGGATGTGACCTCAGCAGTCTGGGACATCTTTTGGGATCATCCATCTCTTACTCCCCAAGAGGGTGGCAGTGGAAGTTTTCACAATGACTGTTCCCCATATCTCCATCAGAGAGATGGGTGCCACTTCTACACTGTCATCATATCTAGGCCTGAATTTGCTTTCTCAGAATGCTTTGTGTCTATGAAATCTCATCACCCTGAATCTTGCTGGGCTTTCTGACCACATGGCACTTGTGCAGAGAGACTCAGAAGTCTTGGAGTCCCTGTCTCCCCATGTGCTCCACCCTTTGTCCTCTCTGGAGCTGGGGAGGAGATTTCAGTCATAGGCAAGGCTACTGATGTCATCTCTCCAGGCTTTAGTCTGTAGAACCTTTGCTGGGGCTTCAAAGACGTGAGAAGGGGAGGAAATATGTTAGGTTATTATTCGTACTCCTCACACAGCTGACGAGGCCCTGTGAGATCTGTCCTTATCAACTTTCCCCAGCCCATCCTCCTTTCTGCTCTGTGCCTCTGTTGTTGACCTCCTCTCCATCCCCTAAACAAGCCAGCTTTCCTGCCTCGGCATCTTTGCCTTTGCTTTTCCTTCAGCTGGCATTTCGCTCCAGAGTGTCTCTCAGAGGTCACCTTGGAAGCATGGCTTGGCCCAGTGTGCTCACATTTTTCACAGTGTCTGCTTGTCTGTCCATCTAGACCTCACAGAGTGGGGACCGAGTCTGTTTTGTTCCTTGCAGTACATCTTAGTACAGCTTAGTACAGCTCTGGCTGAGTTAGTGCCCATTAAGTAACTGTTGAGAGAATGAATGGACAGCAGTGCAAGGAATCACTGGGGGCATAAAGATGGCTCATTTGTAGAGAATGTGTCCAGTTCTTCAGTGGGAATGACATTATTTTAATCCTACTGGTGTATTAGCCAGTGGCATAAACTGGATATAATATGGGCTGGCTTCCTTGTGTCCAGGCCATGCTTTCAGAGTGATCACCTTTCCAGCATTCAGAAAAGCAGTAAACAGTATCTTAAATCATTATCAAGGAATTTCAGGTCTGGAGTGTGTGTGTGTGTGTGTGTGTGCGTGCATATGTGTGTGTGTGTGTGTGTATTAAATAGCAAGATATAGCAGAAGGTCTAGTGTTTTTTTTTTTATTTAACTCCCCAAACTTCTTATCTTCTTATCAAGGAGGGTAGCTGTCTCCCCTCCTTGCTCCCCCCAAAAGAATCTTTTATTTCCCAGATTCTCTCTCATAAACCTTTCTCGGGCACCAGCCTTCCTGCCATCTCTCCTAATTCCTCCATCCAGTCTTCCTCTTGTCTCCATTCATTTCCATCATTGTCTCTGCTGTGTTTTAACAATACCTGCTCTTGCATATTCTGTCTGGCACAAAGTAGGCACTGAATATACCTTTATGGATAAGCAAGGAGAGGGAGAGAAGATGAAAAGAAGAGAAGGAAGGAAAGAGAGCTAAATGAAACTGAGGTCACTCTCAGAAACTTACCTGGCAATGGCAATGGCAGCACTGTGCTTCTCGAGGTACCTGGGGGTCATTAAAAAAAAAAGACTCACTAAGGAACCTTTCTGAGATGATAGCTAACATGTTTTCCTTTCTTAAATCATTGTTTTTATTTTTATTTATTTATCTATTTATTTTTTGGTGCTGGGGATCGAACTCATGACCTCGAGTTTGCCAAGCAGGCACTTATGCCGCTGAGCTAAACCCCCTGCCCGATCATTGTTTTTTTTTTTTTTTTTTTTTTAAATCAGTACTGGGGATTGAACTCACGACTATGCGCTTGCAAAACAGGTGCTTTTGCCGCTGAGCTAAATCCCCCGCCCACCAATCATTGTTTTTAATAAGTAGCAGTTAATGAAATTTAAAATATGTGTGCCTTTTAGCCCAATAATTTCACTTTAGACATCATAAAAATTTTTATATAAATTTGTAAAATATTTTACCAGATTATTTATTGCAGTATTAGTATAATTGTGAAAAATTAAGGAACATTCTAAATATCCATAATAGGGAGGCTGGTTAAATAAATAATGCTATATTCATACAGTGTAGTCCTGGGTGCAATGTTAGTATAAGATACAGTTAATGCCATGCCTTTCAAAATGTCAGTGTTCAAAAGATGTTTGTTGATGTTAACAGTGCTAGAGCTGCTACAGAGAGAATGACACCTGGTTTTTTTGGGAGGGGCAACTTAGCAAGACTGTTTTTATTTTTCAATTTTTATTTCTTTTTAGTGCATAATGATTATGTTTCTCATGGGGAACTAGTTCATGTATGTAACGTATCTCAATTCTTTTTTTATTCCCTTTCCTTTTGCTCCCTCTCCCCTCCATCTCTTGGAGCCTTTCCCATTTGCAAAAAAAGTCTCCCTATTTCCTGTGATCTATTATTTATTTTGTTCCCTATTTATATTTTGGGTTTCCCATGTAAGAGAAATAATGTGATAGGTAAGCTTGGTGTGTCTAATTTATTTCAGTTAACATTATGGTCTCAAGGTACATCCTTTTTCCTTAAAATGACTAGTCTATCTTTTATGGCAGATTGTGTATAAACACCACATTTTCTTTATCCATTCATTTGTACATACAGGCAGCTTCCAAGATTTAGCTAATATGAATTGTGCCACTTTTATAAACTTTTATAAACGTGGAAGTATCATATCACTGTAGTATGATGGCACCTTTCTTTAAAGAACAGTTTTTCCTGGATATCATCTAGTTGGCCTTTTAATCTTATTGGTTAATCCTGAAAAAAAAATTCCAAATAAGACAGAGAAATGAGTGAATTCAGACCTTGACTGCACAACTATTGATAACAGCAAAGCATTATGAACTATTTATGTGACTTCAAAGGAGAGGAGCTAAGTACATCCCGTCATGAGAATTCCAGGGCATCTGGGATGAAAATTGCAAAATGTGTGGATGAGGAGCTAAGAATGCACTGTCACGTGAGGTGGCCCTTAGTTTTGAGAAGTATCTGAGAGAGACCCCTGTGGCCTTTCAGGTGTCAGCACGCGCTCATGTGGGTGCAGATTATGGCTGTGGCAGCTCCACGCCTCTGCGTGGAGTGTCCTGCAACCCCTCAGCTGCACTGGTCTCTGAGGACAGGAGCAGATGCCACTGCCTAGTGTTTTATCTTCTAATTTTTCATGCCGCTATTTCTTTGACCTCTTTTGCAGTGAGTACATATGCTAGAAAACAAGTATCTAAAATACCAACTGGTAAGAGTGAGGGGTGGAAGGGGAACACCCTTAAAAGAGCAACATTCTAAGAAAATTGTGTCCTTTGTATTGCTGTTTGGAAAGTGTCTGGAAAAATTCCCCTTTTGCCAGTTTGCAAAAATGTTTCAAGAGAGCCTTTTAAACAAACTGTCAGGATTTCTACCTATAGCGTAGCCTGTTAGTGGCAAGTGGAGCCTGGGCCTGGGGCTGGTATGTGCTTGCTAGCCTCCCACATCCCTTCTGTGGCATCGGGCCCAGGGTGTCCACCATTTTCAAGGTGGACAGTGAGAGTTTCCACTTTGGGGCATGACTGAATACCAGGTCTGGGCTTGGCATCCCAGAAATAGTGTTTGGAATTCTTATTAAATCCAGCTAGGCTGCTGGGTGAGGAAATGAGGCTTGACGAGGTCACAGGTCTGCTGAGTGTCACAGACGAACACTGGGCAGAATTCCATTACAGCTACACTGGCTGCTTGCATGGCCTAGAAATCCTGACTTTGATACCACAGAGAGATTATGTTTTCACTGCCAGAACGTGAGTGACAGGAATAGACCAAGGCACATCAAGATTAGTGTTTCTAATTTTATTACATAGCTTGTATTTGTCTGTTGGTAAGCAAATGAATGAGGAGAAAATGTTTATAAAAAAAAAGAAACAATTGCTGGATGTGTTGTGCCTGTGGCTCTGTCTTGGTTACTTTTCTCTCTTGCTGTGACAAAATACCGAATACCCAAAATTAAGGAAGGAAAGGTTTATTTAGCTTTTGGAGGTTTGGGGAGGTTTCAGTCCATAATCAGCTGGCTGCAAGGCAGGGTGGCATGGCACTGGGGCAACACTTCAAGGCAGCAGCCAGAACAAAAAGAGGGGAGAGCAACTCTCTTTTCCTCCTTTATATTCTACATAGGCCATCCCCCTACTCTCCAGGGCGGGTGTAACACTCACAAATCTGTGTGCCCTCCTCTTGCACAGGGTGAGGATATTTATAAAGTAAGGATCCTGGCTCCTTTCTGAGTCTCTCAGTTAAACTTACAAACTTTTCAAGTTGTCACAGTGTATGAACCATAACAATCCATCCCTTGTCAACTTGGCAACCATTCATATTTTTTAAAACCGGCCTCCAGATACAAAGGCAGGCTTATTCTTAGCATTTCACAACTTGAACATTATAGCACAGGTTTAATAATCCTTAAGAACCAACATTAAGTCTGTCAACATTATATTACATTAGAATCATAACATTTTGCCCCTGGCCTCCCAAAGACTCATACACATCTCTTTATGCAAAAGGCATTTAGTTTATCTGCAAGACTTGCCAAAGTCCCAACAGTTTCAGCATTTCTGAAAAGCTCAAGTCCCAAGATGGAAGGCAAACTCTTAGCTGCTTTATACAAATGAAAACAAAGTTAAACACTTCCAACATGCAATGGCACAAGATAAACATTTTCATTCCAAAAGTTACAAATAGGGAAATACAAAGGGTTTGGACCAAATCAAGTCCCAAATCCAGCAGAACAAAATTAAGTCCTGTAGTTGCATTTCCAGCATCTGAAGCAATGTGTGGCAAATTGTGAGCTCCAAACAACTTGTGTGGTTCTATCCCTATGGCACTTCTAGTGGTTGTAGCTCCCACAGCTTTTCTCTAAGGCCTGTTTTGCTCACTCCTTGCAGCTTTCCTTAGATGATCCACATTCCCGGCTTTTTCAAACTTCTGGGATCTCCACTGCACTTTTGGCTTTACATTCTCAGCTGCACACACTGCTTTCTCAGGGGCACACTGCTTGGCTCCCCAATCCCTCTGAAATTGGAGTGGAGGCTGCCTTAACCTCAGAACTTGTGTATTTTTCATGTGCCTAAAACCAGTGCTACATGGATGCTACCAAGATCTGCTATCAGCTGGAGCAGTAGCCAGGCTTTCATCTCTCTTGGCTATAGGGGTCAAGTGCCTGGATTGCTGGGAACTCTGAACCTGATTGTGAGGAACAGATTCTCTATGCTGCCTACATTCTGCAACATGGTGCAGCCACCACCGTTCTAAAACACTGTGCTCGGCAGCTTTTGCCTCACAGCAAAATCTTTTACTTTTATAGTTTTGAGGCTAAAAAGTGTAGAGACTTGTTGCTTTCTGTGATGCTTTCAGGCCATCTTTTCTATTCTCCTGTTTCCTTCTCAGCAATGGCGATCTCAGCTCTGTATTTATAGTCAACAGCTTTACTGAAACTTCTTTTCTGGCCAGACTCACAATGTTTTAATCATTGTGCTGGGCTTTTTGCTCTTGATTCACAACATAAATCTGGCTAAAAACTCCCAACTGAGTCTCGCAGTTAAACTTCTAAACTTCTGAAGTTGACACAATGTATCAACCATAATGGGATCCCAGCTACTTGGGAGGCTGAGGCAGAAAGGTCACTTGAGCTCAGGAGTTTAATGTGAGCCTGGGCAGCTGATCAAAAATAACATTCCATTGTGGGGATTTAGCTCAGTGGCATAAGTGCCTGCCTGGCAAGTGCAAGGTCATGAGTTCAATCCCTGGTACCAAAAAAACAAACAAATGTATCTTTTATATATGCAGTAAAATAATTATATCTATGTCTTTTTTTTAATTTAACATTTATGGGGGATATTCTTGACATAAAAGCAATAAAATCTCATGATAAATTACAGAGTTTTAAGGCAGGCACTTATGCCGCTGAGCTGAATCTCCAACCCCCTGATTACAGAGTTTTAGAAGTTCCACTACCTAGTCTAACCAGAGTTAAACAGTTGGATATTTTGTTTTATGTGTTGTGTTGCAGGCATGTGTGTGTGTGTGTGTGTGTGTGGTTGACCTATCTATCTATGCTTTAAAAATACACACCAGTAAAAATTGTACCTTCTACTCACTTTCATTTCAAAGGCAAATTTTTCTTAATTTTATTTATAGGTCTTTATAGATTTTTTTTAAATGACTGGATGATGTATATCCTATAGATGTAGCATGGTGTGCTTAACATTCTTTTCTACTATATAATGTCTAAGACATTGCCAAGCTTTCCAAAGCTTTCCTTACTGCCAACAGTGTAAGGAGAAATCCTCATGCATGACCCTGTGTTGGTACTGCTGGTTCCTTCTTTAGATTCAGTTCCTAGAAGTGACATTGCCCGTCGATGGACCCAGGTACGTCAAGGCTCTTTCAATGGCTTTCTTTTCATGGCCAAGTACTGGCTCTTCACTTGACCTCTTCATCACTAACTTCCTTCCTCAGAGTTCCCAGCATTCCCTGAAAACGATCAAGATGCTCATTTCTTTTTCTATGCAGCTCTTAAGCAGTGAATTTTCAGCTGACAAACTATGCAGCTAACTTCACCCTCATAGGGGCCACTTTTTGGCTTCCTCTAGTTTTCTGCATGAGTCCTTCCTGCAAAATGCCAAGGTTTGGTCATTTTTGCGGCAGGTTCTGGGGCCTTGTCACAGATGCCAGATGATTTGCATCAACCAGCAGACTGGGCAACTAAACCAAGATGTTTTCCAAAAACTTTCTGAGAGTCGTGCAAGAAAGGTAAGTATGATTGTAAAATCCGACACCCTGTTTTAAGATCTGGGTGTGTTATCAACAGCAGAACTGCTGCTTTAGCAGTTAGGGTTTGCTGCACTTTCCAAAGCCACTGTGTCACCATTTAAAATCCAATGTTGTCCACAGCTCCATCTTACTTTCCTTTCTATTCAATTTCTCCTTTTATTGCGGGGGAGGGGAATGTTGGTTTTATTATATGGTTTTTTAATGCTCTCAAATCTTGTTAAAGATATAAGGAGTGCTGAGCTTGGTATCATAGACCTGTAATCCAAGCACTTGGGATGCTGAGGCAGGAAGATTGCTGTGAGTTTGAGGCCAGCCTGGACCTCAAAGTGAGTTCAAGACCAGCCTGAACTGCATAGTGAAACTGTGTCTCAGACAAAACAAAACAAAACAAAACAAAACATATAAAGAGTATAAAAAATAATTCTGTTGTCTTGTTCATTGTTTTCTTCACTGCCAAGATCTCATAAGAGTAAAATGGCTCACAATGGTAAAGTAGCTGTCTAGAAAAATTCCCTTAATTTCATTGTGCTAAGGCTGTCAGTTCATCTACTGAAAGGTTAAAGTAACTAAATGTTATTATTATGGATTCCAGATTATAAATACTGAACATTTATATCAATTGTTTAGAAACAATTTATTTTCAGTCTTGCATTTTTTGGTTGTGAAGAAATGCAGGAAACCACATAAGCAGTCAGGCTGCATTAAAAATTTCCCCCAAATCAAGAGAAATAATGCAAACATTTAATCTTTGTCCAGTAATAAATTGGCCAGTTAATTCATGGTCAAATGTTCTCTACCAATATTTATGTTTCTTTAAAAGCACGTTTCAGGGGTGGGGATACAGCTAAGAGATAGAGTTCTTGCTTAGCATGCATTATGGCCTGGATTCAATTCCTACCACTGAAAAAAAGGAGAGGGCTTTGTTCACAGTATTTGATTTACACAAGTCTCCTTTTAATAGAGGGTGTATATGATCTGCAGAGGTGTTGAATTTCAGTGCTACAGCAACATGTCTACCTGGTCACTGTAGACCACATTGAAAGGGCTGAGGGGACCTTGAGCCTACCCTATGCAGGTTGCTTGATGAATGGATAGGGGACACAGTTACCATGAGAAGTGTTATTTCTCTGCATCATTTTAATTCTTTTTTTTTTTTTTTTTTTACTGGGGATCGAACTCAGGGTCTTGCACTTGCCAGGCAAGTGCTTACTCCACTGAGCTAAATCCCCAGCCCCATCATTTTAATTCTTATGGGAACAAATCTTTTATTTTTAAATTTTTGAACCCTGTGCACTCTTCATGTACATGGTTGCAGATCCTAAGAAATTAACTGAGCGCCAACCTGGAGCCTGGAACACAGGGCATCTGAAGATGTTATCACAGGAACTAATAGATATGGATCCTTGTCACATCCTCCCAAGGGTTCTTGACGGTCTTCTTGCATGGATGGCAAGCCTTGAGCAGACTTCACAATTTTTCATTTTAGAACTTCTGTTTTTATTCTGGTGAATGTGGAGAACTTTTAGTCATTCTAAGGAAAGTGCAGGACTTTTTTTTTATTATCTTCCTCAGGTGGCTTTTACATTAAAGAACAGAGGAAAAGTTAGATTGGCAGTGTTCAGAGGCTAGGACAGGAGGAAGTGCTCCTGCATGAAGCTCAGGGTCTATGAAAAAGAGGTAAAAAGAATGAGTCCATCAGGAAACAGATGTGGGCCCTGTAGGAAACACGAACCTTAGAGGGAGATTCTTTAGATCCTGAAAATAGGATTCTCTTCCTGCCCATTGCATTCTACTGTGTTACAGATGGGACCTTGTGAGTAACTTAAACCCTCATAACTCACATATTCCACACATGATTTTAAGGATCTGGTTCACTTTAGGTGTAATTATCATTTACAAAATTATTTTTAACCACTAAAATAACCTTGCCTTTCTGGTTGTGGCTGTTGTTTTGTGCACAGGTGAAATTTGGTGTGTACCTGATGCATACCTCTTTGGATTCATCTTCTCCATGTTTCCTGTCCGTGGGATCTCAAGTGTTCCCTGTGCTGAAAGAGAATGCAGGACACCATGATTGACTTCCTTTGACAAATACCCGGATCTTGTCCCCTAAAATATTTTTTTTTTCCAGAATGCATTAAAGTTTCTCTTTTCCAATGACTTCTACTGTTATAAAGATCTGAATACAAGGGCTGGGGATTTAGCTCAGCGGCATAAGTGCCTACCTTGCAAATGTGTGGTCGTGAGTTCAATCCCTGGTACCAATAAAAAAAAGATCTGAATATGTTTGGTCTTTGAAGCAGGGCATTTCTTCTCTTTTGGAAGCAGAGCACACACTCCTCTGGTTCTGCTGACTTCTTATTCAGGTTTGCACTGCCCATGCCAGAGGAGCAATTCCAAGGCCTCAGGATTCAGTGCTGTGTTCTACACCGTGAGGTTCCCATATGAATCTGAATTATGATCATTTGTGTTCAGATGACATTTTGTGTGTATGTGTGAGGTGGAGTCTCACTATGATGGGGTTTGGCCTTGAATCCTGGGGCTCAGATGAGCCTTTTGCCTCAGTGTCTCTAGTAGCTGTGACTACAGGCATGTACCAGCTTCAGATGAAATTTTGAATGAAGCTCACTGGGACTGTTTAACCAAGTACATGTTTTTAAGTTTTTTATTTGGCCATTTTTTCCAAATCTTTAGGATCTTTCCAGCCCCTTCCTGTGAAGGAAGGGAGTCTGCACCTACTTATTTTTTTTTTTAAAAGACAGGATCTGTCTATGTAGTTCAGGATGGTCTTGAAGTCACTATGTAGCACAGGCTGGCCTCAAATTCATGAGGATCCTCCTGCCTCAGCCTCCCAGGTGCTGGGATTACAAGCGTGGGCCACGGCATGTGCCCACTGATCCTGATGGTATGAGAAGGTGGTATTCTCTTCCGGTGTACTTGGTCTGGATGGATTTGTGCTCAGAGACCTGGACTTATGACTGTCTTCATTGAGGGGCATTTCCACCTGGATATTTATATTCTGAACAAAGGCATGAACCAGCAAACTCCTCCTCCTACTTCCCGTCTTTGACCCTTTCTGAGTTGGCACACTGAGGTCTGCTCACAAGCCTGAAATTACACTCAGCACTGGCTGAAGTAAGCAGTTGTCCTCTCTTCCACAAGCCCACTGACCATTGTTGACCAGCTGTCCAAGTGCCTCTACATCCCAGTCTAGAGAGGAGCCCTGGAGTTCAGGGGGTGCCATCAGCACCACCTCTGACCAGGGATCCTGAAGTTGAATATGTTGAGTGCTGGAAGCTCACTCTCTAATGAAGTGCTCCATCCCATGGAGTTTCTGGAATGTTTCTAGCTTGGATCTGCCTCCTGTGACTCCCAGTGCTGTCATCAGGAGAAATCAAGAGGGAGCATGTCCACACTGCCAGTGTCCTCCTGAAGTGTGTGGTCCATGTGCGAACCCAGTCCCTTCTGCACCTGCAGCCTGGATTGTCTGCTGCTCTTCCCCAGGCCTCTGCCTGCCACTGCCCACAGCACCATGGTGTTCCTGCTGCTCTGTCCTTTCGCACACGAGGCTCAGGATTCCTGGCTCATCTGTTTAGAGCTCATGGGATTTGGAGTCAGTCTGTTGCATCTTCTCAGTTGTAGGACTTTACATTGTTCCTCGCACTCTGTGGGATGAATATGCACTGTTCTCCAGGATTGCTGAAAGCAGTCTTGGCTTGGTACTATTCTCATTTAGTGTGAAGAATTAAGTGGAAGAAGTACGCCTGCGATCTAGTGGTTCCTGAGTTCAGGAAAGAGGAGGCAAATGCACACTGCAGCAATGTCCAAGACCTCTTGTTGAGAGGTATGGCCCACTGAATATGATGGAAGCCACGCCAGAAAGCATATTCTGCAAAAGTGTGACCGCCCACATCATCAGCATATTGTCAGGTACCAAAGACTAAAAAAATATTGTATACTCCCACTCATGTCACCTTTTTGTAGGGTGACTTGTACTTTTATAGCATGACTTGTATTTGTGTGACACTTTCATGTAAACTCTCCTTCAAAGCACAGTTGTGTAATTATCTACTTATAATTATTGATTTCATATCAGTCTGTCTCTACTAAACTGTAAGCTCCATCAGATCAGGACTTGTTCCTGTTTGGGTCAACAGTGTATCCTCTGTGTTGGCAGGTAATAGGTGCTTAGTAAAATTTGTTGACTATGGAAAGTTGGCTGAGTAATTTAATTTGTTCTATTAATTTGAATTAAACTGCTAAAGTTTGGATCTGATAAGTCCCTCAAGGGCTCATATGTTAAGGACTTGGTCTTCAGCATGGTGTTGTTGGGAAGTGGTGGGAACTTTGGGAGGCAGGTCTTCAGGTCCCTGGAGGCTTCAGCCTGTGGAGGAGATTATGGGGCTGTGGCCCCTTCCTTACATTTTGCTCCCCAGCTGTGAGGTGAGCGACTTTGCTCTGCCATGCATTTCTCGTATGATGTGCTCCCTTGCCAGAGGCCCAAAATAGGCCAACCAACTATGGGCCAAATCCTCCAAAACTCTGAGCCAAAATGAACCTTTTTTCTTCATAAATTGGTGGTCTCAGTATTTGTTACAGTAATTGAAAGCTGACTGATACACAGACCCAACTCACAGGGGAATTTTCACACAGGAGGCAAGGCTGGTGAAGGTCATTTCAGAGGGTGAAATGTAAGTGTAAAGGCACAGGTAAGCACACAGGCAAAAGCATGGCTTGAGAAGTGTTGCCCATGCAGACTGACACATAAAACTAAGATCTTCTGTATGGTGAGAAGGGCCAATAAAAAGCCCAACTGTAAGGGTCAAAGATTATGTTAGGCATGAGAGGCAGAGGCAGGAGGATGTCAAGTTTAAGCCCAGTGTGGATAACTTACTGACTTAGTGAGACCCTGTCTCAACATGAAAAAGGGCTGGGGATATAGTCATAGTTCACTGTCAAGGCCTTGGGTTCAAACTCCACAACCGCTACTACTGATACTACTGATACTCTGCACACGTGAATGTGTGCATGCACACACACACACAGTCCAAGAGTCAAAAGTTAGTGGTGGAAAGTCATCCATAAATGAAATTAAATCAAAGAGGAATAAAGAGCTAGAAAACAATAAAATGCAAGATTGAGAAAGCTCACATAAGACACTAAGGAAGCAAGGGCGCAAGGTCATGGAGGTTCAGGAGAGGAGGGCTCCTGAGTAGAGGGTGCCAAGGACTGGGCTGCAGTGAGCACTCTGACTGGACCTGACCAGTTCGAGCTGTGGGACACTGTTCTCATGCTCTTTGTCCTAGGAGTCTGTGGGAGCCCTGTGAATTGTGGGTTCAGCTTTCCAGAGGAGGAATCTGAGATTCAAAGTGTTGAAGGAATTTGCACAAATCTGTGTTACTGGTAAAGACAAAAGTGTCAGCTTGTGCATGTAAAATTATACTGCCTGTTTCTAATTTTTACTGCTGCTGTGAAGAAATATGACATTTTTGTGTGTTAATCTCATATCTGCAACTTCACTAAACTCATTGATTTGTCCTGTGAGTTTTTTAAAAAAGATTTTTTTGGATTTTTTGACTAGGCAATCATGTTATCAGTGAATATATATAGTTTTATTTTTTTCCTTTTGAATCTTCAAAGTTTATTACCTTTTCCTGTCTTATTGCCCTGGCTATAATCTCTAGAACTATATTGAGTAAGAGTGGACAGTCTTGCCTTTTCCCAATTTGGGGAGTAAAAGTATTCAGCCTTTCACTATTAAGATGAATTAGTTGTAGAGTTCTTCTAATTCTGTTTGTGTGATTATTTGTTTTGAGACAGGGTCTCACTCTGCAGTTGAGCTCAGGGAAATCTTTCTGCCTCAGCCTCATGAGTGCTGGAATTATAGGTGTGCATCACCATTCCTGATTTCTAGTTCTTTACTGGGTCAAAAAAGTTCTCTTCTGTTCCTGGGCTGCTGAGTATTTTATTTTTGTTATGAATTTTTACTTTACAGCATCCACTGGTATGATCATCTGGATTTTCTTCTGTGCATGGTTATTACTATGGAAGATTGCACTAATTTGATTTCCAAATATTGAAACCATCTTACATTTCTGAATAAACTGCATTGGTCCTAATATATTTTTCTTTTTATGTAGTCCTAGGTTTGATTTTTTAATATTTTGTTGAGATCTATGTTCATAAGAGTGTTAGTCTGTTGGGCATGGTGGCATACCTTCCAAAAACAAACAAAAATAATAAAATAAAAACGATATCTTTTGTCTCTAGTAATTTTATTTGCACAGAAGTCCAATTTATGTAATGTTGACATAGCCTATTCTGAGAATTATGGGCCAATGTGTCAAACTTAGTCTAGCAATCTAAAAAGATTATATGTTATGACTATACTGAGTTTAAGTGTACCATGATATTTTGATTTTAGACAATAAGATAGTGGAGCCAATTAAATGGTCTTGATAAAGGAAGAGAACATTGTTGATTAAAAACTCAAAATTTCTTTATGTTTAAAAAGTTTTAAAAATATTTTTTATTTTAAAGAAAAAAAAAGCACAGAAAAATCAAAAAGCAGTCAATTAAACAAACAACAAAACCAACAGAAACCAAATGACAACAACAACAAATAAAAACAATAGTGATAATGTTCAAAACAGGATAGTAGGAATTTAACAATGGTTGTTATATTGCATATTATTATTTTCAGAATAGTTGCTGAGGTTAAAAAGTCTTTTAGCAAGTAGAAGTATTATGGTAAATAATACTAATTAACAAGTAAATTAAAAAATCTTCATTACTGAATTTTTACTGAAGTAAATAAAGATGATACATACAAATGATGCACTCTTTTTTACTTAAACATATGCTAATTTTATTAACAAAACTTGTTGATACTTATTAATATTTGTGAATGAATGTGATGAGCCAGGCACTCTAAGTGCTTCACACAGTTTCCTTTAATTCTTACAACTCTACAGAATAGGTATTAGTACTACATTCTGTAAATGATGCATTGAGGCTTAGAGAGGTTACAGTACCGTCTTAAGATTGGAGGATTTGTGTACAGTGGGGATAAGCCTTGAGCCCAGTCTTGTTTCTTCACTATGGTAATTGAATCACTGTAATTGTGGGCATTTTTCTGAGCACATGTATTAAATCATTTGCTCCTCTAACAAGTTTATGAAGAATAATCTATTATAATCTCTATTTCAAAATAAAAAAAATTGAGGCAGCATTTTCTCTGTCCCAGAGGTGGTAAGTGGTAGAACTGGGATTCGAACCCAAATTTCTAGCACAAATGTTCTTACTCTGCTCACCTCACCCAAGGAAAACCCCTATTGTTCCATAAACAAATTGCACTGTTTTTGGTACACATAAAAACATGATGAAAAAGAATCATAGGTGAGTAATTTGCTCATGCATTGCGATGGCTGGTGCTCTTCCCCATGTACTGGGTGGTGATTGTGAGAAAAAAGAAAGTCATAGTTCTTGCATCCAGGATCTTGCCGGTGCAGATCACCTGATCATGAGACAATGGTGCCTGATGAAGGTCGAGGGGGCAGGTGTCTGTCTAGGAGTGATAAGGTCAGCCAGGAGAAAGGGAAGGAGAGTTCCGCAAAGATGGACAGAACAGCAGCATCTCCTTGGGTTACAGGAAGCTGTCTAAAATGAAACTGCCATCTGTTCCAAACCACAAGTATCTCTTGAATCCACTGTTTTTGGCCAGGAAGGAGATAAGGCCATTATGGAGTCTACCACACACTCTTGGTTGTGATGAGCTAAGTTAGGTACTGGAAAGCTGGCCCACGGAGGGGCCATTAGGACAAAATGTGCCCCATCTTCCTCAGCTCCCTTTTTATTTAAAAGGGAGGTTGTGAGTGGCTGAAGACAGCACAGACCAAGGGGACTTAGTGGATCCAGAGGTCCACTGCTGGAGCTGGACACTTGCTGGCACTTGAGAAGGGTCCTAAAACCAGAGGCAGCAGCAGAACCATTCACGGGGCTGACAGACTTCCAAGCACCTGGATGTCGAAGAGACTGGTGCTCTTCCTGCTGCAGAGCTCAGGGTGCTCTTGAAGCCTGTATTTTCCCAACTTCCTTTTTGGTATAGGCAACATTAACTTCTACATAATTCACTTAGCAAATCCTCAGATTAAAATCATGACAGACTCTTCCCCATAGGAGCAAGATATTGTATCTTTCTAGGTGTCATCTGAAAAGTTTGAGGGAAACCACACTAATAAAATTGAGAATTAAGTGAAACATTTTATGTTCAGTACAGTGTCTCAAAGTAATTATGCCTGAGTAAGCCACATCCTCCACCCAGTGGCAGCATTAGATAAGTGCAGATTTTATTTTCAGGAGGCCTAAAATTAATTCAAATTAGGTTAGCAGATCTCAACAGAACAAGGGCAGACAGTAGCATATTTCTGACTGCCTGGCTTTCTCAATGGATTAGATTTGAGAACAATTTAATTACTGGTGTTAGAGTTCTTTAACAGTTCCTGAGTTATTCCTTGATCAAATTACTCTTCAACCATTCTTTTAGGGTCTTCTATTTTTCTTAGATTTTTTTTTAAGGATGTCATGTGGAATTGGCTGTTTTGTCAGATCTGTCTGTCTGTCTCCATGTATTTATATGATTGTGTTGGTTACTTTTCTCTCATTGCTAGAACAAAATACCTGACACCCAAAATTAAGTAAGGAAAGGTTCATTTAGCTCACAGTTTGTGGAGGTTTCAGTCTATAAGCAACTGTCTCCAAAGCAGGTGGCATGGCACAAGGGCAACAGTTCAAGGCAGCAGAAGACAACAAAAGCAGCAAGAACAAAATAGGAGGGCAGACCAAACCTCTTCTCTTACATTATAAACAGGCTACCACCTCCCTTGGGTGTAGCATTCACACCACCTCTGTGCCTTTCTCTTGCGCAGACAGAGGATGTTTACAAAATAAGGACTGGGGCTCCCTGCTGAGTCACTTAGTTAAACTTCTAATCTTCTCAAGTTTACAGAATGTATCAACTGTTACAATGAGTGTATTGCACACAGATACCTAAAGAACAAAGGTTTAGTCTACAGAGAATTTATTTATAACACTCTGGGCAAGAAAATGATGGCATCAGAAGAGCTGGCTCAGTCCTTGGTCACTAGCCATGACCTCTGCACTTTCTTTTCTGACCCCTGAGCTACAAGCCCCAGACACACAGAGGTCTGAGCCTTTATACCCAAAGTCTGTCTAGCGCTCTGCAAACTGCCACCACTTAGTCCTTCTCAGGTTAAGAGAGTAGAGGGGTCCACCCTTAAAAGGCTGATCTGAAGAAGAGATGCACACAGGCCTTAGAAACAAGTTCAGAGCTGTTTGGGCAGAGGATCAGTTGTTCTGGATGCCTGGAGAAGTAGTAGAGGGCAGGTTGGCCTCCAGGTGGAGCCACAACTCGGGTCTGTGGACTCCTAGCCCTGTGGGGAAAGCCCAGGAGAGGGTCCCTGAAGCAGCGTCCTCTTTGGTTCTGGGCTAAGGGCAAGAATGCTTAGAACTTTTCTGGAAAGAGCATAGAGATAGGACCTAGAGATTCCCAGGAAGGAATCTAATTTCCCACTGGTTGGCCCCAAGTGAACCCTTCCAGGCAAAGATCTTCCTTCATACCTGAGGGCTTTCAGTCAATTTCCAATGTGAATGAGCTGTCAAGGATCACATCATCTGAGGAAAACCTCTGGTTTGAAAGGAAATGATCAACCAAAGAGGAGAAGGAAAGGCCACAGACACAGTGCAGCTAAAAGAGAACATCTTTCAAAATAATATAATAACTGGACATAGTGATATGTGCCTGTAATCTCAGCACTGAGGGAGGCTGAGACAGAAGGATCACAGGTTTGAGTCTCATCTGGGCAATTTAACAAGACACAGTCTCAAAACTTGTTTTTTTCTTAAAGGTCTGGGGATATAGCTTAGCAATAGTGCATCCCTAGGTTTGACCTCAAATACTTGGGGAAAAAAGTGAGGTGATTAAAAAGAAAATCAATATTAATGTCATCAGAGAAGTCCTGGAAACAAGAACAACAATACTTGGGAAAGAAAAATCAACAAACAAAGAGTTCTTGAAAATTAAAAACATAAGTGCTGTAATATAAAATTCAGCATAAGAAAATAATCATGCAGTTAAGAAAATCTCTTAGAAAGTAGGAGATTAGCAGAACAGAAAATTTAAAAAAACTAGATCTGTTAAATGGTCCAACACTCAAAATAATAGGAAGGAAACTTCCAAGAAGAGGAAGCAGAGAACACTGTGGAAATTATCAAAGATGACATAGAAACTTTCCCACATTGAAGAACAGGGTTCCTAGGTTAAAAGCAAATCTACTGAGTGACAATCTGATGAGTAATAAAGAACCCACAAGAGGATGCCTGGTCATGAATTACTAGTACAGTGGAAATAAGGAGAAAGCTCTAAGGCTCCTAAGGGTGGGCGGCAGGAGAGAGAACCTAGCAAATTAGAGGACAATGGGGCAATGCTTCACAATGCTGGGTAAACACCATTTTCAACCCAGAGTTATATATCATGTCTGTTAGATTGGCTGAAAGATGATTGCAACAATGCCTCATAGCCAGTACTTTTTGCAACAATGTGATTTTGTTTTTCTTCCCAATAGGAAGTAGAATCCATCTCCCCACTCCTTGAATCTAGGCTGATCTTGACTTAGTTTACCATCTGCCCAAGACTGCAAAACTGACACAGCAAAAATTATAAGTCCAGGGCCCAAAAGACCTTAAAGCTTTTATGTTAAATTTTGTTTAGTTTTGAATTCTGGAGGTTGAACTCTAGGCCTCCACACAGAACTACACCCCCAACCATTTTTATATTTTATTGTTATTTTTAAAATTTGAGACAGGGTCTCACTGATTTGCCAATGCTGGGCTCCACATTTAAATTGTGTTTGAAAACACAACTAACTATAATGGTAGCTAGAAGAAGATACCTTCAATATCTTGTTTAGGGATCTCTTGGCCAACTCCAAAAGTTTATTACATATGCTGTGTATCTCCTAAATCACTGTAGGAAATTGTTCTGCCTGTTGTTTAATTGCTACAGACACAATAACCTTTTTGTTTTTTCAATCAGTAGTAGCAATGTTCTTACCATTTTCCTTAAAATAGACCTAGTTTCTTGGCATGATAATCAGGTCAGCGGTTTAGGAGGAAGAGAGAAGGTTGCTGTTAGGTCTCTTGAGGCCTAATTTCAGCAGTCACACAGTGTCACACAACGACATTCAGCAGTCACACAATGTCATTTCCACCATTTTGGCCAGAGCAAGTCACAAAGCCATCTTTATTCAAGAACTGGAAATATGAAAAAAAAAAAAAGAATTGGAAATATGGGCTCCACCTTTGGATGACAGAAACCGCAAAGTCACATTACAACATGATGAAAACACCAGAGCAAGGAAATATTTATCGTTGCTGTGTTTGGCAACAAACCTCCCTCATCAAAGCAATTTTGATGACAATGAATGAAGACACTCTGAGACATAAAATTTCTTGAAAATGTATCCTTTCTCTATAGGGTTTACAAAAAACAAATGTATAACTATGAAAGAATAAGACAACTGATCTACTTACAAAAAACAAGGGTATAACCATTTGAAAGAATAAGACAAATGACAGGGGAATTAGGAGCTTCTATGAAAATTGAGAAGCCAAAGAAATTTCCAGGATAGGGTTGACAGAGTCACATGTGCCAAATTGGAACCAGAGAATGGAAGGCTTCAAGAGGCATCTCCAAGAAGATTGTATTAGGAAGACAATATAGAACTGAGAAATTATTTGACAATAGAGAGAAATGCATTTTGTGGGCTGTTGAAAGATACTTTGAAAATTTAGCCAGCTATTCAAGAAAAAATAAAAAATAGAGGCAAACATTAACTTTAGGAAAAATGAAAAGTTGTCAAGAAAGGGCACATAAGCATGTATACCTCTTGGCACAAGTGTAAAAAGTGCCAGTATAATCATAATTTTAAAAATCAATAAAGATTTTTTAAAAATTGTGTTACTATACTGAGAGGTTAGAGGAAAGAAAGACTATCATGAAGCTGAAATTCCTATGTGGAGAGCTTGATGTGGTGATGCTGGCACTTGGGGGGCTGAGGCAAGAGGATTGCTACAATTTTGAGGCCAGCCTGGGCTACATAGTGAGTTCAAGGCCAGCCTAGACTACAGAATGAAACCCTGTTTCAAAAACCAAAAAACAAACAACAAAAAATTATCATATGGAAAGTCAGTGTATTATATAAAACTGAAAAAAGATATGTCAGTCAGTGTTCTATACAATGAGTGTTGGTATTATAGAAGAAGGGACTGATTTTTAAAATTTTCTGTTTTAAAGAGAATAAAACCAAGCAAAATAAAACAGAATAAAGCCAATCAAAACAAGTCAGTGTAACTGACACAGGACTTCAACACAAGATAATAGGAAATGAACAATGGCTATCATTGTCTTCAAAATAGCTGCAGATACCTTCAGACATAGTAAAAGTCAAACAAAACAACAGAATAGAACCAATAAAACCAAAACAAGGAATGCAATAAAGGAATTCAAAACAAGGTAACAGTAAATCCAAAATGGCTACCATAATATGTGGTTATCTTTGAAATGGTTGCTCATGCTGTCAGATACAATAAAATCAAACTAGACAAAAAAGAATGAAACCCAACCCAACATAACAATGAAATGATACAGGACTTCAAAAGAAGATAATAGGGAATTAACAGTGGCTACCACCTTCAGAAGGAGATCCCCAATAGATGCTACATTGCACATTGTTATCCTCTGAGTAGATGATCAGACTACCAGCTTTAGGCTTGCAAAGTCAGTGAAACACTAAACACTACAAGCATTAAATTGTTACCATCACAGCCTGTGTTTCTCTGGGTCAGCTGGTTGCTTAGAGTGGAGTGGATGGGTATTGGCTCTTCTTGTCTCCCAGCCCTTGGCCCAGAAGGGGCTGGCCCCTTGCTCTCCACCCAGTGGCCTGCACATGGTGCTGATTCTCAGGGAAGGCTTGCCTCTTGTTGACTTCTTATTCCCTCCCCCACACCGCAGTCCACAAATGACGCTGACTCAAGGGAAAACAGTGGCATTTGGCTCTCCCCTCAGTGCCCTGTGCATGGTGCCAATTTACAGGGAGGGCTTGCTTCTTGTTGACTTCTTGTTCTCCTCCATGGGGCTGATTTTTTTGTTATAACCTTTTATTACTTGATATTTATTTACTTATTTATTTACTTTTTGTCTTTTTGAGACAGAGTGTTGCTGTGAAGTTCAGGCAGGACTTGAGCTCACTTTGCAGCCCAGGCTGGTCTCAAACTCACAACAATCCTTCTGCCTCATTCTCCCAAGTGCTGGGATTACAAATGTGTGCCACCATACCCAGTTTACTCTTCATCTTCAAAACTAAGAAAAAGCATGACATATAGAAAAGAAATGATTTAGAAAATATGCTCAGAAAAAAAACTGACTGTGAATCAAAGGGAAAATTTTTATTTTAAAAAGAAAAAACAAAAAAATCAAGAAGCAAACAACCAAAAAACGACAAAAGCAAAACAACTACAACAGACAATAGTGATATAGAATTTCGAAACAAGATGATAGAGATTTAACAATGGTTGTTATATTGCCTATTGTTCCTTTTTCCCCACAGCCCCATCAGCATTTGTTATTGGTGAATTTCTTTTCTTTGTACCGGGGATTGGACTCACAACAGTGCACTTGCAAGGCAGGTGCTTATGCCGCTGAGCTAAATCCCCAGCCCATATTGGTGAATTTCTTGATGTTAGCCATTCTTTCCAGAATGAGATGACATTTCAGTGTTGTTTTAATTTGCATTTCTTGAATGATTAATGATGTTGAACGTTTTTTCATGTATTTATTTGCCATTTGTATTTCTTCATCTGAGAAGTGTGTATTCATCTCAGATGCCCATTTTTGGATTGAGTCTTTAAATTTGGGGGGCCTAATTTTTTTCAGTTCTTTATACATTTTAGATAAAAGTCTTGTCTGAGAGACAGTTAGCAAAAAATATTTTACCAATTTGTGGGTTTTCTTTTCACTCTGTTGGCGATTTCTTTCAATGCACAAAACCTTTTTTATAAGATGAGATCCCAGTCATTGATTCTTTGAAGTACTTGCCATGTAGTTTGGTTTTTCTGCATGAACTCTCAGCCTACCCCTATCTCCTTGAAATTTCTACCTACTTTGTCTTCCAGTAGATTTAGTGTTTCTGTCTTAATATTTAGATCTTTGATCCATTTTGACTTTAGTTTAGTGCATGGCAATAGGCATGGGTCTAGTTGAGGTCTTTGGCATGTAGAAAGTCAAATTTTCCAACACCACTTATTAAAGAGGCTGTCCTTAATAAGTGTCCAGTGAACATATTTGGCCCCTTTGTCAAAGAGAAGGTAGCTGAGTGTGTTTATAGTTGTGTCTGCATCTTCTGTTCTGTTCCATTGATTCTCAGGTCTGTTTTTTTTGCCAGTACCATGCTGATTTTATTATAGCTGCTTTATAGTATAATTTCAAGTCTGGGCTTGTGATGCTCTCTGCCTTGTCTTTGTTGCCAAGGATTGCCTTTGTTATTGTAGGTCTCTTATAGTTCCATATGAGTTTTAGGAATATTTTCTCTAGATCTGTGTGGTATGCGAATGGTATTTTGATTGGGATTGCATTGAATCTGTATAACAGTTTTGGAAGTATGGCCATTTCACAATGTTGGTTCTTCCTATCCATGAGCAAGGGATATCTTTCCATTTTCTGAATTCCTCTTCAATTTCTTTTTTCAGAGCACTGTAATTTTCAATTATAAATCTTTTACTTCCTTTGTTAGATTGATTCCTAAATATTTCATTTTTTGGATCTTATTGTGAAGGGTGTGGTTTCCCTAATTTTTCTCTCAGTGAGTTTGTTATTTGTGTACAGAAATGCTGGGTTGACTTCTGAGTACTGACTTTTTATCCAGCCATGCTCTGAATTTGCTTATTAAGTCTAGAAGTCTGTTGGTGGAGTTTTTGGGATCTACTATGTTCACTATCATGTCATCTATGAATAATGGTAATTTATCTTCTTCCTTTCCTATCTTTATTCCTTTTATTTCTCTCTCTTATCTAATTTCTCTGGCTAACATTTCCAGAACTATATTGAATAGGAGTGATTATAGTGGACAATCTTGTCTTGTTCCTAATTTTAGAGTGAAAGTTTTCCATTTTTGTCCATTTAGTATGATGTCGGCTGTTGGTTTGTCATAAATGGCTTTTGTCAGATTGAGTTAAAGATCACCTTTTCCAATTTTCTCTAGGGTTTTTACCATGAATGAGTGTTGCACTTTATCAAAAGCCTTTTTTGCATCTACTGACGTGATCAGGTGGTTTTTGTCTTTGCTCTGTTGATATGGTATATTACATTTATTGATTTGCATATATTGAATCAGCACTGCATTCTGGGAAGAATCCCACTTGGCCATGGTGTATAATTTTCTTGATGATTTGCTGCATTCTGTTTGTTAGTATTTTACTGAGGGTTTTTGCATCTATGTTCATGAGAGAGACTGGCTTATAGTTCTCTTTTTTGGTTGGGTCTTTCTCTGGTTTTGGTATCAAGGTAATATTTGCCTCCCAGAGTGAATTAGGAGAATTGCTTTTCTTTCAATTTCATTAAAGAGTTTGAGGAGTATTGATATTAAATCATCTCTCAATTTCTTTTTTTTTTGTTTTCTTTTCTTTTTTTATTTAAAGAGGGAAAAAAAGCATGTAAAGGGTAGAGATAATTCAGAATTTTAGAAAAAAGATAAAAAATAAGAAATCACTAGTTGATAAATTAAATATTGTCCTCAGAAATAGTTGTTCAAGTTACAAAATTAAAGCATACAAAGTAGATAGTCAAACAGTGAGAGTGTAAACAGCTACGCATACATGAATCTCTACATGTATTTCTATTCTTTCTGTATTAGAGGGAAAAACAAAACTCAGTAAGACAAAACAAAACAAATTCCTATAAAAGCATGAAACCAAAAAATCGTATAAAACCACAGTACAAGGTGATCTACAATGATTGCTGTGTTGTTTCTTATTATCTTCAATAGAATTGCCTATATCATCAGGCATAATTGAATATAGCAGTATAATTGAATATAGCAGTACACAACAATATTAGTAAAAATAAAACATTGTAGACAGTATAAAACTTCAAAGGCAGGTAATAATCAAACCAGAGTGGATATTCTAGTGGATCTTGTCATCTTAAGTGTAGTTGCCTATACTCTCAGACTTGATACTATCAATCATAACAGCTTTGAATAAAATCTATCAATATAAAACAGCTATCCAACAAACCAGATTCGATTACAATCAGTTATGCTAAAACAGTGTAGGTTTTACAGAGCTTTAAATTGACTTAATAGGAAATTAAGGATGATTACCCTACTATATCCTGTTGTTTTTGGGATTACTGTTTGTACCCCCAAATCTAGTACAGGTAGAATGACTGGAACAGAATATAATACATCTAAGCAGAGTAGTGTGAGTAATGTGGGTTTTAAATCCTGGTGCACTATTAACAATATAGTGTATCAAGGCCATCTATGTTAGAGATTCTAGTTATCCTTCTCTGTCTCATTTCTGCTATGCTATTTTTCTGCCTGTTTGTCTACTTTTCTTCTTCATTCTACTGCCTGCCCCACTCATTGAGGCCTTTCTGCCACTGTTCCTAAAATCCTGGTATTTTTTTTCTCTCTCTCTAGAATATCCTTCAGAATTCTCTGTAGGGTTGGATTGGTGGTCACAAACTCGCCCAGTTCCTCTTTGTCATGGGAGCATCTTGTTTCTCCATTAATTTCTAGTGACAGTTTTGCAGGATACATCAATCTGGGCTGGAGGTTATTTTCTTTCAGGGCTTGGAAGACTTCACTCCAAGCTCTTCTTGATCTGATGGTCTGTGTCAAGAAGTCAGCTGTGATTCTGATGGGCTTACCTTTATAGGTAATCTGTTTCTTTTCTGTGATAGCTTTTAATATTCTGTTTTTATATTGAATTTCTAGTATCTTGATTATTATATGTCTGGTTGTAGATCTGTTTTGGTTGTCAGTGGCTGGAGTTCTGTATGCTTCATATAATTGAATGTCATTTTCTTTTCCCATACTTGGGACATTTTCCTTAATTACTTCTGTGAATAGCCTTTGTAATTACCCTGTATGTAATCCTGCTTCTTTGTTCACATTTCTTATTCTTAAATTGTAGATTCTCTTGTCATCTTCTAGCCCTTGTATTGTTACTGCCTGTTAGATCTTTCATTTCATGATCACACATTGCAAATTTGTCTTCAAGTTTTGATAGTCTATCCTTAGTTTCTTTTAAGGAGTTTTGCCAGCTTTCAATGGAGTTTTTAATTTCCTGGTAGTCTTTTTGAATCTGCTTCATGTATTCTTATATTTTCTTTATATTCTTTATTGAATGTTTCTCTCCTTTTTTTGTGTTCCTCCCTTCTTCCATCTGTATCTTCCTAAGAGATGCTTCCTGAGAGCATTTCTTTTATTACTCTACTCATATCTTGCTTTACCTGATTTAATATTTCAGTTTTGAGCTCGTCTACAAGGTCCTGAAGATATCTCTTAATGTCCATTGAAGCCATGTCTGCTGCTGTGTGTTTGCTTCCCTCAGTCTCCCTTGTTTTTCCCTCTCCTGGATCAGTGCTCTCAAGGTTCTGGGCTGGGGGCCTCTTCCTGCCTCTCTCCTGTCATGGTTCTGGCTTCCTCCACACAGGTTACAGTGCAGTTCCCAGCTCCCTTCCCTGTTGGCCACGTTTCCTCCAAAGCACGCTGGAAGGGACCTCCACCCTCTCCTGACTGCTCTTATCACTAAGGTGCAAGCAGCGGCTGCCTATGCCTGCCCCTCCCCACCAGGCCAACCAAACTGCAGAGGCCTTCACCCAGTTAGTGTGTGCTAGGCACAGGGAATTGACTTGGGATGGCTCATTGGGTCCCGGCCAAGGGTGTGGCCCAGTCCAAGTAAATCCCACAAATCTGCTTTGGGGAGGGAGGAACCAACTGAAGTTACTGTTGCTCCCAGTTCAGGCTCCTCCTGCCTGATTCCAACATGTCGCCCACTTGTTTGCGCCCTTCCCGTGGCGGGGTCCCAATCCCAGCACTGATGGTGGACCAGTGAAGGTCCCTTTGCCGGCTCTGCTCTCTGTTGGGCTCACCAACCCCCGACTTCAGTGCTGCTGTGCTTCCTGTGAGTGGCGGGGGGAACGAGTTTGGACGGCTCTGCCAGCCGCCATGGAGTCAGGCCGTTGCAAGCTTGGCAGGTTGCCACGAATGAAAACGCTGTGTCCTATAATTTCTAGCTGATTCAGTTGTAGTCTCGATGTATTTGATGAGCTGTTTTACGTTTTAATGTCTTCCTATGTCAAGAGGATCCATCTCCCTCTGTCTGGGTCTCTCCAGGGTGTTTTATTCTGGCGTATGAGTTGTTTCTCCCGGGAGGCTCTGTATTTTGTTGCTCATTGATCGGCCATCTTGTCTTCCCTCCATCTTTCAATTTCTTATAGAATTCAGCTGTGAATCTATCAGGACCTGGGATTTTTTTTGTTGTTGGCAAGTTTTTAATTATATTTTCAATTTCATTAACTGATATTGTGCTACTCAGAAGTTTTATATCTTCTTGATTCAGCTTCAGTAGATCAAGTGTTTCTAGGAATCTGTCCATTTATTTTGTGTTTTTGATCCTGTGAAAGTAAAGATTTTCATAGTAGGTATTGATGATCTGTATTTCCACAGAATCTGTTGTGATCTCACACTTTTTATTCCTTATTGCATGAATTTGAGTTTTTTCTTTCCTTTTTTGATAAAGTTAGCTACAGATTTATCAATTTTATTTATACTTTCAAAGAACCAACTTTTCAATTCATCAATTTTTTGGTATTGTTTCTTAGTCTCCATTGTGTTAAGTTTTGCTCCAATCTTTATAATTTCCTCCCTTCTTTGGGCTTTGGCTTAACTTCTTCTTTTTGTGGAAGTTTGAGGTGTAGCTTTAGGTTACTTACTTGTGCTTATTCTGTTTTCCTAATGTGAGACTTTATCTCTATAAATTTCTTTCTGAGAATTGCTTTCATTGCATCCCACCGGTTCTGATAAGTTGTATTTGCATTTTTGTTTAATTGCAGATACTGTTTAATTTCTTTTTTAAATTTCCTCTATGACCCATTGATTATTCAGTGAGGTGCTATTTAATTTTCTTGTGTTTATGGAGCTTTCGCAGTTTCTTTTATCATTAATTTCCAGTTTCATTGCTTTATGGTCAGTAATGTACATGGTATGATTTCAATTCCTTTGCAGTTACTTAAGCATGGTCTATTTAGTATATGGTCTATTTTAGAGAATGTCCTATATGCAGTTGAGAAGAATGTGTATTCTGATGTTACTGAGTGGAACACTCTGTGCACATCTACTAAGTCCATTTGTTCACAAATTTGATTCAGTTCTGTTTCTTCTTTGATGATTTTTTTGTCTAGTTGATCTATCTCTTTGTGGCAATGGGGTGTTAAGCTCCTTTGATAACTGTATTGTTGCTTATTTGATTATTTATGTCTATTAATATTTGTCATACATAGTTGGGTGCTCCCGTATTTAGTACATATATATTTATGATTGTTATTTCTTCTTGAAATTTTCCCCTAACAAGCATATAGTGACCTTCTTTATCTCTTTTGATCATTTTTGGTTTGAAGTTCATATTGTCTGCAAACAGAATAGCTATCCCTGCTTTTTTCTGGGCTTTTGTCACATGGAGTATTGTTTTCCATCCTTTGATGTTCAGTCTATGAATTTTCTTCCAGATTAAATCTGCTTCTTGTATACAGCATATTGTTGGATTTTGTTTCTTGATCCACTCTGCCAGTCTGTTTCTTTTGATTGGTGAATTGATTCTATTTACATTATTGGTTATAACTGATATGCATTGGCTTATCTTTGTCATGTAATCTTTACGTTGTTGATTTCCTACTTTTTCCTTCTGTTTAATTGCTTGGTCTGTTGTTGTTCTTGGAATTGTGGTCATTTTAATCTCTTTCTACAATATCTTTCAGTACTCTTTCTGGGGTTGGTTGGGTTGTCATGAAGTTCTTCAGCTGTTCTTTGTCATGGGAGTATCTTATTTCTCCATTGATTTTGAAAGATAGTTTTTCAGGGTACATCAATGTATGTTGGAAGTTTTTTTTTTCAGTACTTGAAATACTTCATGCTCTTCTTAACTTGATGGTTTGTGTTGAGAAGTCTGCTGTGATTCTGATAGGCTTTCCTTTATAGATGATCTATTTCTTTTCTCTAGTTGCTTTTAATATTCTGTTCTCATGCTTTCCTTTATAGATGATCTATTTCTTTTCTCTAGTTGCTTTTAATATTCTGTTTTCATGAAGAATTTTTGGAATTCTGATTATTTTATGTCAAAGTGTAGATTTATTTTAGTTATGGATAATTGGAGTTCTATGTGCCTTGTTTATCTCTTTATCAGTTCTTTTCTCCTGTCTGGGATGTTTTCTCCTATTACTTCTGCAAATAGTCTTTTTATGTCATTTGTGTTGTCTCCTTTTTTGTTGACACCCATCAATCTTATATTGTTTCTCTTTGCATCATCTTGAAGCTGTTGATATTTATTTCCTGATTCATTGTTATATTTTAGAGATCATTCCTTTTATGATCACCAGCTTCAATTCTGTTTGCAAAGTCTGAGAGTAAAGCTTCACCTTCATTCAAATGGGTTTGCCAGCTTTTAATGTAATTTTTGATTTCTTGGATGTATCTTTGAATCTGTTTCATGTATTCTAATTGTTTTCTGTAGTGTTTATTGAAGGCCTTCATCACTTTCCTATCCTCCTCTATTTTTTAAATCTATGTCTTCTTTGGATATACTCATCAATTCTTTCACTATGGTTATCATTTCTGTTTTTACCTAAGAGATTATTTCTGATCTGATTTCCTTTACAGCTTTCTGGAGTTGTTTCTTTACTTTTATTGCTATCATTTCAGAAATTTCAGGTGTGTAATTTCCATTTTCATCCCTGTGTGTTTCCTAGACTAGATCTGGATGTGCTAGAAGTTGGAGTTTGCATTTTGTTCTTTTGTTTTAGCATATTCCTGTGTTCCTCTGATTCAGTTGGATGCCAGGTCCTAGTTGCTTCCTGTGCTGGTGGTCTGTCTGGCAGTGGTCTCAGTGAGGGTTGTTGATGGCTGCAGGTCTTTGGGTGCAGCCTCCCATTCCTTGTGGGCCTCAGAGATGGTTCCCAGTTGTGGAAAGTTCACTGGGGGAGAACTGTCAATCCATGTGGGCCTCACTGAGGGTTCTCAGATGATTGTGGGTCACTGAGTGTGGACTCCTTGTCCCCACAGGCCTCAGATGGCTCCCAGGTGTGGGCAGGTCACTAGGGGTGGACTCCAATTCCCTTCAGGCCTTACTGAGGGTTCCCAGATGACTGTGGATTGCTGGTCACACATTCCAAGTTCTCCCAGGCCTCAAAGATGGTTCCTGCACTGGGGGTGGACTCCCAGTCTCTTTGAGCCTCATTGAAGGTTCCCAGGTGACTGCAGGTTACCAGGCACAGCCTCCTAGTCCCTGATGTCCTTATAGATGTTTCCTGGATGTGGGCAGGTTGCTGAGTGCAAACTCCCAGTTCCCACTGGCCTCAGAGACTGAAAACTTATTGTTAATCATAATTTCACGAGTGTTTTCAGGGTAAAAAAAAATCCTTAAAAGAATTAAAAGATAACCTAGATGATTAAAATTTTTTGAACATTTCATTTTAGGTGCAAATTACCTTTTGAAGTTTTAGGATTAAATTTACATAACATGAATTCCAGTCCTAAAAGTATTATAGTGTATAGGGGTAGGCATATGGTAAGCAAGTATTTATAATGCAACATGAAAATTGGGATTGTAGGGACATATATATACAGTTTGAAACTAGTGAGGAAAGAGAAACTATCATTGTTTGTGGTGGAGTTTAAGGTGGTTCTCCAGAAGAGCTGATTATTAGAAATGAGTGTTGAAGGATAGGTGGGTGCCATCAGCCAACTCCACAGGGAAAGCATTCTAGGTTGAGAAGCTCATTCTAGAATGAGCAAGCTCAGTATGTTTAGGAAAGCAAGGTCCATTGGTGTAGACTGTATACACTGTGTGAAGTGGGGAATGAGTAGAGATCAGCCTGGGAGAATGAAGCACGACTTAGAAGGCCTTCCAAGTCTCTCAGAGAGATGTGGCAGGTAATGACTTTACTCAAAGGTGTTCCACCTCAAATATAGATCTTAGAATGAGCACTGGCTCTAGAGCAGTCAGTGGAAGACCACGTGCAGATAAAAGACTGAGAAAAAGACATTCATTAGAAGACAACCATAGGAAGGAATGGTCACTCATTCATTAGACATTTACTGGATGCTTTCTCTGTAATGGGTATGAAGTTAAAATTAACATGGTCATTGCCCTAGAGGTGCTTCCCATTTCTTGGGAGCAGGGGGAATGAATTAACAGTAACTGTTGCAGTGACACTCAATGCTTCAAAGAGCACTGGAATCAGGACAGGCACGGAAAGCAGCCTGGCTGATCATCGCCTTGCAAATGAGGTTCTGGCTGGGCAGCCAGGTTGAGGTGTTGGGCTGAAGGTGTTTAGTGTCAGATGGTAACCAGGGTGAGGTGCCCAGTGCAAATCAGGGTCTAGAAGAGAGAAGACTCAGCCTCTCTATGATTGTAGAGTTGTATAAACAAGTGGATGCAGGTTGAGGAGTAGTAAAGCCAGGGGAACCCAGTGCAAAATGTGACCAAGGACCAAGATGGGCCCAAAGCCCAGAAAGACTCCAGAAGGAGGTGGAGCTGATGGGGGCGGGGGAGGAAGAAGAAAAGTCCAAAGCAGGTAGAACAATTGACATGGGTGTGGCTGTTGGGAAAGGAATGGTGCATGGTGACAAATGCTACCATAAAAATGGGAAACAGAGCCCTGGATGAGGCAGACAGGCTGGCATCCATAGACTTGGAATGGCCAGGAGAGCTTGTTCTTTGGAAACCATTGGATGTCCAGAAGAGGTGGTACACATGCTGAGAGTGGTTCTGTCTTCCATAAACTGAATAGGAAGTGAGGAAGAGGTGAGCCAAGGAGCTAGAGTGAGTGATAGATCTCATAAAGACATGACTTTTAGGGTGTAAAACATTAGAGTGGTTTTCTAAGCAGGAATGGCCACATAATTTGTGGGGCCAATTGCATGACAAAAATTATGGGCCTCTTACTAAAAAATTAATGAGAATTTCAAGATGGCAATAGCAAACCATTAAATAGGTTTGAGTCTCTTTCAAGTGCAGAGCCCTGTGTGGCATATTAGGAAGCCAGCCTCACTCTCAAGGTAAGAAGCTCAACAAGGAAGAAGAGGTCTGGATCTTAGATCCTAATCCAAGTGGGAGAGAGGGTTTGAGAATCCAAGGGAAGGGAGCACCTTGAGAGGGAGGGGAAAACATGATGTTGGTCATCTCTGGAAATGGGGCAGATGGAAGATGGAGAGGAGGAACTACAGGCAGCTCACACTTGCTAAGCTTCTTCAGTGCATACTCGAGACAGCATCTTGTTTCCTAAGTAATCCACCAGTAGAGGAAGCGACTGAAGTTTGCAACAGCATTAGGGGCAGTATGAGGGGAGAGGGCATCCACCCTGAGCTGTTATGCTGAGATGCTTTGGGTAAGGAAGGGTCACAGAGTGGTTCTCCACGGTCAGAAGGCCCTGGCTGATGGGGCAGGAGGGACCAAGAGAGGGCTGTGGGTGGAGGGCCTGTGATGAATGGCTATCACCCAAATTGGGACAACCAGGAGATACAGGGAGCCAGAAGGAATGAGGGGCTCTCTCAGTCCTCCCACAGGGAGGAGGGAGGTGGACCATGAAAGCGGGAGCCTAAGAGCCCTGGTGTGAAAGGAGTAGCCCTTGTGGCTTTACTGTTCTTGCCAGGATGAGCTGGTAGGGTGGGCTAGGGTCTGACCAGAGGACTTATTTAAAGAATGTAGCAGCAAAAGCTGGCAGAACCTCTGCTGGAAGGAGCAGGAGAGTCATGGGATTATCATTAAAACCAGGATAAGTGTGTATGTGTGGCAGATAAAGGAGTCCACGGAGAGGGTCTCTTTCCTCTTGAAACCAGAGAAAAGGGAAAGAGATGCGATTCTGGGATTACACGCGCGAATGGGTATTATCAGAGCGACCCTTTTCTCTGAGAGAAAGGAGACCTGAATTTGGTGGTGGCCAGCGAATCAAGAGTACGGTCAATTCTCCTTGAAAACGAAGGGGGTCGCCCGTGAGCAGCGAGGAGTCTCGCTACTACAGCCAGGAGGAGGTAGGCCAGCTGCAAAGGTTCCCTTGAAAACTCGGGGTTACCGGGATTCCCTGGTTCTCCGAGGCCACCCTGCAATTCGGAGACCTCATTGGCAGCACCCCTGTCTCCGCGGCCCCCCATAGGTCCATTTGAGCTTTCGGAGACTTTACTGAGAGGTTAAGGTGAACCAGAGGTTCGACCAATATCCGCAGAGCACAGCTGGGGCCAGGGCCGGCGCTGGGGTCCTGGAACCTAGTCTCGCAGCCCCCCAGGCCTCTCGCCTGGTGACCCCTAGGTTTGTCTCTTGAGACGAGCTCCCTGGATTCCCTAGTTCCTCCTCGTCCTCTTTAGCTTTCTCCTCTTTCAGGGACGCCTCTCTATATCCCTCTCCTGGGCTCCCGGTTGCTTCCACCAGCCCCTTTGGTGCTAGGAGTCTGCTCCCCGGTCTCCTGGTGCCCAGCGGGATTTTCCCAATCCAGGCAGCAGGAGCTCGGCCGCGGCCTCTCATCTGGAAAGGGTTGAGGCGGAGGGCGGTCAGGTCTCTCCCCCGAGCGCCAGGGGGTCTCCGAGCAAGGGCTGTGGGGAGCACGTGCAGCAGAGCCCGCCCGCGCATTCCTGGGCCACTGTCGCTGCGAGGGTTGGGGCTGCGGACCCCGCGCTAGCGACTCTCGCGATCCGCGTCCCGGCGGAGGGTCGCGCAGGTCAGAGCAGCCCCGCCGGGTGCTGGGGAAACGCAGGAGGGAGGAGCCGGAGCACGAGAGGAAGGAGGGGGCGCGCCGGCCCCGCCCCCGCCCCGCCCCCGGCGGCCGGAGCCCGGGCTGCAGCCCGGCGTGCAGCAGCCCGAGAGCCCGAGTGCCAGCGAGCGCGACTGCGGCCTCCCCTGCGCGCAGCGACCCGGCGTCCCGACCCGCGGCCCCGCTGTCCCCGGGGCCCGCGGCCCCGCGGCAGGGATGCATCATGGCCACGCTGGCCTGCCGGGTGCAGTTCTTGGACGACACGGACCCTTTCAACAGCACCAACTTCCCCGAGCCCAGCCGGCCGCCGCTGTTCACGTTCCGGGAGGACCTCGCGCTCGGCACCCAGCTGGCTGGGGTCCACCGGCTGCTGCGAGCGCCCCACAAGGTACGGCCCGGGGAGGGGGCGCGCCTCGGACAGTGGACGCAGCCCCTTTCGTGGTGCGCGCGGGCTCTGGGCGCCGCAGGCGGCTTGGCTGGGTGCGGCCCCCGGGGACAGGCGTCCAGGTCCCCCTCCGCGTTAAACACCGGGACCCTGGCATCCGTCGTGTGCAGCGGGACCCTCCTGGGCGGGCGGGCAGGTCAACCTCAAGCCCGGGCTCGGAGCTGGGGGCGGGCGCGCCAAGCAGGTGCCCTGGGGGCCGGAGGCGGGGTGTGAAGGTTCCAAGTAGCCGCGGCCGTAGCTCTGCGGGTGGGCGGGGTGGGGCTCGGACACGGGCGGTCGACCCCGGTACCCGGGCGCGCGCAGAGCTAGGCGCGGAGACCAGCCGGGCGCCTCGGAGTAAGGTCTTGGAGGAGAGCACGAGCGACGCCCGGGACAAAACCCTCGCGGGCCTCTGGGGCGCTGCGGGCGACCTCGCGACCCTAGCGACAAAGCACGCTTGCCAGAGACACCTCCTCCTCCTCCCCCGGGGGGCACCGCAGTGGAAGCCGACCGAGCGCTATGGTAGCGCTCACAGTATCCCCTTTTTCTTCTGAGAAGCAGGTGGCCTTGGGAACCCTGGAGGAGTGGTCTCTGTGGGAGGAGGGGCGGGGGCGAGGGAGGTGGCGGCGCGCGCACAAAGCCTCCACCTCGGAGCCCCAAATGAGTGTCCCCAGGGAAGAATGGATTCTCAGTCCACCGTTAGATTTTTTTTTTTTAATTCTGTGAAGGAGGAGGACAGGCGTCTTATAAAGTGATTGTTGCAAAGACCCGGGCATTGAAAGCCAATCATTGAGTTATCCGGAAACACCCTTGCTCCCACTTAAACAGATTGACTGCCCCTTGAAGAATTGCCTCCTCACCCTTCCTCCCACTTAAACAGATAGACTGCATCTTGAAGAATTGCCTCCTCGGTATATTTTCTGCCTAGGGTTCGTGTCAAGCTTGGAGATGATTTATTCCTTGAGGATCAATATTAGCCAATATTTGCAAGAGATAACCTTTGGCGCTAAGAAGAACAAGATCGATTTTGAAAAATTCTTCAGATTTCTGTATGATGTTCACCTGCTTTGGAAGTAGGGGAGGAGGTTGTGTGGAGAAAGCCCTAGACTTTGGTAGTGGTGCTCCCCTCTGTCCCACTTAATTATACAGTAAGGTGGTTAGAAATGAGGAATGGGGCAGAGCTATCTCTCTTCGTGTTAGTGTAGGGTGGGTACGGTCACTGTACATGGAGACCTTTCTGGCCCTAATAGCAGTTAGATTGGGAGACACAGGCGCAGAATGATGGATTATGAATGCAGTTTATCAGAATCATTTTAGTAAATTCTTTGATTCTTCTCAGTGGATTCAGTGAAAAGTTTTCAAAGGGCTTCTTCCACATCATGATTATTCCATTCATTTCTGTCTCTGATTACAGTGATCTTTTGTTGAAACCACAGAAGACTATAATTGTGGCCCTGTGACCTTGAAGTGGTTTTCTTGGATTTCAAACCCTATATACATGGGTTGACCTTTCAAGTTGTGAGCTGAAGTATGTTTTTGTTTCCATGGAAGAGCCCTATAGTCTTGATCTGGTGTGGAAAGTCTGGTGCTTCAGCACTGCCCCCTTCTTCCTCCCCCAACTCAAAGCCACTGTGCAGCTGTGGCACTGACTTGCAGAACTTCTAAAGTGTCCTTTGTGGAACAGATAGAAGCCAGAAAGATGTCTTCCAGAGACCTTTAGACCTTGTCTTGAGGACCAGTCAGCCTTACTTAGACTCTTTTGCCCAAAGAGCCCTGTAGTATATGCATATTTGTGGTAGTGTTTTTGGGAGCAAGAGCAGAGCAAAAGCTGGCCATACCGGTGCACACCTGTTATCTCAGGGAGGCTGAGGCAGGATGGTGGAGAGTTGGAGGTTAGCCTGGAAGATCTACTGAGACCAAGTCTTTGTAGAAAGAAAGAGGTAAAAAAAAAAAAAGTGGAACAAGTACCTGATTTTATTACTCTGACATCTGCAAAGCAGCATGCAGGACATTTATGTGCCTAAGTGCACTTTCATATCTTTAACATCGTGATTAGCTTCCAGTAGAGAATCTTAAAAGTGAATGATCCACCTATGATAGAAAGACCTAATGAATTTTAACACCTGGCCTGTAGTGTATAAGCCACTGGGGTTCTTAATGTGTGATCTCATTTAGTATTACATATGTTCATCAAGTATGAACTTTCACTATCCCTATTTTGGTGATGAAGGAACTGAGGCAGAGGGTAGTTAAATAACTGAGTTTCTCTACTAGTAGTAGGTAACTGAGAGTCCAGTCAAGCCTATGTGACGATCTCAGTGCTACTATGCTTCCTGGACCAGCTGTAGCTATGGACAGCAGCTGTACCTCAGAGGACTTCCTATCCTTTACCTTGGGCAGTTCACCCAGTGACATCTTCAGGCCAAGCATTTTTTGGCCTGGAGCCAGGTAAATGTTAGGAGTAGGAGAAAGGTCTTGCAGAATGACTGGCCTGGTAGAGTTGATAGCCAGAGGCAGAAACTAATCACCAACCACTGCTGTAAATTAGCTAATGGTGAGGGAAGTGGGCTAGGTGTCATTCCAGACCCCTGCCACTAGTACAGAAAATGTGTCTCTCAGGTGGAGTCTGGCCTGGGCAAGAGGGAGAGCTCCTTGGCAGAAGAACACTTGGTGGTAGCAAGTGGGGAGTAGCAGAAGCACTAGGCACACACACACTCCTAGCTGTGTGCCATGTTTAGATACCCTTGGAGTAACTTAATTGAAATAGATCACACAGAGAAAAGTTCAGAGGTCCTAAGTATGCAGCTGGGTGAGTTTTCATAAACAGATGAACACACCTGTGCAAAGCAGTCCTGCAAAGACCTGCTCAGAGGGTCTTAATTTTTAAAGCTTGCCTAAGGATTCTTCTGTCTTGGGAACCTTTGAACTGAACAACTTCTGAGCCCTTTCTGGCTGAAACTTGAGTCTGAACCTCAGCTAATGACATTTTCACTCCTGTCTGCTAACTCCATTAGAACTGGCTCATTTAGTAAACCGATTGTCTTAGACAAAAACAGTGTATTATGCTTATTACACTCTTTTTTATAAACTGATAGAATTTTTTTTTTTTAAAAAACACCAGCTTTTCATAGCAATTCTCAGAAAGATGATTGAATAAATAATTAGTTTGATAACATAACTGGTCAAAATAGGAGAGCTGCTCATTTTGGTGGTTCTATGTTTTGACTGGATTTAGTGAGGCCTTTTGTTTTTGTCTTCAAATGTTGCACTTCTGGGTATTGGTGTTTATTTCTGCCTTGATATTATTAAATAAAATTGTAATTATAAGGTTTCTAATGTAGAAAATGGAATTAATAGAATGAGATATTTTAAAGCTTGAAATGTGTTTTGGATTGATTATAGTGCTAAGGTGTGTGTGAACTAAGATGATTGATTAGTGTTAGTTTTAGAACACAAATTCACTGGTATTATTGCACTAGTGAATGTCTGAAGCCATTTAAGAATCTAACAATAAGAAACCTAACTATTATTTTTTACTCCCTTGATTGCCAAAACTAGAATTGTAAAGTATTGTTATAGTGATGACAAGCATTAATGTCAAAATGACAATTTTGACTTAGTAATTTTTTAAGGACTTGGCGATTTAATTTAGAAAATATTTTATTGCCTTCTGTTGGCTGGAGGGAGCATGGTGGTAATAGCTGTGTTGTTCTAGGCACTTGTCTTGGCCAGGAACTGTCCTAGAAAGACATCACTTCACCAAACTCTGGGATCAGGTACTGGCACTGCTGCATCCCATAGAGATACCAAAAAAGAGAGGAAGTCGCCTGGCCACAGGATACTGAAGTTCCTGAGTTAGCTTCTGGCAGTGGATCTAATTTTTTGGGGGGCAAGAGGTATTGGGGAAATGCACTGCTGGAAATTGAAACCAGTGGCTTCTGACTGAGCTACATTTTCAGCTCTTATGAAACATGTTTTATTTTGAGAGTCTTGCTAAGTTTCCCAGGGTGGGCTCAAACTTGTGATCGTTCTGCCTTACTCTTCTAGAATGCAAGGATTACAGGTGTGGGCCCCATGACTGGTTAGATCTAAGTTATTAATACCTCCACTTTGGTGTCTTAAATGTTTTTCTAGGCAGCCTGTCTACCTTCCAGCTTGCATTTGCTCATTTGGTTAGTCTTGAGTGTCCCATGTTCATTCCTTTCTCACTAATTTTGTCTTGGTGATTACCTTTTTGCTTCAGCTACCCCATCTGTAAAACAGCCAATTGGAGTGAGGATTACCTCTTGCTACACCAAGTATGGTCTGGGCACCACTTAGGTCCAGACCTGCACAGTCTTGGGCTTCCCCTGACCTATTGAATCAGAACATGTATCTTAGCAAGATCCTCTGGTGATTCCTATGCACATTACAATCTGAGCAGCATGAATTACAACAGATATTCATTGGGATGTCAGTACATGGAGTTCTCACTGTCTCCTCTGTTTGCAGATACCTTCTTTTGAGAGTGAAGCTCTGATAGCCCAGCTTGCTGTGGTGCCCCTACAAACTAAGTAGTGTTAAGATAGGGTGTGCACTAAGATGATTGATTGGTGTTAGTTTTAGAACACAAATCCACTGGTATTATTGCACTAATGAATTTCTACCTTAATCCTCTTAAGAGACACATCTGTGTGCTACATTACATTAAAATTTTTAAAAGATGAGATCATTGGTAAACTTGGCAAATGTGTTGTGCTATAGCATCTTTGGACAACACTGTTTCAGAATCTTCTGTGGACTGCTAAGAGTATCCCTGTAGAAGCAGAGTTGAATCTGACTCCACTGTAATTAGCTCAGTTGGTTGGAGCCTTGCTATTGAGATCAGGATCATGGGATTGAACCTTTTATGGGTCAGTTGGCTTCATTTCATGCATGGCCACAGACCATGTCAGTAACCCAGCCAGACATCCAGCAGGTGCTGTCCTGGCTGGATGTCTTGGCTCCTTGCAAGGATCTGGGTTGGAATGGACTGATAGCAGTATTTAGGGGGAGGGGACAGCTGTGTAACAGCTCATTCTGAGGACTGTACTGTGTGCCTCCATGTAAAACTTTATTTATTCCTGATAGCTCTAACTGGTAGACAGATAAAGAATTTGCAGTTAACCAGTGAGGAAACTGAGGCACAGGGAGGTTAAGCAGATTGTCAAAGGCTACTAAGCTTAAGTGGAGGAGCTGGGATTTAAGGTGAAGTCTTTTTTTACTCCAAAGCCTGCAGCCAACTGTGTCCCATTATTAGAAAACCAGTGGAGCACATGCTCTCTGTATGGGCGGGGGTGGGGCAGGGGTTGCTGCCTGTCACAGGGCTGTGATTTAAATGGCTGTGCTCTGGTAAGTCTTTCCAGGGTTGACACACTGTGAGTTCTGGCCTTTTTTTTTTGGAGTCCAACCTGAGCCTCACAGGAAAACAACAGGACTGCCTTTGCCCTCCCCTGCCAGACTCTGAAACGTTAGTCCTTATTGGTGGCAGCTTTAAAACTGATTAACATGGGGAGGCCAGCTCGGGAGCACCCCTCCCCCACCCTTCTTTCTTTTCCATGGTTTATTCCTCTCTCATGATGAAACTTCTGAACACTTAAGGGGTTTTCATGTCTCACATGGAGAACAGCCACCGCCCCTGGCAACCTCCACACCCTTTTTCAAGGTGTATCCTTTTGCCTGTGATGGGCTTGGGAAAGTCTCTGACTGAAGACTGGCTTTTTAATCAGTATAGCTGGGTGCACCTCTGCAGGTCATTCACAGAGGCTTGGGTCTGTCAGCAGCATCTTTATAGGATCTTTGGGGGTGGAAAAGAGAGGGAGGTGGGGGAAGTGTATCTGGGCCTTATTCTGACCCACAATGGGGAGGAAAGAATGGGCAAAGGGAAGTTACAGCGACTATTACATCTCACCATAGGGATTGAAGTTACAGTGACTATTACATCTCACCATAGGGATTGAAGTTACAGTGACTATTACATCTCACCATAGGGATCCAATCAGCAAAATCCAGATTGTGAGTAATTGTAGTTTTTTCAACAAATACATTGCCAAAAACAACACAAAACAAAATAAACAAAAAACCAAAAAAAAAAAAAAAAAGAAAAAGGGAAGGAAAGAAACCGTAGGTGAAAAGGGATTTGAGGGCTACATCAACCAAAGGCAACAGGTGTCCCTAATTGGAAACTGATTCAAACACATTGTCAGTAAGCAGTTGAGATTGTTGGGGAAAGTTGAATATTGGCCAGATGTTTGATATTAAAATACTAATTTTTAAGTGATATACCTTGGTTACTTTTCTCATGGCTGAGACAAAATAGCTGACATCCAAAATTAAAAGAGGAAAAGTTTATTTTGGCTTACAGTTTGTAGGGGTTTCAGTGCATAATCAGCTGGTTCCAAGACAGGGTGGCATGGCAGAGGAGCATTGCAGAGGAGAAACAGTTCATGGCAGGCAAAGACAACAAAAACAATAAGCCAGTGACAAGCCACACATGACATTAGCAGCTTCTTTCTGCCCCTTTTTATTCTATCTAGGCTACCTGGCTTAGGGCAGGTGTCAAACCAATCAGTGGGCTAATTTAGTAATCACACATCCTTAATCCCAGCATCATACATTCTAGATCCAGCCACCTCTGAGAAAGTCCAACCTATGATTGCATGAGGCTTGTGTGTGTGGAGGGAGTGGGTGCATCTAAACACAAAGCATAACAAATAATATTGAAATTATGTTTACATAAGAATTTTATGTTTAGAGCTGAAATTAGATGATGTCTGAAATTTTCTTCAAAATGATCCAGATAAAGGACAAGTAGGTAAGTCTGTGTGGAGGGAGCATGGCAGAGTAGAAGTCAAAATTGGACTGTGGGTATATGGGGAGAGGTCTTATTGTATTTCTTTTAATGTTGCACATGTTAAAATATTTTTTAAAAGAAAGCTAAAGACTTATGAGTTTCAGTGTGCTGTTTGAGATAGAGCTTTTCCATCAAGCATGCCTGTGTGTCTTGAGCATATTCTTTACAACTGAGATGGCTAAATGTCAGTGGATTTTTTTTTTTTGTCCTGCCTCCGTTAATATTTTTCTTTCCACCCTCATGGTCACGTGGTCCTTAAGATATTAAAAAATGAAGTGTAGGCATCAGCCTTTTTGTGTTCAGATTGCCTTTCCAGGCTCAGTCATTCCCATGGTGAAGTTAGCAGCCACCAGTTACATCAACTGCTAGTTTAGTGAAAGCAATGTTAAGGTAGAGATATGCCTGTGGTTTTAGTAGATGCACCTAAATATTTTTTTATCATCAAACCAAGATGTGGCTAAGGGTACAATAAATGGCAATATAAAGGCACTCAGCTTCTCTATGACTGTTGGAACCTGTGGTGTGCCCACACGGCCACCTCGGAATCTTTCCTCATTCCAATTGAGCCAGCTCTACTTACACCTTCAGTGCACCTCTTCAGAGTGTCTCAGGAGACAGTGTGTGGCAATGGTGTGATGTATGTGAAAATGTCAGTTGATTGAGTACCTTGATACTTACAACCGTTTTTCTATTTTGTGTGGGCAGAAAAAATCCATTTGTGGGTTATCTATTGAGAAGGGGGAGGGAAAGATGGATCATTTTCAAAAACAAAAAAATTAAGTTATCATGAATCAACAAGCATGTATACCCAGAAAGTTTCTGTGTTTTTTGAGACACATAGTAACAAATGGAATGTACATTGTGTCTGTTTGCAACTCAGCAACATGATTCCTCTTTACTGGTTGGTTTTGTAATTCAGAAATTAAAATGTCAGCTTCCAAGGGAAAATATTTAGAGCTTAATGTTAGGGAAAAAAAATCTTACAAATTTTTAACAAGTTGAAAAATGGAAAATGTGAATGATTGCAGTTCAATATAGAACAGTATTCCTAGATTTGAGAAAAAGAAAGCAAATTAGTTTCTTGAGTGCCTCATCAAATATTTTTAACATTCTTGAAAAGAAGAAAAATCAAGACGGAATCTTCTTTGGTCTTGATAAGGCATCTCTGCCTCATCATGCATTGATTTTTATAGAAGGGAATGCCAAAGTCTTAACCAAGAATGTGTGGGACAAGCCCAAGATTTTTTTAAAACTCTCAGAATAGAAAATAACAAGGCATCTCCTGACTGGTTCACTAGATCCAAAGGGTGTCTTAGGTTTTGTAGCAGATGAGTTCATGAGCAAATGCTGCTAGTGTGAATGACTAGAACTGACGTGTGTAGAGCAGGTGGGAGATGCGGAGAGGCAGATTGTTGGAGGGGAGTTTGCAGAGGAAGTCCTTCTGGCCAAATCAGGGTCACGCATAGCACCAACATTATTCACTGGCCACAATCTTGAGTAAAATGTTTATGTCAGTTAAAATTTATATCACCTACTCACCTGCCTTATTGAAGATAATTGTGATATCTGTTGAGGTAGAAGCTTTCTCCTTGTCTTGGAAAATAGCCATTAGTAGGGAAAAAGGAGAAGATTAGATAGAACCAGATATGGTCCATCTGGCAGATTTTATCATGAAGGACAAGCCTAGGCTATAGGCTTATGTGATCAGCTACAGAGGAAAGAGACATTTTACTTTATTTTTTGTCTTTTTGAGAAAGGGTCTTACTATGCAGTTCAGGCTGGCTCTGAGCTCACTTTGTAGGACAGGTTGGTCTCAGACTTGCAATAATCCTCCTGCCTCAGCCTCCCAAGTGCTGGGGTTAAAGGTGGGCCATCATGCCTGGCAACTAACCAGTAGCCTTTTTTTTTTGGAAGAGGATAAAACCAAGGAAAATAAAACAGAATAAAACCAATCAAAATAAACCAGTATAAGTGATACAGAATTTCAAAGCCTTACAAAATCAATAGTTACCGAAATGCCTTTTGTTGTCTTCAAAATAGCTGCAGATACCTTCAGACATAGTAAAAAGCAGAACACAATAGGGTAGAAACAATAACAACAAAACAATGAATGCAATGAAGGCCTTCAAAACAAGCCAATACTAAATCCAAAATGGCTACCATAATATGTCTTGCTTTTAAATAGCTGCTCATGCCATCAATTTAATATCATCAGAGGAGAATAAAACCCAATCCAACAAAACAATGAAAATGATATGGTTTCCAGGCAGGGATTGCCTCCTGGTTAGGCCTTGTTCTCTCTCTCCACAATCTGTGAATGGCACTGACTCATGGAGAGAGTCTTGGGTCTGGCTGTCCCCACTCTGGAGCAGCCTGCAAATGGTGCTGGTTTCCAAGTAGGGATCACCTGTTGAGGCCTGGTTCTCTCCCCCTGCAGTCTTCGAATGACCTAGCCTTTTTTTTTTCTTTTGTATTGGGGATCAAACTCACTACTTTGCTCTTGCCAGGCAGGCAGTTTGTGCCACTGAGCCCTATCCCTGGCAGAGACATTTTAGAAATGAGCATCAGATCATGTCATACATCAGCACCAGATTTTCCTTAGAAAATTTCTCCATTCAGGGCAAACTCCAAAGTCTGAAGTAGCTGGTCCACTGCTCCAGGAAGGCAGAATGAGTTTGTTGTTGTCGTTGTCTCTTTTGTTACTGGTGTAGCCTCAGAGCCTAACAGGAAGTTTTTTTTTGTTTTGTTTTTTGGTACTGGGGATAGAACTCATGACCTCACACTTGCCAGGCTGGCACTTATGCTGCTGAGCTAAATCCTGGACCCCAGGAAGTATTTGTTGAGTGAGTGAATTGTCATAACAATTGGAGGAGAAAGTGGCCTTCACACCTAAGCTGTCTCCATGCAGAAGTCTCTGCTGGAGAGTCTGTTACGGCAGGTAGCATTCTGTGTGGTGATGCCAAGTTGTCTCCTGCCTCCAAAGTACTAGATTTCCCATTTTTGAACTTTATTGTCTGAAGACCATTTCTTCCTAATTTTTGCTTGAAGAAGTAGATCCTCATCTTGCCACAGGTGGGGATGGAGGTAGAACAATGAATTAGTTGGCTTTGCCCAAGAGGGTGGGAATAGGATGGATAAGCCAAAAAAACCATGACACCAGGTTTGGTTATAGAGTAACTTGTGGTATATAGATAGTGCTTAAAGGGGGTTGCTGAAGGTATTAAATCTATTATCTTCTTTGGGGGCAGAAGAAAGAAGCTGGTTTATATCCATTTGACAGGTAAGTAATAAGAATTATTTCTAGCACTCAAATCAATGCAGGATATGTCTTTTGGTGCAGGTGTGCCTCATACCCTATAGAATCTTTACTCTGCAGTTCTGTGTAGCTATGAATTTGAACTGTGTGTGTGGAATTAGAGTGGCATTATTGGGGAGCAAGTTTCTATGAAAAAGGACCAAAGCAAAATTCCTAACCTTACACTACAAAGCATCTGATTCCATCATACGAGTGCGTGTGTAAATTTAGAGACTACAGAAAAGTATGTTGATGAAATGCAAGTCACTTTTCTCATCACCCAAGGGAACTTCTCTTAATGATTTTGTGTCTAACAGAATTTTAATATCTGTGAATATTAAATATAATATTATATTTGAGTGCTTTCCCAAGTCATTAAATATTCTTTAATGATAGCTTGGTAATCAGTCTACCCACAGAACATGATCCATGTAACCATTGCTCCAGATTACACTATCCCTTTCAAAGTTTAATTTGCCTGATGCTTGGTGCCTAATAAATACTCATCAAATACATGCATGCACAAATTAACCATTAGATGTTTAAGTAGTTGATAATGTTTAGACTGTTGCCAGTGTTCAGATAGTTGCTGATGTCTTCTTCCTTAAACTGGTATTTCCTTAAGATGAACTCTTAGGTATTTAATTGCTGAGTTGAAGGCTAAAGATTTCATCTTGGACGGGAATGGTTTCCTCCCTTTTAAGCATTGGAGATGGATGGGAAGGTGATCTCGAAGTCAGGGTAGGGCTGGTGGAGAGTAGGAAAGCTATGAAGCCCAAGACCAGCCAGACTTCTTCCTTTCTCTTTTGTGTAGCAGATTTCAGTGCTAAGAGTGACATAAATATGAAAGTAAAAAGCCTGAATAAATTATATATGTTTATCTCTTCAGGACACAATCATACTAAGTCAGAGATAGCCAACCTTTTGGAACTTTCAATGATACAAATAGCCTTCTGCAGCACATACACTGTGTGTTTGCCACCACTGTACTAAGTTCTCCCCTGGACCTCCCAGACTGTGCATTCTGTATGCATGACCCTCTGGTTCTTTATCCTGTGGCTGCCACTCCTGGCCAGGTGGGAAGCCTTAGCAGCAGGAAGCATGAATGATTACAATAATGAAAAAGGTGGAGGGTAGACTTTTTATCTTCTAGAGCTTATGTCCTCAGACCTTTGTCAGATCCCTTATCTGCCCATATGATTGAGATATTTTATAACTTCAAAACTGTAGGTGAATGTTGTAGGGTCAACTCTTCCATTGTAGCTTGCAAGATAAGGCACATGCCATTTCCTGTTGAATTTGGAAGGGTATAGACATGCTGAGGGTCTCCTGGATGGGAGAAGGGAGGGCTCCTTCAATGGAGAGGCCCCCAGTGAGATTTTTTTCAGGATGGAGAGAAACCAGCTGGTAAGCCAGGTGTTCATCAGCCTTGTTTCATGCTCCTGCCCAGGCACCTTTTTGGTGTGGCAGAGGAGAGACAGGGTCCCTGAGGTCAAGGTAACTGGCGACTGGCTCTGGTGGAGCAGGAGTGGTAGCCACAGAGTGCAACTGTCATTTCCAAGTGTGGAAAGTCTGTTTTTTGCCAACCATAGAGGTACTTGGCCGGATCTTGTTTCAGGCAATGGCTCTCATCTTAGAAGGATATATTACCCCCTGCCCTATCAGATCATAGCTGCAGGCCATAGCAGTGTTCAGGTTGGCTTTTGATAGCAGCTTCCATAAAAGACCAGGACCCAGCAGTACTTCAGCTGCTAATGTCTGGGTGGCCAGTGCCTGGGGGTGGAAGAGGTTATCCAGCCTTCTCAGGTGTCTCCTGTTCAGGCTCAAAAACACACATATCTGAGAGTGGGGAGAGCAGAGCTGCTGTAGTCAGGGGTTATGCAATGCAGAGAATAATTAGAATCAGGACATGGAGTTTATATTATTTTAGGATGGTCACACAGACTTAACACAAGAAAATGCAGGAAATTTATCCACAATACTAAAGACAGAATATTTAGCCAAGGGCCTGAATCCCACAGCAATGTCCCACATGAGTCCAGATGAAGACCTAGAGCTCACGACAATGCCTCCCACGAGTCCAACTGGAGGTCTAGAACCCAAAAGAAGGACTCATGCCAGTCTCTTTTAAGGATCCGTGCTGGGAAGGCCCAAAGGTCAATGATGAAAACTAGGAAGTCTGTGCCAGCAGGGTGAAGGAGCTGTACTAATAGGTCGAGGGTTCTACACTGGAGCTGAGAAGTCACACTCACAACAAAGACCAGAGCTGTCCTGAAAAGCACCACAGCCATCCTCAGTGACACGGAGGCCCCAAGCTCCTCCGATGACAAGCACAGCTGAGTACATGCCAGGAAGCCAGCATAATAAGTTCATCCTGGAGACCAAGTGGCACACGTCTTCCTTTCCAGAGCCAGGAAGCAGTGCTCGATGTGAGGACCAGAGCTTCTCCAGGAGAACCAGTGGCTCAAATAGCAACATGTAGGAGAACCCACAATTCCTCATTGTGCTTCACCATGCCTCAACGCATCTCACTTCTCCCTCTCCACATCTCTATTTATGCTGGCAACTTTCCTCAGGTGAAATATCTACACTCAGCATCATGCTGATGTAATCTAGCTGGTGTTAAGTTGACCACCAGTTTTTAATCCATAACAAGAGCTGTTCAACAGTTCTGTCCAGAACAATAGGCATATGAGTTATATCCCAAATTGGATATAACTTTTGTGGACAATTTTAATTCATCACTGAACCTGTATTAGATGAACCTGGCTAGCATCACACACCGTGGGAGGGGGCAGATGGACATGCTTCCATTTCACAGGTGGTATACGACTGATGCACTGTGCCCTACAGCTTTTTTCCTTTATGCCCTGACTGTCTCTGATGCAGCTCCCCCATCTTGGTCTATTGGGGATAAGCACAAAGAATTCTGACATTTGGAGAGTGTGCAAATAAAGGTAATCAGAGAAAAATTCAAGCTGAGTCCCATGACATTATATGTAACCAGCTGATGGTTATTCTTATATGGGCAGGGGCGTAAAGCTTGGATAGCTGGGAAGCTTTCCTTTTACCAATGCTGGTGAGCCCAAGAATATGGAAATTATTACCTTTACTGTTACGATTGATTGGTAAAATAAATCATCAACAATAAAGACTTAAGTAACAGGGCAGCAATAGAAGCCATAAATGCAAAAAGCAAAAATATGCAATAGAGACCACCAGAGATACAGAAATTTCAGACTTGGGAAAAATCCAAGTGTACCCCATGGTCTAGCAGGCCTTTGGGAGAAACAGTGGGGTTTAGGTGGGTAGAAGAGAGGGTAAAGGGTGCTTTGTGCAGGTGAAATGCAGGCAGGTCCTAGGAGTCAAGTTGGCCTTGATGGCCCCCAGAGAATGACAGTGGCTGCCTACAGGGATGTTACCCACCTTAGGGCTGAGTTTGTTCTCAGGCTTGACTGAGGAATTTGCCTTAAATTTCAGTGGAGACTTTGGACTTTGACTTTTAAGCAATGCTGAAACTGTTAGGACTTTGGCCACTCTGGAAGGTAGACTAAATGCTTTTTGCATAAAGAAATGTGCATGAATTTTTTGGGAGGCCTTGGGAGGATGGTATGGCTTGTGTCTAGATGTCTCCCAAAGCCTCATGCAGTCATAGGTGGGGCTTTTTCAGAGATAGCTGCTTCCTTCTTTCCTGAGGTTGCAGCCAGATGGCAGCTGAACCTGAGATCATCACAGAGGCTTCTTCAACAGCATGAATGGTGCCCTCTAGGTTGGAAAGATGCAAGTTGTTGGCAGCCTTTTGGGCATCTCTCTTTACCTCTCTGTGGTCTTTCTATAAGATTTCCTTAGCATGATGCCTCTGGTTAGCTGGGTTTCTTGCTTGGCATCTTAGAGCTCCAAAGAGAAAGGGCCAGGAAGACACCATATCACATTTTTTCTTACCATTACTCATTAAAAGCAAATCACTAAGGCTGGCCCTCATTCAAGGGAAGGGAATTAAATCATTGTTTTATAGGAGGAATGCCAGGCAAATGGTAAACTATATATATATATATACATACACACACATATATGTGTATATATATATCACTTTTATTTTTGGCATATAGTTCTTTGAGTTTTAAAACATCATATATCCTTATAACTGTCACCACTAACGAGATACAGGACAATTGCGGAAGCTTAAGTTAACCCTTAGTTATTCCTCTGCAGTCATAAAGTCTCCTCACCCTCAATCCTAGTGGCACTGATCTGTTTTTTTCCTATTGTTTTCCTTTTCCCAGAATGCCATGTAAGTACAATCATTTAGTGTATGATCTTTTGAGATTGACTTCTTCACACTGCATAATGGCCTTGAAATTCATTAGTTGTTGGGGGTATCAACCATCCATCCATTTTATTGCTGATCAGTAGTTCATTGTGTGCATGGAGTACAGCTTGGGTATGCATTTGTTTACTGAAGGGCACTTGAGTTGTTACTGGTTTCCAGTAATTCCAGATGAAGCTTCTACAACCATTTGTGTAGAGATTTTCTGTGAATATAGTTTTCATTTTTCCATGTGAATGAAGGGAAAGAGAATTACCTGCTTTTCTCCTTAGCAGGTATGTTAGTCAGCTTTTCCATTGCTGGAACAATATACCTGATATTCCCTAAACTAAGAGAAGGAGAAGCTTATTTGGCTAATAGTTTCAGAGTGTTCAGTCCATTGTTGACTGCTACAGGTGTAAAAGATCATGAAAGATGAGTGTGACAGAGGGAAGATGCTTAGTTCATGGCAGGAGGGAAGCAGAGCCAGGGGCACAGCACCAGAGAGTAAAGGGCCAGGGACCACATATGGTACCCAGGTGCTTCAGTCACTCTCTCATTGCCAAGACAAAATACCTGATATCCAATGTTAAAGGAGGAAAGACTTATTTAGCTCATGGTTTATAGAGGTTTCAGTCTCCATAATTGGCTGGCTCTAAGGCACAATGGTTTGGCAGACAAGCATCACAGAGGGGAAACAGTTTGGGGCAGGCAGAAGATAGTTAAGCAAGTAAGGAGTAAAGACAAGCTTCTTTCTGTCTTACATATTGTATCCAGGCTACTGGAATTAGGGTGGTGCCAAACCAGTCAGTGTACTGATTTAGTAATCACACACCCTTAAGCCTAGCATCACACTCTCTAGATTCAACTATCTCTGAAAAAGCCCCACCTGTGACTGCACGAGACTTTGGGGGGAAATAATTACATAAACTATAACATTATACCCATGGGCCCTCAAAAACTCATCAATATCCCTTTATGCAAAAGACATTTAGTCCATCTCCAAGAGTTGTCAAAGTCCTAACAGTTTCAGCATTGCTGAAAAGTCCAAGTCTAAAGTCTCCACTGAGATTTGAAGCAAACTCTTAGCTGTGAACTTCTGTATAAATGAAAAGAAAGTTAAACACTTCCAAAAGGCAATGGCACAAGATTGAAATTTCCATTCCAAAAGTTACAAATGGGGGATACAAAGGAAGGGGAACAAAGCAAGTCCAAAATCCAGCAGGATAAACATTAAATCCCACTGCTCCACTTCCAGCATCCCTGGCAATCTGTGGCAGTTTGTAAACTCCAAAGGGCCTGGGAAGCTCTGCCTCTGTGACACTGTCAATGGCTGTAGCTCTCATGGTTTCTTTCTCTGGCTGGTTTTGCTCACTCCTTGCAGCTTTCCTTCAGTGATCTGTGTTTCTGGCTTCCTCAGCCTCCTGGGGTCTTTTCCTTTGCACTTTTGGCTTCACATAGCTTCACACACTGCCCTCTCAGGGACACACTGTTGGGCTTCCCAGGCCTTCTTCTGAAATCTGGGCGGAAGCCTTTCTGCTCCCACAACTCTTGTATTCTTCATGTGCCCCAAACCAGCACCATATGGATGAAGTCAAGGTCTGCTGACAGCTAGAGCAGTAGCCAGGCTTCATTTTCTCTTGACTATAGGGGTCCAGTGCTTATGACCCAAATCCTGAGAAATAGTTTCCCTAGGCCACCATCATTCTGGAGCATATGCTCTGGAGTCTCTCTTCTCAAAGAAAAATCTTTCACCTTTGCAATTCTGCAGTGGAAAAGACTGGAGTCTGGCAGATTCTTGTGATGTCCTCAGGCCATTTTTTTCTGTTGTCTTCTGAAATACTTGGCCTTTTCTTGCTTGTCTTTTCAATGACCAATTTCTTCTCTGCTGCATCTTTGCACTCCACAACTTTACTGACCAAGCTCCAAACGTTTTGAATCTTTCTAGTAGGCTCTTTGCTTTTGATTTTCAACACAAATCTTACTAAAAGTCCCTAACAGAGGCCATGCTACCACCTCAACATTAGACTGACTTGAAATTTCTTCAGCAAGATTACCTAGTCCTTTATTTGCCCTTTATCTTCATCTCAGGCAAAGTCACTGGATGTGAACAAAACGCAGACACACTTTCTGTCAAGGTGTATAACACATATCACCTGGAATTCAATAGCCAATACAGTCTATATTCCCAGCAGAAACCTTCCATGCCTGGTCTTTACCGGCAGGATTTCTTTCAGCCTTCTGGTGTTTTGAGCCATGATCAAAATCTTCCATCAAGTACCACCTAAAGCATTCCAGCTGTACTTTTTCATCCAGCATCTCCAAATCTTTCCAAATTCTTTCCACTAGCCATTCCCAAAGTTTCCTGATCATGTATAGTCACAATAATGATCCCACTTTAGACACTAAATTCTGTCTCAGTTACTTTTCTCTTGTTGCTAAAAAAAAAAAAAAAATACCTGACACCCAAAGTTAAAGGGGGAAAGGTTTATCTAGGTCATAGTTTTAATATTTGTTCTGTAATTAACTAGCTCCATGTCAGGGTAGATGGCAGACAGGCATCACAGAAGGGAAAGAGTTCATGGCCAGCAGAAGGTAGCGAAGCAAGCAAGGGGCAAGACAAGCCACAGGCTACTGAGATTAGGGTGGTGCCAAGTCAGTGAGTATACGGATTTAGTGCTCACACAACCTTAAGCTTAGCACCATACATTCTAGATTCAGCTGTCTCTGAAAAAACCCTCTATGACATCGTGAGGCTTTGGGGAGACATCTAGACACAAACCTTAACATCAAGGTCACCCTCTGTGACCCACTCAGAAGTGTACTCTACTAATCCTCTCCCAAACCAATCAAATTATAACTAAACCTAACTCTTTCAGGACAGTCAGAAAGTTTTTTTGTTAGAAAAATATCTTTTATGTGAAGGATTCATTATCTGAGTCTTTGGCCTTCAAAGTCTATGAACATTTTAAAACACTGCCTGCAGAAAAGATTATTCATTTATAAATAATTGTTTATAGTTCTTTGTTCTTAATTTTAATCTTTCTGAGGTCTTATTGTGGCTGAATCATGAGACAAAATCCTGGTCTCCACTCTGCCCTGCAGCCTGGCCTCCCTGACTTTCAGGATCACCTTGCACCTGCTGTGATTCAACCCATAGCTTTATAAAGGGACAAACCCTATGACAGAGCTATTTCTCAAATCACACAAGGTATGGACCACCAGAAATTTTATTTATTGTTAAAACAGACCTCTGTATTTGCAGGTTTTGTGTTTTAACCAACCATGAGTCCAAACTATTTGAAAAACATTGCATCTGTACTGAAAGTATACAGACTTAGTCTCTAACCAGGCATAGCATAACAACTATTTACATAGCATTTATGTTGCCTTGGGTAATATAAATCATCTAGAGATGATGGAAAATATATGGTATGATGTGCAGAGGTTTTTAGGTGTGGGTTCTTCTTTTGCTTGTTTTTGAGACAAAGTCTCACTATGTAGTTAAGGCTGATCTTGAACTCATGTATTCCAAACTGGCCATGGTGTTCCTCCTGCCTCAGCCTCCTGACTGCTACCATGCCCAGCTTTTTATATGCAAATGTCAACATTTGATATAACGATTTGAGCATCTAAGGACTTTGATATTTGTGAAGGTATTGGCTCCAGTTCCCTATAGGTACTGACCAGATGATTGTATGGTAAATAAATGAAGTCACAAGCCACACTGGAGAATGCTACAATGTGAGAGATGGACTGTGATCACTGTAGATCCAGATGAAGGAGGCAGTGTTGAGGTATGTGGCTGAGTGAATGTGGCTCATAGCTTGCTTCCTTGACTACTCAAGAGTTGTGAATTCCTAATTTCTGCCCTCTGTTAGTCTTTTTTTTTTTTTTTAATCTTTTTGAGACAGAGTCTCCCTATGCAGTTTAGGCTGGCCTTGAGCTCACTTTGTAGCCTAGGCTGGTCTCGAACTTGCAATGATCCTCCTGCCTCAGCCTCCCGAGTGCTGGGATTACAAGCATGTGCCACCACACCTGGCTCTGCTGTCAGTCTTTCTCATCCCACGTCACCCTCACCCTTTGGTCCTCATGTTCACCCAATGTGTAGATGTTTCCATCACATTTCTTTATGGACAAAAGAGGGGCTCTTTAGAGGAGATGTAGAGTTTAAAATAGGACTCGTGGGCTCTGGCATATCACCCTGAGATTTGAAGTTTGCTTGTAACATTGAAGTTTGTGAACAACCTCTTTTGAAAGGCCCAGCCTCATGACAGCAGTGAAGGAGGGCTAAGATGGATCCCAGAACCTGTTTGCTCTCATGTCTGCCTGTCATTTGCTCTGGTAACCTAAGGACTGGAGAAAAGCCCTGAAATGTGTGATATCCCAGCAAATCCCAGCAAAGCTGTGTTCAATCTGGTAAATTCCCTGTCACATCTGTGCTAGCCTCAAGTTTTGAAAACATGCTTTGGTGTCCTGATTGGGTGCATGTGTCTCCTCTTGGCCAGCTACTGCCCCCTGAAATCTGCCAGGCTCTGAGGTGTTAACCGTGTCCACTACTGTTGCTGCTGCTGCATGTGCTGCCCTGGGCTGTGAAAGTCATGAGTAGGGCCAGAACTAATCCTCAGCCCAGGAGCGGGAAGGGGAGAGGAGGGGCTGTGGCCCAGGCCTGAGCTTTCTTTGTGTCTTAGGGCTCTGGTATCTTTAAGCCTCTTTTCTTCCCTGCTCTCTTGAAGAACCATTGCTGTTATTTAAAAAATAGTTCCTCGGCCCACCAGTTTTCTTGATACAGAACACAACAGCTCCACTAAATTGACATGCAATTCTGTAAAGGCTAAACAGTTTAAATTTCATTATTTGGTGTACTGTTTACCTGGAGAAGGAGTGTTTACCAAAGCAAAGGAAACTGCAAGGGCACAAAGAGAGGTCTGTCCCCTGCATACTCAGGACTGTGCTTTTCTTTTACCTTCTTGGGGGAGGTAGAGGGAAAACTGGGTGTCCTTACTAGGGCTCTCCAACCCTGCAGCTGTCCACCAGCAAAAGAGGTGGCCTACATCCTATTGTATGAATCACTGGAGCTACAGGTCCTCAGGGGGAGAGAGAGGCCGGTTCTTTGGCTGTATGCCAAAATGTGTTTTAGTCTCATTGATTGGTCATTGTGATGGAAGGACCTCAGGTATCATTTGTGTTAATATAGTAGTTTCCAATCAGTTTACATAAGACCTAGAGTAACCAGTGGCTGGAGGCTGAAACTGATAAGGCCAACTGTAACACCTGCTTATTTTGCTTTTAGAGTATGAGTTGCCTTTTTAAGGTTAGGGTCATGGTTTTCCTTCTGGGATCAATATCTGGTAGTGTGTTGAGAAGCTGGGATTTTAGCTCAGTGGCGTTAGTGCCTGCCTTGCCAGCACATGGTCATGAATTTGATCCTCAGTACTGATTAAAAAAAAAGAAAAAAAGCAGTGTGATGTCCTCAAAGCACTTTGCTCCTGAACTCAGGTAATTAGCTGTGTTATTCATTTACCTGTTCACTCCATACACTGTCACTAAGCACCTAGTGTATGCTGCACTCCTCTGAGCACTGGAGAAATAGCAGTGCTCTTGAGCTCCGTGAGCCTTGTAGTCTGGGGAAAGACACAGAGGAGAAAGTAAGTATTACAGATTAGCAGGTTATGGTGTGTCGAGATTGAGTCATGGATCTCTCCAGGCCTCCGTTTCTTCATCTGCAGAATGAGAACTGTTCCTTCCTGCTTGTCTGTAGGTTTCCGTATGAATTTTCACATTGCTTCATAAAGAAACCCAGTAATTAGCTTAGTCTCTTTCTCCTGCAGGCATTCTTCTTTTTGATTTTTCTATCAATTTTACTCTTCTAATAAAGATTCTCAGTCATTTTTTAACAAATACACATCTGCTTATAACAAACAGCATGTAAAGAAATTCAATTGGAAAATTAAAATTAGGCACATTGATGATTTATCTTCCCCTTTTATTTTTAGTACCTATTGATTTTATAAAGTCTAGGTTTCAATGCATATATTTTGATCTTATCCATCTACCCGTTACCCTCCATTATACCCTTCTCCATTCCCTTCCTCTTATCTAATAATAGTCTCCTCCCTTTACTCCCTTGACTAAGAATGCAGTCATCTTCTTTAGATCCCGTGTATTAGAGCGTGTGATGTTTGTCTTTCTAAGTCTGGCTTATTTTGCTCAACACGGTGCTCTCCAGTTCTATACATCTTCCCACAAATGAGGAAATTTTGTGCTTGTTTATAGCTGAGTTATACTCCATTGTATGTATGTATGTGTATATATATATATATGTATGTATGTATGTATGTATGTGTATATATATATATATATATATATATATATATATATCACATTTTCTTTATCTGTTCATCTGTTGATGGGCCCCAGGCTGGTTATATATCTTGGCCATTGTGTATTATGACATAATAAACATGAGTATGCAGGTATTCCCATGACATACTCATATCTATAATATACATATATATATACATATATATTTGTTTTATGGAAAACATAAAACAATATTTCATGACAATAATAGAATAACTAGTTAATTGCATATTATCTTCAAAGTAGTTGCTCAGAGTACAAGATATATGCATAAAAATTCTCCAAATGATATTAGCACAATCCTTTCTTTTCAATGAACTGAGAAACTAGTAGTATAATTAATTGTATTTTTTCTTCCCCTTCCTTCCTTTCTTCTTTCTCCCTTCTCCAACACTAGTTTCTCTTTCCTTTTGAACAATTTCTTCCTATTTCATGATATCTATTGTACATTTTGGTCCTTATTTATTCTTTCAGTTTCTCACACAAGGGAAACAATATGATCAGTACACATGCTTATCTGATTTATTTCACTATGAGTATGGTCTCAAGTTGCATCCATTTACCTGTAAATGTTTCAATTTTATCCTTCTTTATGGCTGAGTAGTACTTCACGATATATAAAGACTTTTTTTTTTTTGTCTTCTTGAGACAGGGTCTCCCTAATACAGTTCAGGCTGGCCTTGAGCTCACTTTGTAGCCCAGGCTGGTCTCTAACTTGCAACGATCCTCCTGTCTCAGCCTCCTGAATGCTGGGATTATAGGCATGCGCCACCATACCTGGCAAGACCGCTTTTTTTAATCCATTCCTCAGTTGATGAGCATTTGGGTTGTTTCTAAGATTTAGCTATTGCAAATATTGGTGCTATAAAATGAGTGCGCACATATCACTGTGGTATGATGTTTTCAGTTCTTCTGGGAAGATACCCAGAAGGAGAATAGATGGATTGAATAGAACCTCTAATCTTAGATTTTTGAGGAATCTTCATACTGATTTCCACAACTGTTGCACCAGTCTGCACTCCCACCAACAGTGCAGAAGGATTCATGTTTCCCCACAGCCCCTCCAGCATTTGTTATTGGTTGATTTCTTGATAATAGTCATTCTTTCCGAGGTGAGGTGGAGTCTCAGTGTTGTTTTAATTTGCATCTCTTGAATGACCAGTGATGTTGAACATTTTTTCATATATTTATTTGATGTTTATGTTTCTTCAACTGAGAAGTGTGTATTTATCTCAGATGCCCATTTTTGGATTGGGTCTTTGAATCTGGGGGCTCTGAACATGCTAACTTTAAATAAGCTCTCCATCTCAGTTCTTGGTTTCTAGTGTGTATTTTAAAAAGTGATCCAAAGATTAAATTCTTACAAATCAGATCTACCTCCACCATAATTCTTTATATGTTACTCTCTGGTTTCTAAGGCCTGCCCACATTTCCCCCAGAATAACCCTCTGTGGAGTCCATCTTTTATATTGTATTGCTCTATAAAAGTAAATGAATGAAAGATGACTCTAGGACATTGTATCCCAGTGTGTTCCTGAAAGTTGTATAAATCAGTGTCTTAATTTCTTTTCTTTTGTTACTGAGACAAAATACCCAGCACCCAAAGTTAAAGGGGGAAAGGGAGAAGTTTCAATCCATAATCTGCTGGCTCCAAGGCAGGTAGTATATGGCAGAGGGGTGACATGGCAGTGGAAGACAGCAAAAGGAAGGAGGGAGACCTCTTACTGTGCCTTATATTGTATCTTGTCTACTGGGATTGAGGCAATGCCACTCCAGTGGACTGATCTAGCAGTCACCCACCCTTAATCCCAGCACTTGTAATCCTAGCATTGAACCATGGAATCACTCACACACCCTGACTCAACCACCTTTGAAAAAGCCCCATGAGGCCTTGGGAGGACAGCCAAACACAAACTGTAACAGTTAGCAAAGGTAAGTTGGGGGTGCACAAAATAACATTATTTCAGGCAGCTGTACCCACTCTCTCTAAGAAAAGATTGATTTATAGCCACATATTATATGTTGCTCTTGCTTATTCTAGAGCAGAGTTTAGAAATCTTTTCATAAAAGACTGAGTAGTAAATGTTTTCAGCTCGGGCACAGCTGCTCTGCAGTGGAGTTTAACATGAAAACGGAAATGATGGGCATGGCCAGGTTTGGCTGCTGCCTTCTCCAGGATTAGTAATTCAAGAATCAGGCAAATAATCTTTCACACCACAAAGAAAGCAAATTAGGAAAATATTCATTTGTCATTGAAAAACAAAGGAGCATTTTGGAGTGATGGAAATATTCTTCACCTTTACCATGGTGTGAGTCATGTGGGCAGATAGATTTGTCAGAACTCATCATTGTACAGTTAAAACCCATGCATAGAATTGAATGTAAATTATAACTTTATAAAGTTGACAAGAAAGGACTTTTGGTTCTTTCTAGCTTATGGTAGACCAATGCTGACTCTGAAAACAATGAAAAAAAGGCTGAGTAAACTATAAAGATGTCAGAAGACATATGAGCAGTCAGGATTTGTGAGGTCAAAATCCTGGAAAAAAGGAAACTTAACTGTGGTGAGTCTAACATTCTCTGCTGATTTTCCTTGTGAGGAATTTTTGATTTGTAAGTAGCACAGGCTGCTTTAAAGTTATACTAACATGACTTTGCAATCTTGGTGCAAAAAAGATAGACCATGGGAATAGCACAGAATCCTGTACCAAAGCCACAGGCACATTGGTCTTAACAGAAGCAGCACTGTGGGAAAAGTTTTTTTAATTTAGAGAAAAAAGCAAAACAGAAAAAAGGATAGAAATAATTCAGAATTTCAAAAAAATTGCTAAGAAATCACTAGTAGATAAATTACATATTGTTATCTTAGAAGTAATTGTTCAAGTTACAAAATCAAAATATAAAAAGTGAATAATCAAGCAATCACAGTGCAAACTATTCTGTTTGAATTAACAAAAACTTAGTATGGTTATCTATTTTGCACACTTATACATACAGTTATATTCTTTAGAGCACTTTCTTTCTCTTTCATTATTACAATGTCTATTATACATTTTGGATTTTATTCTTTCAGTTTTTTATTGTTATTTTTTATACTAGAGGGACAATATGATATTTACAGATGTGAGTCTAATTTATTTCACTTACGAGGATAGTCTCAGGTTGCCTCCATTTACCTATAAAAGTCTCAAGATAATCCTTTTTTATAGCTGTGTAATATTTGATTGTATAAAACTACCACATCTTTTTCATCCATTCTGCAGTTGATGGGCATTTGGGTTGTTTCCAAGATTTAGCTATTACAAATTGCGTTGCTATAAGCATGGGTGTACATGTATCAGTGTGACATGACCTTTTCAGTTTTTCTGGGAAAATACCCAGGAGAGGAATAGCTGGATTGAATGGAACTTCCAATCCTAGTTTTTTGAAGAATCTCCATATTGATTTCCACAGTGGCCGAACCAGTTGAAAAGTTGGGTTTGTAGCGTCATGTAGATAGCCACATGAAAATAAGTGAACCTTTATTCTTATCTTGCATTATTTACAAAACTCAACTCTAGGTAGATCACTGATCTAAAGGTAAAAGGTAAAACAATAAAGATTGAAAAGGAAGATACATCCACAACTTTTTTCCAGGATTTTGACCTCACAAATCCGATATGTCTTCTGACATCTTTATAGTTTACTCAGCCTTTTTTCATTGTTTTCAGAGTCAGCATTGGTCTACCATAAGCCAGAGATTTAGAAAACATTTTATTAGCACGTTTGCTGAACTTGTTTATATTCATCTTAGGAAGTAGGTACAGGTACATAATACATCTTGATTCATTTTTTTTTTCCCTTTGGTACCAGGGATTGAACTCATGACCTTGTTCTTGCCAGGCAGGCACTGTGCCACTGATCCACATCCTTGGCCCTCTTGATTCTTTTTTATTCCCCTTTTCCTCCCCATGCACTTTCTTCCCTCTGTCTCTAAGTCCCCTGTCCTTGTTTTTTTTATTATTGTCGTTATTTTTAGTGCATGTTTATGACACTATGAATATTTAAGTTCATTGTAGGTATTTGGTACATGCATGTGACATATCTCAAATCTTTTTACTTACCCATTCCTCCCTCCCTTCCCTTGGTCTCCTGGATGCCTTCCTGTTTGCGAAAGATCTAGTTCCATATTTCCTTCTATCACTCTTTTGTTTTGCTCTTTACTTGTACTTTGTCTAACTCAAATGAGATCTACTACATGATCTTTAAACTTGTGTGTCTGATGTATTTTTTTAACATTATATTTTCCATTTTCTGCAAATGTCTTCAGTTTATCTTTCTTTATAACCAAGTAGTATCCATTATAGATAGATACCACATTTTCTTTTTTTAATATTTATTTTTAATTAGTATGTATTTGCTGTATATAATGATCTCTTAAAAATAACAAGGAAACAGGCAGTAACAATACAAAGGCTAGAAGACAACAAGAGAATCTATAATTTAAGAATAAGAAATGTGAACTAAGAAGCAGGAATACAAACAGACAAATTACAAAGGCTATTCATGGAAATAATTAAGGAAAACTTCCCAAGCATGGGAAAAGAAAATGACATTCGGTTATGTGAGGCATACAGAACTCCAGCCACCTACAACCAAAGCACATCTACACCCAGACATATAATAATCAAGATACTAGAAATTCAATATAAAAACAGAACATTAAAAGCTGTCAGAGAAAAGAACCAGATCACCTATAAAGGTAAGCCCATCAGGATCATGGCAGACTTCTCGACACAGACCATCAGATCAAGAAGAGCTTGGAGCAAAGTATTCCAAGTCCTGAAAAAAAATAACCTCCAGCCCAGATTGATGTACCTGCAAAGCTGTCACTAGAAATTAATGGAGAAACAAGATGCTTCCATGACAAAGAGGAACTGGGGGAGTTTGTGACCACCAATCCAACCCTACAGAGAATACTGAAGGACATTCTAAAGAGAGAGAAAAAAAATACCAGGATTTTAGGAACAGTGGCAGAAAGGCCTCAATGAGTGGGTCAGGCAGTAGAATGCAGGAGAAAAGTAGGCAAACAAAGGCAGAAAAATAGCATAGCAGAAATGAGGCAGAGAAGGATGGCTAGAATCTCTAACATAGATGGCCTTGATACGCTATATTGTTAATAGTGCACCAGGATTTAAAACACACATTACTCACACTATTCTGCTTAGATGTATTATATTCTGTTCCAGTCATTCTACCTGTACTAGATTTGAGGGCACAGACAGTAATCCCAAAAGTACAGTAATCATCCTTAATTTCCTATTAACTTAATCTAAAGCTCTGTAAAACCTACACAGTTTTACCATGACTGATCGTAATCAAATCTGGTTTGTTGGATCGCTGTTTTGTACTGATAGATTTTATTCAAAGCTGTTATGATTGATAGTATCAAGTCTGAGAGTATAGACAACTGCACTTAAGATGACAAGATCCACTAGAATATCCACTCTGGTTTGATTATTACCTGCCTTTGAAGTTTTTTTTTTTTTAAGATTTTATTTAAAGAGAAACAAAAGCATGTAAAGGGTAGAGATAATACAGAATTCCAAAAAAAAAGATAAACAATAAGAAATCACTAGTTAATAAATTACATATTATCCTCTTAGAAATAGTTGTTCAAGTTACAAAATTAAAGCATACAGAGTAGATAGGCAAACAGTGAGAGTGTGAACAGCTACATATGCATAAATCTCTACGTGTATTTCTATCCTTTCTGTATTAGAGGGAAAAATAAAACTTAGCAAGACAAAACAAATTCCTATAAAAACATGAAACCAAAAGTCATATAAAACCACAGTACAAGGTGATTTACAATGATTACTGTGTTGTTTCTTATTTTCAGTAGAATGTCTATATCATCAGGCATAATTGAATATAACAGTATAATTGAGTATAGCAGTAAATAACAATAGTAGTAAAATAAAACATTGTAAACAGTATAAAACTTCAAAGGCAGGTAATAATCAAACCAGAGCGGCCCAGTCCAGGCAAATCACACGAATCTGCTCTGGGGAGGGAGCAACCAACCGAAGTCACTGTCACTCCCAGTTCAGGCTCCTCCTGCCCGATTCTAACATGTCGCCTACCTGGTCGTGCCCTTCCCGTGTTGGGGGGGTCTCCCAGCACTGAACGTGGATCAGTGAATATTCTTCCACCGGCTCTGCTCTCTGCTCTCTGCTCTCTGCTCTCTGTTGGGCTCACCAAGACCCGACTTCAGCGCTGCCGTTCTTCCTGTGAGTGGCAGTGGGAATGAGTTTGGGCGGCTCTGCCTGCCAGTGTGGATTCAAGCTGGTGCAAACTTGGCAGGTCATCACGAAAACACTGTGTCCCTTTAGTTTTTAGCTGTTTCAGTTGTAGTCCCGAAGTATTTGATGAGCTTTTTTATGTTTTAATTTCTTCCTGTGTCAAGAGGATCCATCTCCCTCTGTCTGGCTCTCTCCAGGGTGTTTTATTCTGGCATATGAGTTGTTTCTCCCGGGAGGCTTTGTATTCTGTTGCTCACTGATCGGCCATCTTGTCTTCCCTTGAAGTTTTATACTGTCTATAATGTTTTATTTTACTAATATTGTTATTTACTGCTATACTCAATTATACTGCTATATTCAATTATGCCTGATGATATAGACAATTCTATTGAAGATAATAAACAACACAGTAGTCATTGTAGGTCACCTTGTACTGTGGTTTTATACGACTTTTTGGTTTCATGTTTTTATAGCAGTTTGTTTTATCTTGCTATGTTTTGTTTTTCCTCTAATACAGAAAGGATAGAAATACATGTAGAGACTCATGCATGTGTAGCTGTTTACAGTCTCACTGTTTAAATATCTACTTTGTATGCTTTAATTTTGTAACTTGAACAACTATTTCTAGGAGGACAATATGTAATTTGTCAACTAGTGATTTCTTACTGTTTATGTTTTTTGTTTGAAATTCTGTATTATCTCTACCCTTTACATTTTTTTCCTCTTTAAAAAAAACTGAACATAATGATTACATCCATTGTGAGAAATCGGCACATGTACATAACATCTCAACTCTTATTTCCCTTTCCTTGAAACCTCCTTCATGTCAGAATCAGATTCATTTATTTAGTTTGTAAGTCCTTATAAAGTTAATTTTCATACATATAGATGAACAGCCAGAAGTTTTCTTTATCCATCCATCTGTTGAGGGACGTACAGGCTGCTTCCATGATTTAGCTATTATGGAGTGTGCTGCTATAAACATTGGAATTCATGTATCTCTGTAATACGATGTCTTTAGCTCCTTTGGGATGATAATTTGAAGGGGAATAACTAGGTTAAATGGAATTTCTAATTTTAGCTCTTTGAGAAGTCTCCATGCTGATTTCTGCAGTGGTTGTACTTGTTTACATTCTCACCAAAAATGTAAGAGGGTTCCTTTTTCACTCCAGCCTTGCTGTATTTGCTGTTATTTGATTTCTTGATGATTGCCATTCTTTCTGGTATAAAATTAAATCTTAGCATTGTTTTAATTTGCATTTCTCTAATGGCCAGAGATGATGTACTTTTTTTCATATGTTTATTGGAGATTTGTACTTCTGAGAAGTGCCCATCCATTTTACTTGCCCATAAGTGGACCTAAAAGTTCTAACCATAAAGGAGTAAATAGAATAATTTGGAATACATTAAAATTAAGATATTCTGTTCATTGTAAGATTATAATGTAAGTGTAAAAGCAAATCACAAATGGGAAAAGCTATTTCTGTTCTCTATTTGTGTATATCTATGTATAAATCATCAGCAAAGCATTCATATTCAAAATGCAGAAAGAGCTCCTACTAAATCAATAAGAAAAGGACAGGCAATCCAAAAGGAAAATTGGGAAGAGACTTGAACAGTTACTCCATTCCATATGATATCCAAAAGTGTATCATTGACTGATACACTTTGGCACTTGTGGTATACTTAAAATTTACTTTAGAAAGTATAGTGTCTGGAAGCTGTTGGCATTGCAGCTCTTGGGAATTGGAAATTTGGAAAAGGAGGAAATGATGAAGTCCAAGAAGTTTTTCAGATATTCTGACTTCAGTATTATACAGTGATGATTTATCTCATCCCTGAACACTGTGAGTACTTTAGCACTGTGGTTTCCTAGAAACCTGAGAACCAGGAAGCCGTAAAATAGCCATTTCTGTTGCCTTTATTTTCCTTGTTTCTTGATATTATCATGTTGTGTTTGCAGCCTGGTCTCAGCTTGCAATCCTCTTGCCCAAGCCTTCTGAATAGCTGGTATTATAGGCAGTGGCCACCATTCTTGGCTCCTTTTTGCACTTGAAAGACACTAGGACCTTGTGCTCTCTACTTTCGCCCTTAAGACGTGGTGCTGGTGGTGTGCAGAACATTGTGGGCCAGAGGAAGAAAACCAATTATGCCTTCTCCTGCCTCCTCCTCTTTTCTTATTCTGCTGGAAAAAAGTCAGAATTCTTGCTAGGGAGCCCACACCCACAGACCATAAAAACAGAAAGACATTTATTAAAAGGACAGATGTAATTAGCATTTTGTGGCTCGAGACACAGCTGAGAGTCCAAACACACTGAAACCCAGACCCAGTGGGCAGTGTGGAAGGCTGCCTTGAGCAGGCAAGCATTCCATTTCTGGGACACTAAATGAAAAGATGTTTCATTAGTGTGATTCAAGGAAATAAAACTTCATTTGGTTCAAGAGCACTGATGTCTGCATATCAGAGCACAACTGCTCTCTCTCAGTCCTTTATCTATACAGTGTGGGCTGGGATCCCTCAGCAGTCAAGCTGTGTCCATCTTTCATGGACTTTATGCTCAAGTAGAAAGGAGAAGTGTCCTTTGTAAGCAATAGGCTTTTTCATTTGTCTCCATCTTGATAAAGGAAAAGTCGAGGAAAGAAGCAATGCTCTTGAATGTGTGGGAACAGAATGAATCAAATATGCCTATCAACGACATACTGAGGTTGATGTCAAAATCAGGGGTTTCCTTTTAAATCTTGCTTCTTTTTGTTCTAATCAGATAAATTAATAGTGTGCTTAATAGTGTAGAATTTTCCCTACATCTTTCATATGAATGAAGCACTTCAAATTTACATACTTCTTGAGAAAATAATACTGAACTATGTGATTGTGGTAAAGTGAAAAGAATGACTCTAGGCTAGGAAGGGGAGGGACGGTGCCTGGCCATGGCTGTCCTTGTCACATGTGCTGTTCTGGGCCCTGACTCTGGCTGGCATTGTGACTCTAGCGAGTCAAGAGTTTTGCCCTTGCAGGGGCCAGTTATCTTCCAGCCAGCTAGAAATAGGCATGGGATCAGTTGCTTTCAATGACATCTCCGCTTAGGGTGTCATGAGGTGTCTTTGAATGGAGAGATTTTCCTGCTAATTTGGGAAGCAGCTAAGGTAACTTTCCAAGGCAGCTCCCTATTTTCCTGATTCTCTGAGAGTCACTATTTCCTCAAAAATGGTGACACCACTCACTTCACCTTCTGTATTTTGATTTTTAAAAATTGTATTCCTTGAAGGTAAAGAAAATCCACTAAAATCTTGGCACAGCCCTAATCAAATTTTTGCAGATTGGATGCATTAACACATTAGTAGCATCTGCAGTGTGCTTGGAACACAGTGAATGCTCAAAGAATGGTTTGTTGTGTAGATATAGTGTGAGCTAGCCAATGCAAAACATTTTACCTACAAAATTTCAACTCATCACAATAGTTTTGCACACATGGTGATGAGTAGCATTCTTATTGCACTGGTAAGGAAGCAGCCTGCGAAGAAGTTAAATAATTTATGTAGGGTTATATAGCTGGTGAATGGCAGTGCTGGGGAGTGAAGTCGTTCTTTGCTACCACTACCATGTTCTCTGTATAACTCTTTCTCAAACTGGGGTCTAAGCCTCTGGGAAGGTCTGTGGAAGTTATAGTGGTAGAAGACAGGAGGGACCCAGTTTACAGTTTGGAAAATACTGTTTTCTGTTGCAGTTTGACTATTTCCTGTAAAGGGCCGATCTAAGTATTTTAGGCTTTTGGGGCCATGTAATCTCTGCTGCAGTGAGTCTATGCTTCCCTATAGCATGGAAGCACCACAGGCCATGCTTAACTCTGTCTATGCTTTAATAACTCTTTATTCATGGAAGTAAACCATAGGTCAGATTTGGCCCATGGACCATAGTTTGCTGGCTCTGGCTTTATCCCATGCTGCCTTTGTTCTTTTCAGGTCCTGCACCCTTGGGTGTTCATACTTCTCTGTTAATGACATCACTGTCTGCCTTCTTGGGAGTTTTCCACTTTATCCATTCATTGTCATTGTCACACATTCTAACTCATATTTGAATGGCTGCCATGTACTAAGCACTAGGAATAGGGCAGTGGTTAGAGTGAAGTTCCTGACCTCAGGGAACTGGTATTCTGGTGGGAGACCCATGGATGTATGGCACATGGTGAGGAGTAAGAAGAATAGGAAAAAGGGATGGAGAGACACAGGGATGCTATGCTGTATGGAGTAGTTGAGTAAAGCCTTAAGGACAGGCCACTGGGGCTGAATCCTACAAGCAGGGAGGGAGTAAACTGCATGGGTGAGAAGCATTCTAGGCAAGAGAATAGAAGTGCAAAGGTCCTGAGGTGGAACTGTGCTTGGGATGTTTGAGGAACAGGAAGGAATCCAAAGTGGCTAGAATGAGGAAAAGGAAGAGAGTTGGGGGAGAGGAGAGATGAGGGAAAATTCACTTAGGGTTTTGTAGGTGAATGTAGGATTTTGCAGTGGGCAGCCACTGGAGGGTGGGGGACTGAGCAGTGTTATGGTCTAGCACAATGCAAAAGATCCCGTTGGCTGCCAGGAAGAGGAAAACTGAGTGTGAGTAGGGCAGATGCTGGGAGCTTCCTGAAAAGATGCTACTGGAGAAGCCCAGGGTTTCAAGTCTATTATGAAGCAACAGCATGTGCTTTCCTGGAGGATCACAGTAGGATATGGGAAGAAGAGAGGTCAAGGCTGACTTAGGTTTGGCCATGGCAGGCAGAAGAGCAGAGTTGCCCCTTTGCTGAGAATGGAGATGGTGGAGTGCCAGGTTTGGGAGGAAGAGTACCTCAGTTTGGACATTTAAATTATGAGCATCATTTGGAAATCCAAATATAGGTGTTGGATAGGCAATGGATTGTAAAGTTAGGAGTTCAAAGGGGGGCTACAGTGGGAAATCAGCAATAAGAACACAGTCTTTACAACCAGAGGCCAGGTGGGTCTGCTCAGAGAATGAGCGGGAAAGGATAGGTGAGGTTAGAGGCTGCTGTTAGCTCTTGCACCACACCCAGCCATTTCCCTGATTGAATTCAGACCCCAAAGCTCTTGCCAGGGATGAGCTGGTTCCCAGCAATGCTGCAGACATCTTGGGGATACTAAGTGGATTTAAGAACCAAGTCCCAACAGGAAGGGAATCCTGGAAAAGTATTTCAGTCAGGTGCCTACGGCACTGCTTGGCAACCCTCATCAGCCTGGGACTAAGAAAGAGTTGATACTTTCACTCACATACGCCAAGTCAGATTGACTGATAGTGCCTGCTTCCAGGTCCAGTCTCTGAGGAAAGAAAGAATGATTGATTAAATCATGTCTATTAGGAAAAGTGTTGTGCCAAGCATTTACCATTCTCCTTTAAGAGGGTGTTTCCAGCTGTCTGAGAGTTGCCCCCGTTGAGTTCAAAAGTGCTAGGCACTCCCCTGTGCCTGTGGGAATTATGCCCTGTAACCACATACCTGCCAAATTAGGTCTGGCTTGAAATTAACCTTCTCACTTTTGAACTGACCAAATCTGTTAGTTTAAAAAACAAAACAGAACAAAACAAAACAAAAGGGCCAGGCATGGTGGTGCATACCTATAATCCCACCACTTGGGAGGCAGTGGCAAGAGGATTGCTGTGAGTTTGAGCCTAGCCTGGGCTACAAAATGAGCTTAAAAAAAGAAAAGAAAAGAAAAAAAAGGGTAAGGCAAATGCCACAGTCTTCCTTGTGCTTTGGAGGTGACCCCAACACTGTTGTTTCTGTGTTTTATATCGTGGAGTGAATTACAGAGAAGTGGAAATAAAACATCTGAGAGAAAAGTTATTCAAAGTAGTGGAAGATTCCCTTCATCAAAGAAAGCGCTGTTTGTGCAAGTATTTTGACATTATAAAGTGCTATGCAAATGTAAGGACTTAATACTGTGCATTCAGAAGAGGAGAAGCCTGGTGTGCCAGGTGGAATGCCCATTGTTTTGGTGGGCAGTTTATCCAGTTGGGATTCAGCCCCTGGAAAGTTGCCTTCTGCACTTGACATATGTGGATTGGTTTCATAGAGGATGACCAACCCAGGAACTGAAAATGTCGGCCTACTGGGCAGCCTGCTGTTCATGGACACATTTTCCCCCACAGGGAAGCCTACTTGGGAAGTCACAATAAGATCATGGGAGTCTAGTATCTCTTTCCATGCCTTCCTGTCCACTGGTTGCTTAGTACCCATCTGGTGAGAGAGTGAGCATGAACTCAGAGCAGTGAGATGGTCCAGGGGCAGAACAGCTGAGGATCAAGAGCTGGGCTGCTCTGGCCTTTGAGAGGAGACGTCCCTATTGCTTCCTGAGTACCTCCCTGGTCCTATCAGTTCTGAGGACTTCCAGATCCCAAAAACCTAGTCTTTTTGTATAATTTAGTTTCCTCTGATTTCCTTCAAAGATCTGTCTATCCAAATATGTCCCATTTTCTTTTGCAAATAGGTGAAATATTACAAACAATAACATACAATTTCCCCTGCTGGTGTTTGATCGAAACAGGCTATGAAATACTCATTATTAGTAAGCATTCAAAAATATTCAACAGGAGGGTTCAAGTCACTCTTCTTAGCTTCCGTATGTAATTGAACAAGGAACTGGATTGTCGCAAACTATACTAGAAGTGAGTCTCTTATTTATATGGGGTCCTTATTCCTGTGAGTACAGCAACTTTGGTAGTGGAACAAACAGTGTTTGTTGGCCTGGGTGGCCCCTCTGTAGGGCAGGTGTTAGGCGTGGATCTTCTGCTGTAGCAATCTGGGTCTAGGAGAAAGAAACCACATGGTGATTTAAACAGGGACCATCAAATATGAAGAATCATTAAACCATGATAGAAGAGTAATTACAGGATTAAAGAAAACTGCGCTTCCCTAGGACTGAGTTTGCCCAAGGAAGGACAAACTTGGAAAGAACTCAGGCGTGTTGGAGAAGGTGCTGCTGAATGCTTTGAGTAGCCAAAAACTTTGCTGATTTAGCTGATCTGTGGTTATGGAGCAAATAGGAAGCAACTACTGGGACTTGGTGGGGTGTATACACACAGCTGGTGCTGGTGTGTGGGTGTGCAGGGGAACGGTCACTAGTGCAGACAGAAGACCAGGAGCACCTGGTATCTGCAGATGGGAGACAATGAGTGGAGCGATCCAGGGCGTCAGTGTGGGAGGAGGCTTGGAAGTACTGTGCTTCCAGTGAGAAGCCTGATGCTCATCTAGGGAGAGCTGCAGGGAGGTGATTGCTGGGCTGTGTAAGAGCAAGATCACAAGGAGACAGCAGCCCCTACCTGTTGCTTCCTCCGGCAGGGTTCTTTCTAGCCAGCACTTTCTGCTGAGCAGGCTTACCATCATGCTTATTGTAAAGGAGAAATGCTTAGCTTCTGTCATTACAGAGCATTTCCTGGAAGCTGAATTTGGAGCTGAGAAACAGTTCATTATTAGCTGGCATTCCTGGGTTGCCTGTACCTACAGCACCCAGGTTTTTGGCTATCTATGAGGATGTGGGCTGCCACCCTCCCCTAGGCTACCTTGTTTGCTTCACTATGGCTTGTGGGAGGGACTGGCTGTCTTTGTAAGACCCCATGAGACCACCTTGGGTAGCTAGATGAGCTAAGGACAGAGGTGGAGCAGCAAATCAGAACCCGGTGTCACAGGCCTGCCAACAGCCGAGGTGAAAGGAACCTGCCTGAGATGCTCTTGACTTTAAGATCTTTAACTTGACCCACTGTAACTTTGGAAACCTGCTGGCTCTCTGAGGGCAGCTTAGCCTCCCCCTCTCTTTGAGCCAGTGGGAGGTACTTGGAGGATGCATGTTTCTGCTGTTCTAGACCACTGCTCCATTACAGCTCAGAGGTCTGGCAGGAGTGTTTCTTTACTGTGTTGCTTACCAGCCATGAGAAAAAGTTCTGTGCCTCTTGTGAAGTCTCTGGCTCAGGATGAAATGGATTGACATGCCCATAGGGGAAAGATGGCTATCAGGTTTCATTTTGCTTGATACTCATCTGCCTGGGCCCAGGTCCTAGAGATTCTGACTTAATTGATCTGAAGTAGGAATCTGGCTTGTTTTCTTTAATGGCTCCCCGACCCCCATCACAAGGTTTTAAAGTGAGACAAGGTGAGGACACTGGTTTGAGCCCATCTCCGCCCCCTGGGGTGGGCCTCATTTATGTGTCCCATTTGATGTTGCCTATGCATATTTTGAAGGCAGAGATTGTTTTCTTCCTCTTTGCACATCTGTCCCCATATCCTCAGCAAATGGCAGCTTCTCAGAATTGAGACTACTCAGTTCCCTTGAACAGAGGTGGTAACAGTGCCCCAGGGTTAGCTTTGAAGGTCACTGTCTCCACCTGACTTTACTAGGGTCCCACTTCTTACTTGCTAACAGAAGAAAATGAGGAAAATGAGACGCAGGGGGCAAAGCAGCTGCAGTTGCCTGACTTTGTTCTAGAACACTTGACTTTGCAGAGGTGGTGGTCAGATCAAGTTCTTCTCCAGTTCATTTACAAACTAAAACCATTCTGTGTAGTACTCCTTGTGTGTGGATAGAGGGGAAGGGCTCAACTACACTGAGCTAATCCAGAGGAAGCAATGACTGCCCTCGGCATTTATAACTATCTTTGCCTTGTTAGGACCCAGTATGAGCTCTAGGGATCATTTTCAAATGTGACTAGGTCACCTTGTTTCAATGACCGAGTTCTCCCCCTCAGTGGGGTGGGGTGAGGTGAGGCAGAGTCCTCTGTCTGACCAAGGATCTCAGAATGTGGTCCCTGGAGCTGCAGCTTCAGCATCGCTCGAGTACTTGTTAGAAGTGCCCGTCCTCCTCATCTCTTCCCCTATGAATCTAAGAGCTGCACGGGTGGGACCCGGAACTGTGTGCTAAGAAGGCCTCTCGAAACTTCCATGGCCTTAAGTTTGAGAACTGCTGCTCTCTCCAGTCATCCAGCTGGATGGATAGTTTAGTGCATTATAGCTGTTGGAGTTTCTTAAACTCCCAGGCTTTATCTTACCCTTTGTTCTCCACACACAGCCATGCCCCTGTTCAGGTTCCCATATTACTTCCTTTGTGAGGGCCCTGCCCCTTCTGTATCAGGTCTGCTTGAGTGCTTGTCCTCCTGGTTTCTCTCTGTCTCTCTTGGTCTCTCTCTGTCTGTCTCTGTCCCTGTCTCTGTATCGGTCTGTCTTTCTCTCACACCTCTAATGTGGGTTCTTCTTTCACGTCAGTATCACTCAGGGCTTGTTAGAAATATAAAATCTTGCCTATAATTCCAGCTGCTCAGGAGGCTGAGGCAGGAGGATTGCCAGCCTAGGAAACTCAGCAAGACCCTGTCTCAAAATGGAATTTAAAAATAAGGGCTGGGGTTTTAGCTGTGTGGTACAGCCTAGCATGCATGAGGCCCTGGGTTCAGTTTCCACTGCTGAAACGGGGGTTGGGGAGGAGTGGAGAGAATGAGAGAGTGAAGAAGGAAGAAAGAAAAAAAAAAATCTGGGGTCTGTCTCACGTCCTGAATCAGAATCTGCATTTGATAGAATCTGTAGATAATTTCTGTCTACTTTAGAAGTTAGGAGGCATTGGGCAATTCACTCTGATTGCAATAAAATTGTTTTTTCTATTAATATACATTTTAATAATACATGTTCATTAATTAGAGCAGAAAGGCAACTACATAAAAGCCCAAAGAAACCAAGACATCCAAGGTAGCACCTTAGACCCTGGTGTGGGCATGCTGTCTGGTGTCGTTACCCTCCTCCTAGGAATAGCCGGCTTTCAGATGACCTACATTTGAGACTGAAGCCATGCTTTAAACAATAGCTAATGCTCTATCTTGCATAGAACAGGTATTCGATAGCGATTTAAGGAAACAAAAGAGGGATTTTAAGAATTTCTTCTCTGGAAGGGTCACCTTTCTGTGGGTTGAAGTCTCTGGTGTGTCAGTGAGGCAGCTCAAGGTTGTTTTTGGCTGAGCTCTTCATGGCTGATAAATCTTAGTACAGTGACTTGGAAAGTCTCAGCCTAGGACCTTGGTGGTTGTTTTTCCTGAGTGACAGTGAAATGTGGGGGAAAAACTACTGCATGCAGTGCTCATTCTCAGCCAAGACTGCTTTGTACCAGGAAACCTACTTTCTGACCTACTGGGGAAACTCTAATTGCTAATCTGATTTAGGCTTTGCTAGAATGAGAGTTTGAATGAGAGGGGATTTGAGGAGAGAAGGAATTGTCTGGCCTGCCACTCTGGCTCAGAGATAAGGGACTAATTTAATTAATCCGAGGGAGTGCCCTGGCTTTCTTTTCTGAGAAGCTTTCTGAATCCTTCCAGAGGCCACCTTCAGCCCGGCAGCGGGCTGTGTTAAAGGTATGCCTGAGGGCTGTCTTCACCCTCCTCGGCCTTGGGAGCCAGCCCCCACCCCAACATCATAAGGGCCTGGGTGAGTTGCCTAGTAGAAACAGTGTGACCTTGGAGTCATAAGCTCAAGGTTTTAGACATGTCCAGCATTTCTCAGCTCTGTCTGTATAATCCAGCTTTGCTAGAGGATTTCCTCCTTGGTAAGAGCCAGAGGCAGCTCCTCCAGGACTTGCCCAGCTGCCCCGTGTAGCTGCAGACACCCCATCACTGTTTCTAGCTGAACTTGGGTGCTCCTGTGTTCTTGGTGGAGCTCTACTACTGAATCATGGTGACTCTGGTCACAAAGGGGACCTAGACTGTGAGCTGCTCTCACCTGTTCTGACATGGCCTTTGCTGAGGGTGCAGGAGGATGTGTGCTTTTGGCCATGATGGTATGTGCATCTCATGCAGCAAAGAGCCTGAGTTCTGTGGTAGCCTTGAAGGACCTAGGAAGTGTCCACATGCTAACCCAGGCATTTTAGCACCTGGGAATGATTACTCTGAGCTTGAAGCCCAACCTTGTGGTCTCTATAAGAAACTTCACATTTGGGTGAATAAGAAAAGTGATCAGGCACCCATGAGAGTGACAAGTATGGACAGATTTCTAGGAACACCTCACGTCCCTTCATCTTGGGTGCTAAGTCAGAAAGGGACTGAGCTCAGTTCTGTCACAAATGACTGGACCCACTTGAACCATTTCTGGAACTGAAGAATTTTCTGATTTTGACTTTTGTTAAAGCCAACAGTTAGCTATAAAGTATCTCTCCATCTCAGTAGATTGATGACTGAAGATGGATCTGAGTCTCTCAAAGGATAATCCATAAATTTAAAATTTCACAGTGGATTCTTTCTCACCAGAATATATACTGGTTAAAATTTTCTTTTCTTCCAAAAATTTAATCTTCAGCAATCTTAGATTGAAAGTTATTTTTGTAGCAAAGGTCAGATTCTCCAGACGTGTTCAGATGAGCTAACTCAGAACATTCCTAAAGTCATGGGCTGATGGTTTTTACTCTAAAGTACACACTACACATCATGCTGTGTAAGTGCAGTCCCTAAGCACTCCCAACTTTGTGGTGGGTGATAGCCCTGCTTGCAGTGCTGTATAGCACGAATAATCCCACAAGTGGTGTCAGCTTTTTCTCACCAAATATGTCTTAGATAAGAACTAAAGTTGACAATATGTTTGGTTTTTTTTTTTTCAGGGAATATTAACTTGGGGCATACGGCATTACAAATGGAAGTGTTTTGCTTTTTCTGTCTCCCATGTGTGTTTCTTTGGAGTTCTTCAGCAGCCCCAAGGTCCTGGAGAGAGATGTTTCAAAGATTTGTATTCTACTTTTGAATAAAGACAATGGTTGCTTTTTTTCTTTTTCTTTTTTGGTTAAAACTGTAAAAGTTTTAATTTGGAAAAGAATTTTTTAAAAAATTGTAATTTGGAAATGTATGATGCCAAGCCAAGTGTGGTGGTGCATACCTGTAATCTCAGCACTGAGGAGGCTAAAGCAAGAAGGTCTTTGTGAGTTCAAGACCATCCTGGGCTAAAAAGTGAACTCAGGGTCAGCCTGAACTGCATCATGAGACCCTGTCTCAGAAAGACAAAAAAAAAAAAAAAAAAGCCTATGGGTTTGTAAATTGGATGTTAGAATGTGTGACAGGGAGTACAGGGGCCAGTCCTTGATAAGAACCTTCAGCTGCCTTGCGCTTGGTGAATCTAGGAGAGGCATCCAAACAGGGATCCCATAACCAGAGTTATTTTTGCTGTGAAGAAGGAAACCTGGAAAGAGAGGCAAGGGAGCAGATGCTGGTTTATGCACTGGTGGCTCAGGCTCTGAGGCGCACCAACATCAGTGAGTTGCTACTCAGTAGAGGTGTTTTGTAGAGGGATTTTCACTGATCACTAAACCAAGGCTGTCTGGTCCTAGAGTTAATGAATTACTAAGGGAATAGAGTGTAAGATATTGCTGATTTCATGCTGTTGATTTTGAGACTGTCTTGTTACTGAGAATGTGTTAAGCAGAGTGTTCATAACATTAGTGTTATATGCAGTTGAAAGTAAATGAAGAAACTACACATCGAGTCCCATAATGTCTGTAGAAAAAGGCCCTTGGAATCCCTAGAACCTGGGTCCAGACAGCACACATGTGCCAGGTGAACAGGTGACTGGGGGACTTGGGTGGCTGGGTACTGCTCAGCTGGCCACTCTGAGCCTTTAAAGGAGCCCTGGGTTTCCAGATCTTCCTGTTCTTTGAGAGAAATTTGGAACCTAGATTTCTATACAGTCTTTTTAACTGTTGGCAACTAACCAAAACTATTCTGAAAGACTGTGTAGGCCAAACCGAGCATGGCAGGGCACTGCCCATCTGTACCCCGATGTCTGCTGGCTTCTGTCATTTTGCAACTGGGATCACAAGCTAGTAGGAGATGGCTGTGTGACTATTTGTCTTTTCCCCCTTGGGGCCATTTTCTAGGGATGTTCTGAGTTACTTGTATGTTCAGTTTTCATGGCTAGCTGCAGCTTATCCTCTAGAATTCTCCAAAGCTTTTCCTCGAAGGCACAGCAGCAGCCAGCTGGACTTCCCTGAGGTGTGGCTTCTGGGCCTTGGCCTTCTGGTCATGGATGCCAGGTGGAGCTAGAGTCTTGGCCCATTAGTGTGTTTTCCTAGGATCTCAGTGCATGTTTGCTGGGGCCTTGGGCTTATACCCAAGTTGGGAATGTTCACACTCAGCATGAGGAGTCCTACACACACACATACAAGTGGGGTAGGACAGGGACCCGGAAACTAGGAGAAGTAGGACAAATTCTGAAGGGACTGAGGTTCTGTTCTTGGTCTTCTTCTTTTCCCTGAGAGGCTAACATAGTTTCTCTGGCCCCTTTCTCAGAGTAGTGTCTTGGGTCCCTGTGTTAGAGGAGTTAGGCATGGTAGGAGGTATGCAGTGTTCTAGGCTTTACCTGCCTACATTTATGGAATTGGAATAATGAGATATGGCACAAGATTCTACATTTTAAGGACATAAGAGAGGACTATATGCACAAAAGTTTGAGAATCACTGATAAGGCATGATGAGGCCCTGGGTAATAACATCTTGTGATTCCAAGTCATGTTCTATAGGCCCCTCCAGGCAGGAATACAAACGGATCAGCAGAGCTCATCATCAACTGGCTGGTTCTGGCTCATGACCCAGAACTCAATAGGGAGTGTTAGGTGGTGGCCCTTAGTCAGTGTCAGGGGTGTGTGACCAGTCTTTGCACTCGGAAGGGAGGCTGCTCTGCAGACATAGTTGTGAAAGTCTTCATTTTGTTATTATTTATTTTTATCTTTTGATTCTCTGTCAATCAGCTGTTTCCAAATACAAATCTCAATATAAACAGCCAGTCTACATTAAATTATGTGACAGTGTTAGTTTTCAAAATATCTTCAACAAGTAAATAAAAGAGTGATGTAAAATATTGTGGTTTTCTTGGTGAATCTTAATTGCAAAATTTCTTTTCCTTTTGGAACATTTTCCTGCTACATTTGTGCTTTTTCTGCCATAATCATTTTTATTTTTAAATTTGTGTCTTTTACGCAAACAGAGCTGGGAGCTGGGGCATGGCACTTCTGCTCACACATGGCTGTGCTGTCTCTGTCTCTTTACCTCCCTCTGATGGGCTGTCTACTACTCATGCCCCACAGTACCCTCTGTCCTGTGGGGACCTGGGTGCATGCATGGAAAGGGTTGGAGGGGCACTTGTCTTGTGTGCTGTATGGTGAAGCTGGGGCTGTGGGTTCTGAAACTCTACGTGAGGCGGTTGAATAGCTCTGTTGCCTGGTGAAGTACAGTGGTAAATAAGAGACTAAAACAACCCAGCAGGACAGGTGGGAAGAGAGACCACTGATGGAAAGGAGAAAGATGTTTTCCTTTTTTTGTGTGTCACTATGAGACCTTGCACTTTTAATTACTGTCACAAATTACATAGCTGGGCTGAGTGACCCTAGGAATTAATCCAGTTTTTGCTGGGTCTGTCTTACTAGTGACTCATTCGTGAAATACTGTGTGCCTTACTTGGGTCTTCTCTTTCTCCTGCCTTCAGCAGTTCTTTGTTCTAATGGCAAGATTCAAGTTCTCCCATGTGTTTTTAAGTTTGTTTGTATTATACGTTTTAGTGTATTTCTTTCAACGAATGTGTATGACGGGGATTTCTGAATAGGAAAACAAAAGTTCCTTTTAGATTTTACAGAGAGTTTTACAGATTTAAGTGGAGAAAGTCAGTGAGAGCTATCCTATTTCATGCTTTCTCCAGTCACTAAGCCTTCAGTGCTAAGTGCAGTTTGGTTATAGGTTAACTGAGAGTGGCTTGCCCTGCCTCAGCCTGGCAGATCACTTGGGCTATGGTGTGTGCTCAGAGAATGCTTGCAGAACAGGATGTAATGATTGAAGCATGCACATCTTGGCAGAGATTTCCACTGTTAGAAGGATGAGCAGCTGACAAAAAAAAATTAGGCCTATGTATTTCTGTTGTCATGGTCTTTGTTTCACCTCACTTCTTAGCATTTGTTAGTTGACCATGTTCTACTTGAAACAGTCTCTTTCCTTGGCCAGTAGTGTAGGCTTCCTTTGTTCATTCTCTGAACACCCTGGCTGCTCCTTTTCTTTGACCCAGTCTTGAAATGTTGGCATTGCTGAGGATTTGCTCCTTTGCCTTCCTTCCTTCCTTATTTTGTATTCAGCTGATCAGTTGTTAAGGATGTGGTCACAGGAGCCATATTGTTTGGGTTTAGTTGTTATTCATTGTGCTGACCTTGGGTAAGTTGTTTGGTCAAATTACAGTTTCCTATGAGTTTGTGCTTCACAGTTTTATATCAACTGAAGATGAGAATAATAATAGTACCCTCTTTATGAACTTGAAAGATGGTGATTAATTAATTTACATTAATTAATTTGTGCAAGTAAAGGGTAAATGTTTCTAGCTATTAAGTGTTGGATGTTTGGGCCTTTGCTTCTGGCAGTAAGTGAACTAGCTTGCAGCAGATGAATGCTTCTCCCCAGAATAATAGAGAAGCCAAAGGAGCAAAGATGTGTTTGGGGCCCCAGAGTGCTACCAAGGCGGCCAAGACAGAAGAGGCCAAGAGAAAGGAGACTGACAGAGATCAGTCTCACTGGATCCTGCATTCTAAGTTGCTTTCACTTGCCACATTTACCAGCTCACCAGTGGCAGTTTTAGATTACACAAGTGACTGTGAGGAGGCTGAGAAAGTAAGTGGAGCAGCTTCTTAATACTGAGGAGAAAAAATTGGATCTCCGGGCTCACCCAGGTAAACTGGGTCTAAGAAGCATTTCAGCTGTTTGGTTGGGACCCCTAAATATTATACCCTAATAAAGGCTAACTGAACCGAGACTTCGCTGTACAAAGAAGAAGCCCAGTTTTGAGGAGCTCAGTCCTCTGCTGAGTCTGAGGAGGTGGTCTGCTTCTGGGGCTTGCCAGGACGTAAGGAAAATACTTCTCAGAGAAAAACACCATCCAGTGTTGCCAAACACTTTAATAAACAATGCTTATGTTCAATAAAAGTTTACCTGGCATATCCAGAGTCCTGACCAAGAATGATAAGAGAGGAGAAGATAAGAGAATAGAGAGAAAAGAAAGAAGAGGAGGATAAGTGAACATAGGTTTCTACGTGTAACACTGCACGGAACTACCAGACTGTCTTCCTAAGTGGCTGCATGATTTCACATTCCTGCCTAGTTATGTGTGTTTTAAATTTCTCTAGAATTATACCAACTCTTTTTTTTTTAAATAGTGGCCATGCTAATGAATGTGAATTAGTATTTCATGGTTTTAATTTGCATTTCCTTGATGGCTAATGATTTTGAGCATCTTTTCATGCATTTAGTGGTCAAGTGTATATCTTCTTTGCAGAAATGGTTATTCAAATCTTGGTCTATTTTTAAATTGAGCAATTTGTCGTTTTGTTCTTCAGCTGTAAGAGGTTGCTTATATTTGTGCATTCTAATACCTTATCACATTTAGATTTACAAAACTCTCCCATTATATGGGTTGTGTTTCACTTTCCTGATGGTGCCCTTCATTTTTTATTTTTTTATTTTTGGTACCAGGAATCAAACTCAGGACCTTGTGCTTGCCAGGCTGGCGCTCATGCCACTGAGCTATATGCCTGGCCTGATGGTGCCCTTTAAAGCATGAAATTTTAAATTTTGATGAACAATTTGCTTATTTTATTTTGTTGCTTTGTAGTTTTGGCATCATTACTTTGAAGGATATTTTTACTGGTTGCAGTTAATATTTTTACTGTTAGAGTTTATAGCACTTTTTGAACATATGATATTATTTGTTGGCTTTAGAAAATATTGGCCATTACCTATTCAAATATTTTTCCACCCATTTTTGTCTGTTGAATCATATACTCTAGCATTAATTTCTGTATTCCTCCTTTCTACAATTTCCACTTGTTATTTATGTAGCATATTTTTTTTGTTAAATTTCTCTAACTTGCTTATTTTTTTTTTTTGACTGTATTTACCACAATTGTTTTAGAGATCAAATCTAGGATCCTTGAAAGAAATACCAGTAAGTGCTACAGGAGAGATGAGGCGCTAAACATTATGCTAAACAAAAAGCTAGGCAGGAATGACTGTGGATTGTGTGACACCTCTTTAAAAGATATCTAGAATAGGCAAATCTGCAGAAACTGAAAATAGATTAGTGGTTGCCAGGGACTGGGTGTGTGTATGGGAATGCAAAGTCCCTGCTGCTAATGGGGCATGAGGCTTCCTTTTGGGCTAATGAAAACAAAAAACATTCTAAAATTGATTGTGGTGTTAGATGCATAACTCTATGAATATACTATAAGATGTGATATACTTTAGGTTGTTATATGGTGTGCAAGGTATATCTCAGTAAAGCTGTTACCCCCCAAAATGAAGGTGAAATAAAGATGCTTTTAGAAACAGAAATTAAGGGCCAGGGATGTAGCTCAGTGGCCCAGTGCTTGCCTGGCAAGCACGAGGTCCTGAATTTGATTCCTGGTACCCCAAAAAAGAAAAAAACAAATAAGCAGAAGTTAAGGAATTTTTTTTTTTTTTCCTAGCAGACTCACTTTTTTTTTTTGGTGCCGGGATTGAACTCATAATCTTGCGTTTGCCAAGCAGGCACTCATGCTGCTGAGCTAAACCCCAGGCCCTAGACTCACATTTAAAAAATACTAAAGAGAGTTTTTCAGACAAAGGAAATTTACATTAAAAAGGCACAAGTGCAGGAAGGAATGAAGTGTAATGAATAAACAAATATGTGAACAAATCTAAATGCATATTGAATGCTCAGAACAATAGCATTTCATGGGTTTTAACATATTTTGCTAAAATATTTATGTAAGTGTTTTTTCCTGTTGATACAGGGTCTCACTTTGTAGTGTAGGCTGGCCTTCAACTCACTATGTGACCCAAGCTGGCCTCAAACTCACAGTCATCATCCTGCCTCAGCCTCCCAAGTGCTGGGATTGCAGGCGTATACCACCATGCCTGACGTTTTTCTTTTCTGAAATGTTTGTACCTTTTTTTTTGGGCAGACCTTGTATTTATATGACAATATAGACTTAGTGTAGTTCATAACTTATTGTGATTTATAACCATGTCTTTCCAATGTAATTTTATATTGATAAACATTAGTTGAATTTCATGAACCAATACTCATCTTTTACTTCCTTCTATTTAAAAAGTTTTTGGAATTTTAAATTCTAAATTATGTGACTTGGTATATTGCTGATTTTTATACTTCCCATCTATTATTAAATACATTAGATAACTGTTAAAATACATTTTGCAATATCTCAAAAAGTATAGGTGATATTAAATAATCTAGTCCCTTCAAATTTTCTGAGACATCATAATGCTAATTTAAATAATTTTGGCTGAGTCAAGAAGATATGTTATTATCTATAAGGTCAGTTACTAGAAAGAATTAAAAAAATTCTGTGAGTAGGAGTAAATAGTATAATATGAAAGAAATATGGAATAATAATAAACGATAACAGATTAAATGAAATATGGCACAGAAAGAGGGAAAAGGAAACTACAACATTCAGATCAATAATTAAACATGTAGGGCTGGGGATTTAGCTCAGTGGCTTAAGTGCCTGCCTGGCAAGCGCAAGGTTGTGAGTTTGATTCCAGGTACCAAAAAAAAAAAAAAAAAATTGTTAATTTGAACCCAAACATTGTGATCATTATAGGTTAATAGACTTTTTTTCCCCCCAGCAAACAGTTTGAACCCCGGGCCTTTGCACTGAGCCACATCCTTAAGCCTTTTGTATTTTTTATTCTGAGATAGAATCTTCCTAAATTGTTAAGTTGTCCAGGATGTGCTCAAGTTCACAATCTTCCTGCCTCACCCTTCCAGAGTGCTGGGATTTTAAGGGTTAAGAAAACATATTGTACTCTCAAGAGATACACCTTAGATACATGACCACTAGTGTTGTAAGTAAAAACTAGAAGGTAAGTCATGTAACACTAACCAAAAGAAAGTGGTATGGTTGTATTAGCAGCAGATAACGTAATCTTTAAAGGCAAGAAACATTACTCCAAATAAAGGGGAAATCTCATAGTGTTAAAAGAGCCAGCACACTAGAAAATATTTTTATTTTCTAAGAAATAACCAAGATAAATAAACTAAACATTAACGGAATTAAAAGGAAAATCAGAAAAATTCACAGTTGTGGTGGGAGATTAGTGCACCTCTTTATAGAACATGCATAAAGAACAATAAAGACAGGGAAGACTTCAGCACCCTATTTAATAAACACTGCAGCTGTTGAGGGCGCATCCTTTGAATTTATTGAGCCATAAAATAAGACTCAGGAAATTCAAAGGATTGAAATCATACAGAGTCTATTTTCTGACCATAGTGATATTAAGCAAGAAATGAACAATACTAGACACTTAAATTCCTACATATTTGGAAATGATGTAATGTACTTCTAAATAACCCTTAAGTCAAATAAGAAATCCTAGTGGAATTTAGAAAATATTTTTAAACTACAGATAATGAAAACATGACATATCATATCTTGTAGGCTATAGTTAACATTTACATAGAAGAAATTTATAGTCTTAATGCACATGAAATCATACTGTCATATCTGCAGGGACTGGATTCAGGTCCCATCCTTTACCCCATGAGTACTGAAACCCATGGATGCTCAAGGCTTGTATAAAATGGTGCAGTATTGACATAACCTACACAATCCTGTTGTATACTTTAAAGTATCATTACATGACTTGTAGTATTCAGTGTAATGTAAATGCTATATAAATAGTTGTTACACTGTAATGTTGTAGGGCAATAGCAGGAAGAACTGTCTATACTGTATATATTTAGTTCTGGCAAAATCTTTAAATATTTTCCTTCATGATTGGTTGAATTCTTGGATGCAGAACTGGCAGATATGGAGGGCCGACCGACTATAATGGAAAAGAAAAAAGCCTGTTACCCTTAAGACTTTAGAGTTTAAAAAAAACCAAAAATATAGAATAAAATAACAAGGAACAGAAATAATTGAGATAGAAAATAAACTTACCACAGAAAAAAAGCAAAATGACAAAAAATTGGCTCTTTGCAAAGATGTTTTAGTACAATAGATTAAGGTTGTTTCCTGAACTGTTATAGAAAAAAACAAAGTGCAAATTACTACAATCAGGAGTAAATAAGGGATCTCACTACGATCTTCAAGACACATGAAATTAGGCTGTAGGCTCATAGTATACTTACAGTGTTTCAACCACCATGCTTTTATGGATGCTCAAACCCCAAAACATCTCTACTTTTTTCAGACATAACATGTCAAAAACAAAACTCCCATTTTATCCTATTTTCTTGGCACAAACAGCTTTTTGTCCAGTGTTTCCCCTGTTGGTAAATGGTACCAACATTTATTAACTTGACCAAGTAAGAGACTCAGGGTTTTGCTTGTTTATTGGACACCTCCACATCTCATCAATCACCCAGCTTTCCTCTCTCCTCTTTCTCCCTGCATTACTCTTCACCAGGCCTTTCTGTTTCCCTCTTCTACCATTGTTTCCAAACAGCCTCTTGTTGCAGCAGTGGCCTCTTCATTTGTCACTCAGTTTCCATCTGCACTCTGCATGCATCTGCCTACAAACATTCCATTTCCCAGCTTCTCACTACTCTAGAGTCGGCTGTAAGAGATGCTGTGGTCAGGAGCCTTCCTCCCAGTCTTTCAGGTCCAGGGCTCTTCCAGTGTCTGGACCACTCAGCCTTCTTCTGTGGCAGGACTCTTACATCATCATGGTTTGATCCCTGCATGAGAACATGAGAAATTACAACGGTGACTCCCTAACTATGCACCTCCAGCCTTTGGGTGATCATTCTTGTCCATAACCACAAGTGCTTCCTGTGACCTGGTCTGTCTGGCTTGTGAACACAACACAGATCACAGCAAAAGACTAATCTGAATGAGTGTACTATAAATAGCATAGCTTATGTGGGTATCAATAACTTATGCTATTTTATAGTATACTTAATTGTACTTTGTATCACTCTATGTCATCTCTAGATTACTAGTAATACCTAATACAATGTAAATGCTATGTAAACAGTTGTACTATATTATTTAATATGTAACTACAGGAAAAAGGTCTGACATGTTGAGAGTAGATGTGATAGTTTTCTGAATCTTTTCAACCTAACTATGTATACAAAGGAATGTATGCAAGGGGTGTAGTTTGAAGCATAATGAAGTGAGTACAGTACCTCACTGTTCACCTTAGGAAATGGTGTGCAGAGGGCAGGTCTGGAGCATTCCTTTGCAGTGGTTATTTTGGGGAGATCATAGCCCATAAAAGTCTGAATAACTGTGTTAAGGTTTTGTGTTGGTTTTACTAATAGTTGTGCAAGAGACATTTGACACTACTTGTTGGAAAGTTCTTTTTCTCGACTTCCTTTGCTCGTCATCTGAGTTGAGTTGCCTGTCTCTGATACTTTTAGAAGAAACCACAAGACTGAAGGAAGCTGCAAGCTTCATGGCTAGCTAACAACAGAAGCACCGGGTGAAAAGGAAAACAGGTGTGGGCGTCCTGCAGTGACTTGCTGAAGCCTGTGAATGCTTTTATGCCCCTTTAAGAGCTCGGATGAGCTTGAGGTGGGACACTCATGGTAACTCTGGGGAAAGGAACAGCTCTTAGCAACACTTCCCTTGTAAGCCAGGGTTGTGGGTGTGGAGTCAGAGCTGCCTGGGCTAGCAAGTGCTTCAGACTCTTCATAGTTCTCATGCTCTTAGGACCGCAGCTTCAGCTCATGCTGTCCTCCTCCTCTTGCTTCTCTTCCCGTGTTTGGAGGGGCTCTCTGCTCTCCCTCTGCTCCAGGCCCTGCATGGCCTCTCTTTCTTTGCTTTTACCCAGTATCTACTGTTGCCTTCTGTCCCCAGCAGGAGCTTAGGCTCAGAGAGGGTCCAGGTTAGCTGTGTGTACTCTGAGGCTTCCCAGGGCTGCTGTGTGGTGGCCATCCTTGCCTTGAGCTGGCTGTGTCATGCACATTCAGTGGGCGACTTGTGGGGCCAGCTTCTTACCCATTCTCCTTCCAGACACCAAGCACTTCACGGGTGAAAGTTGCTCTCCCTGCCTGCTGTGGGCAGTGGTGGAAGAGACTGACTTAAAGTCATAACCTCCAAGCTGTTCACAAGCCTAGGATCTGCCAGGCATTTCTGGTTTGGACCAGTTTGGCTGATTTCTGTTGGGTTTTTGCAGGTATCTGACATCCACTGTTAGGTCATCTGGAGGTTTGATGATCCAGTTGGCCTCACTTGATGGCTGAGTTCTAAGAATAGCAAGAGAGGACCCCTCAGAGAGTGCCCTGCAAGTATCTGCTGTGTCACATTTATTACTGTCCCACTGGACATAGCAAGACACGGGCCAGCCCAGATTACAGGAGTGGAGGAGAGGAGCCAAAGCTGTACATGCAGGGTTGGAGAGATAAGCTGTTGGCATTTATTTTTTCTTTAGGCTTCTTTCTTTTTAAAATTCAGCATATATTTTCCCACTTCTACTACCAAAATTAGTTTAGAAGGTAGCCTCAGAGTATATTTATAGAGTGGTTCTGTGCAAATCTATTTCAGAGCTACACAGAAATTTTACTGCCTAGACTAGGATCACTGCAGACCTGCTGCCAGACCCCAGATAATCATTAAACCACTCCAGTAACACGCCACTTCATTGGTTTAAGGAGGGGAAAGAATATATAAATCGAGACGTGACATCAGCCTTGTTTCAGATGTTTGGGGTTTTTTCTCAGCGTGTGCGCCTGTCTTGCCTTTTTGATTGTTACTGTGTTTGTAGGAACAGTCAAAAGAACCCCAAAATGACTTTGTGCAGCTTCTTTACTAGGAGCCAAGGGCTCTTTCTCTGTCTCCAGAGAATGAGGACCAATTTTAACAGTGTTTTGACTCAAGGGAATGGTGTAACATTTAGCATATCTGGAAGGATCCTTATTGTGGATCTGGGACTGGGTCTTTCCTGGGTAGCCCGCTCCCTGCCAGGATCTTGGCCATAGGTTATCAGCCTGAAATCTGATCTGAAGTCTCCTTGCTGTGCCACTGTCGCTGCCCTGAAATTCTCTAATCACCACCCTTCTGTAATAGCCCTGTAATGCTATCTCCCCCCATGGCTCCCTGTTTTGTCTTATGTCCTGAAGTGCCCAACAATGTCCTGGCCACCAAACCTACAGCCAAGAAAGGAGTGTAGGGGACATGCTGCCAGGGGATCAGAGTTGACATGAAAATTGTCAGAGTCAGGAAATTCCAGGGCCCTTAAGTCATTTGGGAAGAGATTGACAGGAGAGGCCAAGGGGAGGGATCAGGTTGCCACCCCTTAAGCAGGAATTGAGGTCAGGGACTGGTTTGCCAGGGAGGGGTCTGAGTCCTTCACTCTGCAGGGAAAGTTTGGCAATTCGTATCTCAATCTTTATTGTATAATTGGATTTAACTCTGCTTGCTCCCTATTCCTGTTGTTCGTGCATTGTTTCAGAAGTTTCTGATTCATGGTTATTACTGACAAGATTGAAGAATTCCTTTAGGGGACCTATCAGTCTGTTTATGAAAGTGACACCTGAAGTAGGCATGACGACACACACCTGTAATCCCAGCATTCTGGAAGGCTGAGGCAAGAGGATTACAAATTTGAGCTCAGCCTGGGCAATTTGGTGACTTAGTAAGACTCTGTCTCAAAAAAACCCCAAAACCAAAAACTTCCCAAAACCACAATTCAAACCAAACCAGTAACCAAGGCTGGGAATGTAGCTCAGTGTGAAGACAGTCTGGATCCAACTCCCAGTGCCATAAACAAGAACACAACAAAACATGACACCTGAAGCCAACCCTCCCCATCCTCCAAATATTTAGTGTATAAGTTCAGCCAAGACACACTTTATTCTTGCGCCTTGGCTCATGTGATGATTTAAATATTAATCTGATGTGTCTCCATTGTGACAGTGGAGCAGGGCTTGTGTCGTGGAAGGGTGCAGGTGGTATGTATTGACTTCACAGGTCACTGTGTGTTTGGGTCCGTTGTATGCACATGCCTCGGCTCTGTGAGGGCAGCCAATGTCTGTGTTGGTTCCTCTCACAGTTGTCCTCCTGTGAGGGCCTCTTGTGTGCTTACCCAGGGGACCAAGAGACACACACTCATCATCTTTTTCAGTTGAGCACAAATGGGGAGAGGCTAACCCAACTGTTAATTAGTTAAGTACCACATGTGGCTTAGGAATTGATGGTAGCCTTTCTTTTTGAGGGAGACTTGGGCAATTTTATGGAGGATATTGTTGTTGGTGGGCTCTGCTAATTACAGCAAGAGGAAGAACTTACACACTTTATGACAATTGATTCAATGGTGTTTTATCTTGTTCTGTCTTGTATTTGTATGTCATACTCAATAAAACCACCTCTTTAAGGGAAGGAAGCATTTATGTGTTCCTTGGTACCCTGCCTGTGTCTGACATATAATTTTGTTAAAATGGAGCTGTGGAAATGGTAGTTAATGATGCCTGGAATGTGAGGAGAGGGATGGTGAGACAGGGCAGTTAGAGTAAGGGTTGGAGATTGTGGGGTTTTCTGTTGTGACTTGGGGCTGGCCTAGAGCACATTGAGGCAGATGTCTGCCAGGACAGATGAAGTGTCCAGGAAGACAGGATGTTCACTTTTGGCTGCTGGGAATAAGTTGGAAAGTGTAGAATGGAGATGATGGGTAAAATAGCCAGCGGTGGCCATTAAAGACTGGATACTTCTGGGCCATCAGTACAGCCCTATCCCAGCTGCATAGGAATTAAGTGGGCATGGCAGGGACTGAAAACCTAGATCAGGGTCTCCTAACCTTTGCATCTCCTTTGCCTTTTCCACTGTCGGCCAGAGGCTGGGAGCAGAGTGTACTTTTGAGTGCTCATTGTGAAATCCTCAGGAATTTTGTGAGACAGTTTTTAAATGTAGCCCTTATTACAAATTAAATTATAGAAACTTATGCCTGAAAAAAAAAGTAATATATATGCAGAAGACATCACTTGTTAATCATCTGACTGCTACTCCACTGTCTCCCAATCTCCAGTTATTTTGGAACTAAGAATCTTAACTCACTAACTGAGTAGTAGGAGCCATTCTTATAACTGATGAATCAATGGTGAAGACATAAATCTGAATTTCCTAATAATGTTGATCTCAATCATCTTTGGCAAAATATTTTCCCCATATTTTTAAGGGTAGTCATTGTAAATGTAACTAAGTGCTACCTGTTGCATGTGCTCTTGAGGCAGGGTACCTCTCCTGTGACCGTGTGGGAGTAACACTATCTCCTGGCAAGCTGTTGTCCATCGTTGACTTCCGGTTGGCAGCTTGAAACAGGCTGTAGTAAGGACATTTATACCTCCTCCAGGTGCATTCTGCCTCTGTGCCAGCACAACACTTTCTGTCCCTCTGGATTCTCTTCCCAGGCTGAGTGTGGACCTCAGCTTCACGGTGACTCAGACACCTTTGAGGAGAAGCAAACTCTGGATCCAACAGCATCCTTCTCTAGGCTCAGAGATTTCTGAGGGCTGAGGCAAAAGAAAGCGTTATGGCATAAAAATCTTCTAGTCTGTTCATTATTTATGGGATTACACATCAGCAGAAATGTTGGTATTACTGATAGGACTCACTAAGTTTCGTTAGTTAATACTAGCAGTATATCCTAAAAGCAAGAACAAACTACCAATGATTACACTGATACAGTCCAGTGTGCATGGTAACAGGTCCAGTTTCTAGTGGAATTTTCCTACTTAGCCACAAAGTCTGATTGCAGCCCACTGGAGATGCCTTCTCAGGAAACTTCCTGTTTGCTGCCTCCATGGACTGGCTGACACAGCTCCCCATATCTTTTCCCCAAACCCCAAGGAACACCTCTGGTCCCACTATAAAGTGAATTTGGCTTGTTTGATCCTTATATTCAAAAATCTTTTCAGATTATATGACTTACCTGTGAAATACCACTCAAGAAGTCTGAAATTCACCAGTTTACCTTTAATTTGTTATTAGAGAAATGAGACAAGTGAATTAAATAGGATTAATCCTCTCAGTGATTTGACTGGTGATTTGCTCTCACAACTAATAAAAAACAAATTCCATTCATGCTATTGAGGGTAATGAGAATCAAGGGAGTTCAAGTTCTCTCATGGGAAATAGCCCCTTTCCAGTTACCAATTCTGAACAAGATGACAGTCTAGATTTTTTTGTTGTTGAGGATACTAAACACAGTTTTTCCATCAAAAGACAGTCATTCCTTGTTTGAAATCTTACACCATATTATCCCGCATTTGTCTAGATGTTTTAAAGTAGCCACATAAATTTGTCTCTACTGTTTCCCAGTCATGTCATTTTGGAATGAAGTCTTAACTCACCAACTGGATGAATCATAAGAGCCATTCTTACAACCTGAGGAACTGAAAATGAACTTACCGATTTGGGTTTTTACAATAGTGTTAATCTCAATCTTCTTTGGCAAAATTCTTTTCCCATATTTGTTAAGTGTAACCATTCTACGTGTAACCAAATGCTACTTGTTGAAACAACTTTGCAGTCCTAACCACTTCCCACAGCAAAGGCTCATCTTGTCATCTTGCCATCTTGCCACAGTCTGGGACAGGTCAATGGAGGCTGGGTAGTAAAGTTCTCCTTCCATACAGTGACTCAGAAACCAGGTGCCTTCTGGGCTCTGCCACGTTCTGGGGTTTGGCTTTGTCCTCTGACTCCTCTGCATCTGGGCACAGGCAGGAGAAAAAAGGTAGTTGTGTAGGCTGTTATGGGCAGGCCTGGGGGCTTTCTTCCTTTGCACTCCCATTCTGTTGGTTGGCACTCAGCTGTGTGGCCAGAGCCCACATATAAGGCTGGGTCACGTGGTCTGTTTGCCCAGGTGGAAAAAGGAGAGGAGTGAGTTGCCAAACATGTGGCTTTGCCTTGGCCGCATCAGGACTCTCAGATGACATAAACTATGTTTTGCCAACATGATGATATTGTAAATTTCCTTGTGGGTCTTGGTCCATAGAGAGGATGCAGATTATAATGGGAGAGAGCATGACTTTGAATCAAACTGCTGGAATCCAAATCCCAGTGCCACCACTTGCTAAATGTTGATATCAGGCAAGCAACTTATTCTCTATGTTTTGATTTTCTTATCTGCAACATGGGCTTAATAATAGAACATAAGAGTCCATTTGAGAATCAAATGACTTTACTATGACTGCATATTTAAAAGATTGGTTGGGAGGAAATATGCAAAAATAAAAGCTTAACATGAGGTTAGCAACAAAGAAAACTAATTTCTGCTTTGGTGTGTTGTAATGTGGGTATGTTGCTATTCAGGTAGAGAATTGTTTTTTCAGTTCAGCTGAAAAAATACTTATTGAACAACTATGTTCTATAATGTGCAAGGTATGACCATAAAAATAAATATTCTTTACATTGATTAAAAAGAAATGGCACATCTTCCTCACCATGTCTGTCTTTTACAAAACTCTGTGACTCAATCCACAGTCACACCAGCATTACGATTTTAGTTGTCACTTCATAGATCTGTAGTTTCCTCTGGGTCCCTCCATGTGGAAGGTGGCATTGATTAAGTACCCGGAGAGCTGCTTCTCCTCCTCATCCATGTCTTCTGGGCCCTGACAATGCTAGTACTTTAGTAGATGTCATATCTGTCCCTTTGGTAATTAATTTGCATGCACTCTATTTGTGCTAATGCATTGCCTCTTCTAGCTATGATTCACAGTTCAGAATAATGCTTGACTTTTAAAAACACATGAGGGCAACACAAGGGACTTTATAGGAAGTCCCCATTGGAGGAGCGACCTGAAACTGCTCTTTCTCTTGCAGCTGGATGATTGTGCACTGCAGCTCTCCCACAATGGTACTTACTTGGACCTGGAGGCCACCCTCGCAGAGCAACGGGATGAGCTGGAAGGCTTCCAGGATGATGCTGGGTAAGACTTATCCTTGTCCCTGCTGCCTGGCACCCACTTCCTAGGAAATTGGGGAATGTGGAGGCCTTAAAATACTTTGGAGAATCCACTGTAATTTTGTCATTCTTGGCAGTCACAATCACACAAGAAGGGCCATGTAAATAATGGGTGATTATAGACCCTTTTCTATTTTGAGGGACTTTTCTTGACAATGGTACTTGGAGTGGGAACCTGTCATAGAAGCATTTCTGGTATACTTTAATCAAACACATGGTATTTATGAGTTATTTTCAATCCAAGTCTGTATAACAGTCAAATCAATATTTTCCAGATTTTCATGGATTGACAATGGTTTTAAACATTGATTCCAATAATTTACTGGATATTTCATTTTATTAGCAGATGGCCTAGTAAATAGTTTTATACTCTATCATTCTTTCTACTCATTACAGCAGAGGAAATAATGGTTAGGTATGTCAATTAACATCAAATTATTTTGAAACTACATTTAGATTGCTTAATACTTCTGATTGCTGTGAGTTAAGTCAAAATCGGACCATTCTTATATTTGTTTGGTCACTAAAATAGCCCCTTTGCAGTATCCCTCCCTCGCTTTCTGCTCCTCATCCATGTAAATCAAGTATATATGATTTCTTCACCTTTTCCTTAGACCTTCAGAGCCTCTCTGATGTGTCCCAAATAATGCTCAGCTGTATTAATTTGGTGTTCATACCCCTTCCCCCAAGTTGTCTGAAGCTACTTTGTCTAAGTAAAACATGCTATTTTTTTCTTTTCTTTTTTTTTTTGCAGTACCAGGGATTGAACTCACGACCTTGTGCTTGCCAGACAGGCACTTATGCCACTGAGCTAAATCCCTGGCGCATCTAAGTAAAACAAAAATATATCTAGGTGAATATTATTTGAGAGTAATGATTGTGTGTGAATTGTTGAAATAGGATACAAATTGGAACCTTCTTCATATTGATTTCATATAACTCTCTGACTCCAGTGAATCCTGATAGCTTCCTGGGTTTTTGTCACAATTTTTAGTCATTGCTCCTTTTTTATTCTGCTAAAACTCCCTCAAATTCAATTGTCTGAATGTCCAGCATTCAACATTTTGTCAACACTTGACAGGCATGCAGTGAATATTAGTAGTCACAGTCCCAGTGAATGGCACAGTCCCAGAATGGATTCCTGCGTGGCATGGCCGTGAGCATCAAGAAACCCAAGGGCCTTGGTAGGATCTAGCAAGGTTCTCCAAAGACACTCTTCTTGTGTCCAGAGTGATGTGAGGGCCATGCCAGTGGTGTGTGGGGAAAGACTGTGGGAACCACCACAGGCTGCAAACATGAGCAAGGTTTTCTGAAGCCTCAGACTCTACTCACCATCATTTTAAAAAAATTGGTATTATTAAGACGGCTAAACTTGGGTGAATCCCATTATAATACTTTTTACCAGTTATCTGACAATGAGATCCCTTTATATAAGATGTCAGCATGTAGGCTGTGTGACAGTCTAGTCGGACAACTTCATAACTCACTGAACAAGATGACCCCAAGAGTGTTATAAGTAGATCACTAAACTCCCTCAAATTTAATTATGTCTCCATAAAGAACTTGTCCTGTTTGATTTTGTCTTCATTATTACCAAAATTTTAATGATTTGAAGAGTAGCTCAAGAAAAAAAATGCTATTAAATAACAGTATAAGAAAACAGGGTGCAAGTTTGAGACCAGTCTGGGCTACAAAGTGAGCCCAAGGCCAGTCTGGGAAAAAAAAAAAAGGGTAGAGAGTAAAATAACACTTATGGAGCATGCACTAGTCTAGGCATTGTTCTAGATCCATTATTTATTTACAGTATCATTGTTTAATAGTTACTTTTTGCAATAGTCATGTAGCTGGATTTTATTGTCTCTGTTTTTCATCAGAGAAAATGAGCATCATAATTAAATTACACATCTAGAGTGGCAAAGCCAGTAAGTAGGTGGTGAGCCAGGTTTGAGCATGAGAGTGACTGATTCCCAGGTGTGCATTCCTCTGCCACCCCATGAGCTTCTGGGCAAAGGCATTTCAGGTTCTGTGCAGCAAGTACAGCAACTTGAGGTTGGTTTTTGCAATGATATCAGTCCTGGTCTGAAACTCTACCTCCAGTGTAAATAACACCCAGCATGCTGCAGAGCGGCTTCAGGGAAGACACTTTTGCTGCCATCACCTATCACTGCCACTACTTGCACCATAACGCTGGTGTCCAGCTACTAGAATTTTCTGCACAGCTTGTCCTACAGAATTCTGTGCAGGCTTGCTAGGGTACATCTTGGTGTTCACTTTCTTGCTTTGTTCCTTTGTGAAGCCTCACCTGGCCTTGGGTCCAGCTAAGAGGTAGATCTTGGGTCCCATTTCTGTACCCCACTAAGAATGAAAAAAAAATATATATGTAATGATGAGAAGAGAGAAATGCTCAAGACATGGAAACTGCAAACAGAGGAAGCAGCCCAAAAGATGGCAGCTGTACATTTGACAAACATCCTTCAAACTCAGAGTGGGGTTTTATATCTTTGAAATGGTGTTTATTCATAGTGAGTCACATTTTGTCCAGAAGAGTGTGAAGAACCGCCTCTACTGATCTGCTGGTATGTGTGGGTGTCTGTCCCTGGCCCTCATTGCAGAAGACAAGTCAAGATGGTGGTGGTCTGTATAATCCCGTTATCCCTGGATTAGTTATCACTGAACACAGGCACAGGGAAGGTCCCTGGGTGTTGACTTGCAGGCAGATGCAGGCTGAGCCCTTTCTGTGTGGGTATCGAGGTACATTTGCAATGTCACGTGCACTGAGGGTCCCTCCTAGGCCCTCTAAACTCATGTCTCCCATGATTGGGCCTTAAGATAAAGACTTTTTCTTTCAGGGTTTGAAAATGGCACATAAAGAATTATCTTTGTTCTTGATTTTTCTGAATAAATTATAAGAAAGTATCAATATTGTGACCATCTAACGAAGATGTATGAAAAATTATGGTACTTTTTCGTATGGTGTACTCCGAGTGAGTTCCCTTGCTAGAGGAATGTGTTCCTTTGTTCTTGTTTGTTACCCTGCTCTTTTATTTCTAAAAATTAACTCACTCATTTAGAATTATCACTGAGGCCATAGCTAATCAGAGAAGAGGAGACCTTCAGAAGTGGAAGGACAAAGTAATTAGTATGTGAACACAATAGAGCAAGGTCTGTTCACTGCCTTCCAAGGCCATGAAAATTAGCAAGTATAGCATAGTGCAGTGGAAACAGGAGCTTCAAAGCCTCTGATTATTCCTGACCCTGTTACTGTGTGACCTCAGACAAACCATTTTACTTCTGATAGAAGTTTATAAAGTAAGAACATTTATAGGATTTATTTATAAAGTAAAGACAACATTAGTTAATCCTCATGTGATTGGGAGTTCAGACAGGGCCTCTGGCACCCCAGGAGAGCAGCATGGCAGAGTGGTTAGGGATATGGGCTTTGTGGTTAGTGACATGGCTGTTTGATCATGGGGATGTAACTTCACTTCTCTGAATCTCAATTTTCTTACAAATGCAAATAATATAATCATGACGTTGCCTCTTCAGTTGTTTCAAGGTAAAATGTGATGTGTCTAAAATATTAAGCTAGTTGCCAGCACTAAACCCACATACTCAAAAATAGTAGCAGTAGCCATAATTATAGCCGGACTTTGGGACCCTGATATATCATAATGGGAGTCACTGGATTTTAGGTCTGGAGGATTCTAAGCAGGTCAGACACTGAAATTTATACTTAAGCAAACTAAGGAAGAGGCTTTTGCCTACAGGCTGAGCAGGGCCAGAGTCTCCTGCCCTTGTATCAACCCTAGGGCCTCTGGAAGGAAACCAGTGCAAACCAAGTTCCCCAGAAATCTGTCATGGGAAAAGTAGGCTTTAAAGTGTACCCTGAAGGGAAATAGTGTGTTGGGTGAGTGGAAGAGATGTGGTTGGGGAACATGGAGGCAAGAGTGGGACTGAGAAGCACAGTGTTTCAGAACTGTGTGAAGGCAGGATGGCTGCTGGACATAGCGCATGCATTCCCAGGTGCCTCTCCCTTTTTTCTCAGCATGACCCATTGTTAGGCCCATGCTGGAGAGTCAGGGACAGCTCATGAACCTGCCTCTCTCACCTGCTTTGGGCACTGATGATCCTCCCACCTGTGGACCCCATGTTGGTATGTGGCTGGTGTCTCAGAAGCCAAGGATAGATGGACATGTGGGCCTGAAGTGTGGGAGGAAGCTGACCAAGAGGGTGGGTGTGGTGCCTCCTGCCAGCTTTGCAATGGACCTGCTTAGAGGAATGCAGAAGTTTGGGGTCCACTGTGATTTAACTCAGACTTCTAACTTCTCTGGCACTGTTGGGTCAAGGATCCATATGTGTGGGGCTCACGAACACCTGAGGTTTCTGTGCTGTGGTGGGTGAGTAGGTGGAGCAGCATTTCATTGTCTTCCCAAAGATTCCCAAAGAGGCCCTTTAAATGTCAAGGTAGTTACCTCTTCTAAGGATCTAATATAAAAGTTAATCATAGCCAGCCACATATTTATCTGGGCTTCCTTGGCCTCTAGGATTTGAACTTAAATCTAAAAGCCAACTGAACCTGAAAGACCAAACCAAAGCAGGCAACCAACACAAGCTCTGCTTTAGAAAGGAGATTCTTCTGGTGGAGAGAAAGCTAATTAGGTTCAGCTGAGGGTGCAGCCATGGTCATAGAGGTGCTTGTGGCAAATTATTAAAGAATATGCAGGTTCTTCTGTTTTCCACATGCTGTGTGAGACCCCCACATGCAGACCACCAACATCTGCCCTAGCTGAGGTGGAGAGGAACTGACCCTTTTAACCAATAGGTGCTGTCGGGGTGAGCTCAGCACCATGCTGCATGGGGTGACCCAGAGCCTCTGTACACATTAGGCTACCTGCTCAGAATACTCTGGAAGGAAGCTGCTTAGAAATGCTGAATACCTGGGTTATGACTTCAGGAGGTTTGGAGTAGGAACTGAGAATCTTGTTTTGTAAAAGTCTGTCTCAGGTGGGTGGAAGTTTGGTCAGGCACCTATAAGCTTGGGTTCTCAAGACTGGGGAATATTGCAGCCACCTAGGGAATTCAGAAACCTTCTCTTTCCATGTGCAGCCTGAAGTCCAGGAAATCAGAGCATGGGGGTGGGCCCAGGCAGCAGTGTTTTAAAAGCTTCCTCCCCTATGAGTCCAGTGTGCAGCAATAGTTGCAAACCAGTATACTGTAGAGGGAGATGGAGACTCTGCCCAAGGTGCCAGATGCCAAAAATGATGAATGAGCTCCATGCTGCATGTGTAGTGCTCTCAGTACCACCAAATGCCAGACTGGACAAAGATGGCACCATCTGGAGTGGTGACCCAGAGCCTCTGTACACATTAGGCTCCATGCTTAGAATACTCTGGAAGGAGGCTGCTTAGAAATGATTACAAAATGAGGAAAAGATCTGAATACTTCACTAAAGATACCCAGATGGAAAATAAACATACAGAAAGATGCTCATCACCACTCAGGAGTGAGGGCCTGAGCTGGGCTGTGAAATGTGGGTTGGAGTCACAAAAGAAACGACCTGCAAAGAGCCCTTTGGGAACTCCTTAAGTAATGAGAAGTGTCAAGTAAGACATGGATGAGAAAGAGGGAGGGAGGAGTGGGAGGGGGCAGGGCACTGAGCAGGTACAAGTCAGATGTGCCCACTGAGAATGGGAGGGAGACAGGATTGACCTAATGAGCATGAACCTGGTGGTTGAAGACTAGAACCTGGATCAGTGAGGGAAGAAGAGAGAATTGGAGCAAAAGTCCTGGCTTATGTAGAGGGAAGTGAGTGGAGTGGGCATGTGATATTTGGTGGAGGTTATACAACTGAGGAACCATTTAAAGAAGCAGCAAAGCTGTGGAGTGGGGATATTTCTGGGGGAGGTATTTGTACATATTAATGTGAGGTTATGAGAAACCACTGTCAAGGTGTGGGGTGGCCTGTGAGGAATGGGGCTTGAGACCCTGGTGAGATGCATCAAGGTCTAGAGAGTTTCAGACATTCCTTAGAGAAGGGAGCTACTGAGGCTGGATGTCTCATCCCTGAGCATGAGGTGATATGAACAGGATCTGGCAGTAGAGGCTAAAGAGTTTGCAGTTATCCAGGTTGTAGCATCTGGATGACCCAGGGACACCATAACCAAGCATTGTACTTCAGTAAATAGTTGAGGTTGGCTGCCCAGAACAAAGTACCCAGATAACAATGGCTTAAATTTTTTATAAGTATATTTTTATCATGAAACAAGTGGATATTAAGAGGATTAAAAAGTCTCACAGGGAGAAAATACTTGTAGAACACGTCTCAGCCAAAGACCATAGTATCCAAAATATTAAAAACAGTCACAGCACTCAATAATAAAACAAAAAGCCTGATTACAAAATGAGGAAAAGATCTGAATACTTCACTAACGATACCCAGATGGAAAATAAACATACGGAAAGATGCTCATCACCATATATTGTTAGGGAATTGCAAAATCAAAACAAGACACCAATATATCCCGATTAGAATGGCTGAAACTACAAGCCCTGCCAACATTAGATGCTGGTGAGGATGTAGAATGACATTATTCATTTCTGGTGAAGATGCAGAATGACACAGGCACTTTGGGAGACAGTGTGATCATTTCTTACAAAGTGAAACCAAATGAGTTGAAAACTTAGATCCACACAAAAACTTGTACAAGGATGTATATACCAGCATTGCTCCTAATAGCTAAAACTTGAAAGCAACCAAAATATCCTTCAGTAGGTGAATAAACTATAGCATATCCACAAGATGAGGACTCATTATTCAGTGATGAAAAAAAATGTTGTGCTGGAGGAAACAAATCCATATTGTGAACTGTGAAAAATGTATGTACTGTATGATTCCAATCATATAACTTTCTGAGAAAGTTAAAATATGGAGACAGTAAAAAGATCAGTGGTTGCCAGAGATCAGGCATGTGGGGGATGGATAGGGATAGACAAAGAGGTCGATCACGGGTTTTTTAAGGAATGTAGTGTAATATTGTGGGATACAGAACATCATCCACTTTGGACATCTGTTTAATGCAGAGTGAATCCTAATATAAGCTGTGGGCCTAATAATTGGTTCACCTGTTGTAACAGATGTAACCACACTAATGCAGGATGTTAGTGAGTGAAACAGTACGTGAAGGGGCAGTGAGGGTATATGGGAAGTGTCTCTACTTTCCATGCAATTTTTTTGTAAGCCTAAAATCTAAGAAAATAGTGGGTGATTAAGCAGTTTCAAGGACATTATGTTGATTTCATGATACTCCTAAGAACCCAGGCTTGTCTTTCTGCTCCGCCATCCCTTATGTCTGTCTGGCTCTTGCCTATCATGGTTTGTCACAGTTAAGTCATGGCTGCTCCTCCTCCTAACATCACTTTGAGGCAGAAAGGCATGTATAGGTTAGGGTACAGCTTTCTCTTTTGCAAACCAAGAAACCCCCAAATTTGGCTGTTAGAATGAGTTTATTTCTTTTATTAGAGTCCAAATGTAGACTCCCCTCTTTGAAGAACTATTGCATCCTCAGAATGAGGATCCCAGCTCTGGGTCCAGGGTAGCCAGTTTAGTCCTTACTGTCTTACCTGTATCCCAGCTCGTAGGAGGAAAGAAAGGGACAGAAGGAGTGCATGCTTATTCCTTGTGGACCTGATTTGTACTTATATGTGATTGGCCAGTACTCAGGCTATGGTCACATGACATGTTGTGGGCTTGTGTTCAGCTAGACTTTTCCATCCATTGCTATGAGGTGGTGGCCCCATCTTTGACGGGAAGAGTGAAGAGTAAATGTTGGTACTGGCTGAATTTCCCCTCTTTATAGAGCTTTTTGGAAGCTCCACCAGCAGTTTCCACCTACAGTTTACTGATGAGAGCTGTTCATATGGGACATGTACATTGTCACCTCCCTACACACAAAAGTTGTGTTCTTTTATAATGCAGAAAAGGAACACAGGAATTGGTAGGTAACCAAAAGTGGTTGGCTCAGCAAGGAGGGAGATTTCAGGGAATGGGGAGTTGAAGACATCATATCACAAAAGGGTGTGGCAAGGAAGAGATTCGGGGGATCTTGGAGTAGAAATAGAAGACTCGGGGGGATGAAGAGGCAGTGGGATTGTTAGGATGCTGTGGCTGAGTTGAACAAAATCTTCTCTTTCAGGGAGACCTGAGTATGAAGGTGAGGAATGTGAGACAGAGTGTTGGAGACCTCACAGCATACACAGAAATTAACTAAAAATGGGTCATAAACCAAAATGTAAGAGCTACAACTATAAAACTCTTAGAAGAAAATAAGAGTTAGTTATTGGATCAGACAATAGTCTTTTAGATGGGATAATAAAAGCACAAGTAACAAAAGAAAAAACAAATTAGATTTCATAAATATTAAAAAAAGTTTTAGCCAGGCATGATGGTGCATGCTTGTAATTCCAATGCTCTGGGATGTGAAAGCAGAATGGCAAGGTAGAGCCCAATCTGGGCAACCTTGCGACTTAATAAGATGCTGTATCAAAAAAAAAAAAAAAAAGGCTGGAGATGTAGCTCAAGGTGAAGGTCCTGGGTTCAATTTCTAGTGCCATGAAAAAAACAATAAAATCAAAACAGAAGTAAAAATTTTGCATCTTAAAAAATAATAAAGTGAAAACACAAGCCAGAATGTGGGAGCAAATATCTGTGAGTTATATATCAGATAAAGGAATTATATCTACTGTATAAAGACTACTTGTAACTCAGGAATGAAAAGATGAAACAACCCAATTTAAAAAAGGAGAAAAATTTTGAATATACATTTCTCAAAATAAAAATAGGTGAATGGCCAATAAGCACATAAAATGATGTTCAGCATTGTAGGGCTAACCCTAAGTCAAGATGGCTGATCAGTGAGCAACAAAATACAAAGCCTCCTGGGAGAAGCAACTCATATGCCAGAATAAAACACCCTGGAGAGACCCAGACAGAGGGAGATGGATCCTCTTGACACAGGAAGAAATTAAAACATAAAAAAGCTCATCAAACACGTCAGAACTACAACTGGAACAGCTAAAAATTACAGGACACAGTGTTTTTGCTGCGACCTGCCAAGTTTGTGCTGGCCTGAATTTGTGCCAGCTTGAATCCATGCCGGCTGGCAGAGCGGCCCAAACTCATTCCCACTGCCACTCGCCACTCACAGGAACTACAGCTGCGCTGAAGTCGGGGGTTGGTGAGCACAATGGAGAGTGGAGCTGGTGAAGGGACCTTCATTAATCCATGGTAAGTGCTGGGAATGAGACCGCCCCCCCGCCCCCACGGGAAGGGCATGACCAAATGGGCCACGTGTTGGAATTGGGCAGGCGGAGCCTGAACTGGGAGTGACAGTGACTTCAGTTGGTTATTCCTTCCCCAGAGCAGATTTGTGTGATTTGCTTGAACTGGGCCTCGTCCCTGGCCGGGACCCAATGAGACGTCCCAAATTAATTCCCTGCGCCTAGCATGCACTGACTGGGTGATCGCCCCTGAAGTTTGGCTGGTCTGGTGGGGAGGGGCAGGCATACGCAGCCTGCTTATACCTCAGTGACAAGAGCAGGCAGGAAAGGGTGGAGTTCCCTTGCCAGCGTGCTTCGGAGGAAACATGGCCAACAGGGAAAGGGCCTGGGACCTGGACTGTAACCTGTGTGGAGGAAGCCAGGGCCATGACAGGAGAGAGAGACAGGAGGAGGCCCCCAGCCCAGAACCCTGAGAGCAATGACCCAGGAGAGGGAAAAACAAGGGAGACTGAGGGCGGCAAACACGCAACATCAGACATGGCTTCAATGGACATTAAGAGATATCTTCGGGACCTTGTAGACAAGCTCAAAACTGAAATATTAAATCAGGTAAAGCAAGATATGAGTAGAGTAATAAAAGAAATGCTCTCGGGAAGCATGTCTCAGCATGATACAGATGAAAGAAGGGAGGAACACAAAAAAAGGAGAGAAACATTCGATAAAGAATATAAAGAAAATATAGAATACATGAAGCAGATTCAAAGAGACTACCAGGAAATTAAAAACTCCATTGAAAGCTGGAAAAACTCCTTAAAAGAAATGAAGGATAGACTATCAAAACTTGAAGACAAGTTTGCAATGTGTGATCATGAAAGGAAAGATCTCTTAAAAACAACAAGGAAAGAGACAGTAACAATACAGAGGCTAGAAGATGACAAGAGAATCTACAATGTAAGAATAAGAAATGTGAATGAAGAAGCAGGAATACATACAGGCAAATTACAAAGGCTATTCACAAAAATAATTAAGGAAAACTTCCCAAGCATGGGAAAAGAAAATGACATTCGATTGTGTGAGGCATACCGAACTCCAGCCACCTACAACCAAAACATCTATACCCAGACATATAATACTCAAGATACCAGAAATTCAATATAAAAACAGAATATTAAAAGCCGTCAGAGAAAAGAAACAGATTACCTATAAAGGTAAGGCCAGCAGAATCACGGCTGACTTCTCGACAGACCATCAGATCAAGAAGAGCTTGGAGCGAGGTAGTCCAAGCTCTGAAAGAAAATAACCTCCAGCCCAGATTGATGTACCCTGCAAAACTGTCACTAGAAATTAATGGAGAAACAAGATGCTTCCATGACAAAGAGGAACTGGGGGAGTTTGTGACCACCAATTCAACCCTGCAGACAATGCTGAAGGACATTCTAGAGAGAGAAAAAAAAAATACCAGGATTTTAGGAACAGTGGCAGAAAGGCCTCAATGAGTGGGACAGGCAGTAGTATGAAGGAGAAAATTAAACAAAGGCAGAAAAATAGCATAGCAGAAATGAGGCAGAGAAGGATAACTAGAAACTCTGACAAAGATGGCTTGATACACTATATTGTTAATAGTGCACCAGGATTTAAAACCCACATTACTCACACTACTCTGCTTAGATGTATTATATTCTGTTCCAGTCATTCTACCTGTATTAGACTTGAGGGCACAGACAGTAATCCCAAAAATAACAGGATATAGTACAGCAATCATCCTTAATTTCCTATTAACTTAATCTAAAGCTCTGTAAAACCTACACTGTTTTACCATGACTGATCATAATCGAATCTGGTTTGTTGGATCACTGTTTTGTATTGATAGATTTTATTCAAAGCTGTTATGATTGATAGTATCAAGTCTGAGAGTATAGGCAACTGCACTTAAGATGACAAGATTCACTAGAGTATCCACTCTGGTTTGATTATTACCTGTCTTTGAAGTTTTATATTGTCTACAATGTTTTATTTTTACTAATATTGTTATGTACTGCTATATTCAGTTATACTGCTATATTCAATTATGCCTGATGATATAGACAATTCTATTGAAGATAATAAGAAACAACACAGTAATCATTGTAGCTCACCTTGTACTGTGGTTTTATATGACTTTTTGGTTTCATGTTTTTATAGGAATTTGTTTTGTTTTGTCTTGCTAAGTTTTGTTTTTCCCTCTAATACAGAAAGGATAGAAATACATGTAGAGACTCATGCATGTGTAGCTGTTTACAGTCTCACTGTTTGACTGTCTACTTTGTATGCTTTAATTTTGTAACTTGAACAACTATTTCTAAGAGGACAATATGTAATTTATCAACTAGTGATTTCTTATTGTTTATCTTTTTTTTAAAATTCTCTATTGTCTCTACACTTTACATGCTTTTGTTTCTCTTTAAATAAAAAAAATTCTAAAAAAAATAATAAAGGGAGAAGAGTTTTGAATATACATTTCTCCAAACAAAAATAGGTGAATAGCCAGTAAGCACATAAAATGATGTTCAACATCATAACTCATAAGGGAAATTTAAATAAAATGCACAGTTAGTTGCCATTTCACACCTGTTTGCATGTCCAGGATCAGAATGACAAGACTTGCTGAAAGGGAGGTGGGGAAGCTGGAGCCCTCAGATATAGCTGGTGAAGGTGTAAAATGGTATAGTTGCTTTGGAAAACAGTCTGATTTCTTAAAATGTTGAAAAAAGAATTACTATATAGCCCAGCATTTCTACTTCCAGATATATACTGAAGAAAGAAAACATTTGCTTTTATAAAAATTGGTGCTTGTTTGTAACAGCCTCAAAGTGGAAATAACACCAATGTCTGTCACCTAAGGAACGGAGAAAGCAGATGTAGTGTTTGTCAAGTGGAATATTATGCAGCAGCAAAAGAAATGAAAGATGGATGAGCCTTAAAAATATTAAACTAAGTGAAAGAAGCGATAAAAAACAGGTGACACATTATATACTTCCGTTTAAAGGAAATATTTAGGAAACATGAATCTGCAGAGACAAAGTAAATTGGTAGTTGCCCAGGGTTGGGCATGGGAACAGGAGTCTGTAAATGGGCCTCCAGTTTCTTTGATAGATGGTGAACTGGTTCAAAAATTAGATCGTCATAAACCAGGCATAGCAGCACATACCTGTAATCCCAGCACTCAGGAGGCTGAGGCAGGAGGATCATTGTGAGTTTGAGGCCAGCCTGCACAGTACAACAAGATGCTTTCTCAAAAAACAAATGAAGAAACAAAACCAGGAAACAAAAAGTTAGATCATGACAATGGCTATACAGCTTTGTAAATATACGAGGAATTGTTGAGCTATATACTCACAATAGGTGGATGTCATGATCCCTAAATTGTGCCTTGTCAAAGTTTAAAATGATGTCAAGGAATAACCATGGAAGAGACATGATGAGCTGGTGACTGAGGTTTAGCTGGGTGCAGAGCTAAGTCGTAGTTTCAGTGATGAAAGGATATCGCAGATACGGGGACAGTAGGAAGAGACAGCAGGACATGTTAGTAGTCTCTCCGAGGAGGCATCCTGGCAGCAGAGTTCAAGTGCACCAGCTTCATTGCTCTGTTGGGTCCCATGACACATACCACGGGGCACTTTTCAAAGGTCCCCTGTGCATCTAGGGACTCTTATTCCTTGCCGGTACATCAGGTGACTCAGTCCTCAGAAACTGGGACGTCCAAGGCTGCACACAGGAGGGACAAACAGTAGTAGAATCTACTGAGAAAGTTCAAATGTTTTATCTGTTGCATTTTGAGGAACAGGAAAGAATATTGGGAACAAATAGATCATTGCTATAGATTCCCCAATGCTCAGGAAACAGAAGGATGAAAATAGAAGGCAAGAGAAAGGGAAAGATGAGAGAAGTGGGAGCACTGGTAAAGGCAGACCAAAATGAGGAGGGACATGTAAAGAGGGACAGCGGTTAGTCAGACATTTCCAAAAATGGAAGGGGGAGAAAAGTGCCTGCAAGGATCACATACTGTGCCATTACTGATAAGAATTTTGTCTAATGTCTGGCATTTCTCAAATGCCAAGTGTGTCACTACCATGTTGCTTGCAGTGACTGAATCCCAAGCCCCCGGGAGAAAGTAGACATTGTTAGCCCATTTTGCAGACAAGGAAGCTGAGGCTTAGAAAGGTTAAGGAGTATGTTGAAGATCACACAGGTGGCATCAGAGTCTGTTTTCTACCACTGTAGACTATTAGGAAGTACTAGATTACCTGGAGATGCATGTAACAGTAGCTGGCTTTATCACTGGGCTTTTATGCTTCTGAGCATATTAATCTTAGCTAATGCTATCTTTTTACTGGCTGACGACTGGTTCAAATCCTCCTTCAGACCTTTATCTCTGAGGCAGAGTACTGGTTGGATTTTACATCTCTCAAAGCTTATGAAGACCTTTTTATTCCTGGGGCAACCACTGAGGGGTCTTCCAGTCTCTGTTTCTGCAGGATGGTTATACACATATTTCTGCCCTTGACTGAAATAATAGGTTAGTTCTAACATAATTTAAGAAATAATGGGGTGGGTTGGGGTGGGAGGTCAGTTCTGTTTGTTGCTACAAAAAGGGGTCAAGGTTTTGGTTCTGTACCACTCAAAACCATGTAAATCCTGCTTCCTATTGTGATGAGGGTTTGCTTTTATCACAATATTCAAAAATGTGCTCTTGAGAGTCAGGGATAGAATGAAAGTACAGGTTTCTCTGAGCTTTCACTGGTTAACACATTCCCACTGGCTTGCTCACTGGTGGTACAAATGGATCTAATCACTTTTATTGTGTTTTTTTTTTGCTAATAAAATTAATAAAAAGCTGTCTGATAGGACAGTCATGCATATACCATGGTGGTTCAAGCTGCCCCACAGAAAGGTATATAGTTATGGCTCCATCGTGAATGTGCTAAACCAGATTTATTCCTGATGGTCATAGGCATCACAGTAGGAGAAACTTGTATTTTCCGAGAAGCTAGGGAGTTGTGGGAAGTTTAGTAGTCGCTCCAGCATGTCCCTGGCACAAGTGCTTTGATTGCAGTCTCCTTGAATTGTGCATCATTTTTAGATAGTTCTGTCACTGGGGTAGTGTTGGCCTTGGGTGTGAGCTGCAGATAGAGAGTAACTGAACTCAGGAGCTGGCAAAGTTTTCCTGGCTGAGGCTGTGCTGATAAGAGAAGAATTTGGTTCTCCCTGGGGAGTTTCAGGTCACACTGAATTGCCTTTGTCACTAGGTCAGTGGATTCTGACAGTTGGAACATTTCACTCTGCTGCACAAGGGTGGCTTGGTGGTGTGGCAGCTATGAAACAGCTCCTGGAGGCCAATCTTGGGGAGCATGGACCACAAGAATGCTTGCAGTTGGTGTCCAGTGACAGTTTTCCACTGGTTGTATTTCTGGGATATGAAATTTTCACAAAGGCACATATCAAAGTTTGTATTGGAGTTCTCCAGAGAAGCAGAAACAGTAGGCTATCTACTCACCTGTCCATCTGTCAGTCTAATCTGTCTATCTAGAAGTAGATTTATTTTTTAAGGAATTGGCTTGTGCATTTCTTGAGAGTGGTAAGTGTGAGATTTCCAGCAGGTTGGAAATTTAGGTAGGAACTAGTGCTGTAGTCTGGAGTCTGAAATCTGCAAGACAAGCAGTAGAGTACAACTGTAGGTAGGATTTGTGTTACTGTCTTCATGCAGCATGTATTTTGTGACTGTTCAGCCCATAGTAGACACCAGTACAGGGTAGAATGAGGGAATGAAGAGAGGCAGCTGTAGGGAGGTGGCAGAAATGTAGTCCCCGGGGTTAAACTGCCTGAATTGAGTCTAGACTCTCACTTTCTGTAACTTTGACTATGTTTAACTTTTATGGGCTTCAGTTTTCTTAGTTTAAAATGACCACAATCTTATCTATCTCAGGAATTTTGTGAAGACTAAATCTATATAAAGTACTTATCTGGCACATGGTAAACATTCCATAAATGTTAACTACTATGACTATTACTTTCTGAACCCAAGCTGACATGGTATCTTATTGAAGATGGTTATCCCAAATAATAGCTGGTCATTTGATTTTCCTCTAAAACAGAAGCAAAGGGCATATTTATTGGTAAAAATTGTTTTTAAAAAGATGATATGGTTATTTCACCAAAAAGCAAAAAGGCTTAAGAATCAATGATGGTGTTGAGATAGACATTTGTAAAACAAAAAACATAACAATCAAACTTCCTCTAATAAGATCTGCAGTGACAAATTAGAAAATATAATGGTAGATGGAGGAAAACTGTCAGACTTAAAGGGATCTTGTAATTAATGTCCACTGTCTGTTTGTATCCATCTTAGACATTTAAGAATTATATATGTGCATGGGATATTGACTTCCTGTCATTCTTAAATATTTAGGATAACTTTAATTTGGTTCTTCTGTCAACTTTTTGTCCCTGTGACCAAGCACCTGCTATGGTTTATGTCTGTATGTCCTTCCAAGCCTCATGTGGTCTTGAGGGGTGGTTTTGGAGGTGGTTGAATCTAGAGTTTGTGTTTGATTCATGGTCCAATGCTGGAATTAAGGCCATGAGTGCTATACCTGCCCTAGGGTAGGTAGCCTGCATTCTATATAAGGTACAGAAGAGGCTTATTCCTGCAGTCTCTTGTTGCTTTTGCTGTTTTCTGCCACTATGAACTGTTGCCCCTTTGCCATCCCACCCTGCCTTAGAGCCAACTGATTATGGACTGAAACCTCTACAAACCATGAGCTAAAGAAGTATGTCCTTTAAGTTTGGGCATTGGTTATATTGTCTCAACAATGAGAAGAATGTAACTAACACCTGAGAAAAACATAGGAGAGAATGGTTTCTTTTGACTCACAGTTTCAAAGGCTTCAATCCTTGGCTGCCTGGCTCCATTTTTGGGGGCCAGTGTTGACACAGAATATCATGACAGAATGGTGTAGTGGGGTATATTTGCTTGCCTCATGGTGACTGGAAGCAGAAAATAATCAAAGGGGAAGAAGCTGTGGACAAGATACAGTCTTCACTGGCATGACCCATGACCTGCTTCTTTCAGTTAAGGACTTACCTCCTATTTCTGTCACCTCACAATAATGCCATCAAGGGATGGGGATGTAATGCTGTGATTTGGCATACTTGACATACTTGAGGCCCTGGGTTCAATCCCTAGGACCACAAAAAAGTCATCAAATCATGAATCTATCAATGGATTGATCCACTGATGAGGTTAGAGCCCTCATGATCCAATCAATTCACCAAAACCCGTGAGCCAGTAACCAGGCCTTCAACATAACCTTGGAGAGGTGGCATTTTGGATCCCAACTGTTAACAGTCCTGTGGTATTATTTTTGCATATTGTATCTTTTGGTTTGCCAAGTTTTTTGAAAATTTGCACATCTTAGTTTTTTTATGTGCCTTTTTGTTAGGTTTCACTATTACAGTCATACCAGTTCCCTGAAAACTGGAATCTCTTTTTTTAATCCCTTTTAAGGCCTTGGCTGGTTCCTTCCTTGCATTGAAGCCCTGGGATCAGGGGCCTCATTGCTGGCTTCCTCACCCCAACTGTGGTGCATTAACTACTGCTTAACTTGTAACTCCCAGCTGAACTGAATCAGCATGGTGCTGGGTGTGGATGGCCCACCTGAGAATGGAAATGGTTCTCTTTGGGGGAGTTCCACCCTTACTTTGAGTGTTTCTTCCTGGCTGAGTGCACTCCTCAGTCTGCTGGCACAGATCTTTCATTCTTCATCCTGCTGGTGTAGACTTGGAGGGGAAGATGGTGTGCTGTTGATTCTCCTGGAGAAGCTTGTCATGCTGGTTTTCCTGATATCAACTCAGCTGTTGTCATTGTTGGAGGAGCTTGGGACCTAGCTCTCACTGCGCATGGCTGTGATTCTTTTCAGGGGAGATCTTGTCCTTACCTTGACCATCACTTCCTGGCTCTAGGGCAGATCCCTTAGCTTCCCTGGTTTGGCACAGATCCTTCATCCTGCTGGCACAGACTTTCTAGCTTCCACCACTGACCTTTGGATTTTCCCAGTGCAGATTCTAGATACAGACCTGCATGAGGCATTGTTGTGTGGCCTCTAGGCCTCCAACTGGGCTTATGGAGGACATCACTATGAGATCCAGGCCTTCACCTGAATTCTTTGGGTTTCTAGTGGGTGGACAGATTTCCTGCATGCTTTTACATTTGACTCTTTGGGTGACTATTATAAAATAATCCTATAAATTATGTGTCCCATCTTAAATCTTTTTCCTTGTAAACTCAGATTATAGCACTAATCTACCTTCATGGCCCTTGGCTCCCTGTTCCACATAGGTTTTTTAAATTGTAGGATTTAGTGTACAGGGGCAGACAAGGACAGACATAGAATATTAAAGCAGAAGAAATCTAAATGAAAAAATAACTGGAAAAATAGGCTTTTTTGGTTTTATGCTGTCTTAATTTCCATCAGAGTTTAGTGTAACTGAACCTATTGCCTGGTTTCTCAGCACACAAGAAAAGTGACCCCTTCAGGTTGGCAGGCCGTTTTGTGACTTCCTTAGAAATACCATCTCAGTTTTATTCAAGTGCTTGGAATTTCAGTGTGACTGCCCTGCACCCTTAATGCAGAGGTAGAGAGTTTTGTGGGAAAGCAAGCATCACTTAGGATGCAACTGTGCAATTTTTTGAAGATTTAAATAGTGAGGATCAGTGGATACTCTCTGAAATTCTGTAGAACTTGGGGCATTCAGAAGCACTTTCCCTCATGCCATCTCATGCTTTCCTCCCAGGGCACCCATAACATATACTTTATCTGCTGTTCATATGATGTTCACTGCTGACCCATAACTGCTGATGATGTGAATTACAGATGTCTCTCAAGGTTGGATGACTGATTTCCTAAGAGTAGAGTGGGCCCCCAGTGGGAATATATAGCTTCTCTAATCCCAATGAGGTCCCCACCTATTTCTAGGTGAGGTCATACCCCTGTTGTCTGCTGCCACTAGTCCCCAAAATCTTTCTTGGCAAGTCAAATGAAAAGCAGTTAAATAATTAAATTCAACATGCTTAACTGATTTTTTCCATAGTATTATTATAAGAGTTGAAAGAATGAGCCGGGCATGGTGGCTCACGCCTGTAATCCCAGCACTCGGGAGGCTGAGGCAGGAGGATCGTTGCAAGTTCGAGACCACCAGCCTGGGCTACAAAGTGAGTCAGGGCCAGCCTGAACTGCATAGCAAGATCCTGCCGCAAAAACAAAAAACAAAAACAACAACAACAAAAAACAAAACAAAAAAGAGTTGAAAGAATGTAATTAGTGTTTTTAGGAAAGATTTTTTTTGTGAGGAATAAAATTTTTCAGAAATCTTTGTTTATAAAAATCTCAAAACTATCTTTTGCAGATGGGTCAGGTGTTGTGTATTTGTTTTAAGCTTTTTGGAACTAATGCCTGGTACATGCATGTGAAACAAACAAAAGAAAAATGGAAATCTCATTGCAAGTTGAAAGGAGTCTGCGTGTAGATTCTTCACCTATAAGTACCTGCTGGTTTGGAGGTTGTTGCTTACTTTTCTAGGACTCTGCAACTGGTTTTTCCTTTCCCTTTAAAATAATTTTTAAAAAATTGTTTAAATCACACAGGATCTTCTAATCTTAAGAATAAAATATAATTGATATAGTTATTATTGTGAATTCATAGTTGCAGTATTAGCAGTGAGCCTTGGTGAGCTCTGTATCTACTTCCTTCTAACACAACCATACGATCAGAAGGCAGGAAGGCACTGCCAGGTTCTGCTACATGTTAACCCCTGGCAGAGGAGGATGGGAAAGGGAGTCCAGCCACAGAGAGACCCACCATGCTGCCGGCTGCCATCCTGGTACCTGGCTGTGTTTTACCTTTGTTTTCTGGCTGTGTATCTAAGCCTCAAAGCCTTTGTTATCTGCACATAGCTGGAACTTATGCTGCCTTTCTCCTACCAACTGCTCTATGCTTTGGTCTTCTGTATGAAGCTGGATCCTAGCAGGAGTGAAATTGGGAATGTTCCTTCTTTTATTTTCTCCTGAGAAATGAAGTGAGAAGGAAGCAAGGTGGTGTAAATTGGCATAGCTCATAATAAAGCAGTTATAAAACATTCTTTGATTGACTCCTGTCTTTCTGTGGAACTATGAGAGAAAAGCCACAACAGCCTTGAATTGATGCACAGCAGAGCAGCTCTTTCCAGTTGCTCTAAGATAAGTTCTCATTTTCTATATAAAAATAATAAAAATAGACCTGGGAATGGTCAAGCAGATTGTGTTGTTACATTCCAGGCATTTCACGTCACAGGCCCACATTTAAAAATTTTTCCAACATGGTCCATCGTGACTACCAGCAAATTGTGGATGGAACTAGTGGATGGGCTTTGGCAATAAAACCTATGTGCCAATCCAACAAAGCCAAATTTTTCTTAGTTTGTTTTCTTGAATCTCAGTGAAGTGATACTATTTTAGGATAGACTCCTGCTCTGTTTAGATCCTTGCTTGTGGGAGCCTCTTTTAGGTGGATGTGTCAGAAATGTCATGTTTATTGACAATATTGAGGGTATCTTTGCTGACTCCTCTGACTCTTGGTCATTTTTCTCCTTTCTCCTTCAGGAGGGGCAAGAAGCACAGCATCATCCTGAGGACACAGCTGTCCGTGAGGGTCCATGCCTGCATTGGTGAGTGACATCTGCATTAGAGTATGTTTGCTGTTCACTCTCAGTGATCAAACGTGATGAGAAATGCCATTACTACAGTGGTCATGCTCCTTCCTTGGGCCAGGCCCTTGGTGACTGAATGAGGCCATTTTTAGCCTGTTTCTTGGTTTCCTTTGTTCTTTGGGTAATGACTAGAGTGTAAGGTAAGGAGATTGCTGATAAGGTTTTTCCTGGAAGTGATGGAGAGATAGGGTTCTTCTTGGGGTGTTGCCCATGTGAGCCTCTGGCCTGTTCAAGTAAGCCTTCATGTGCCTGCTGGTGGTTCTGTGGAGCCTGCTTTGGGGAAGCAGTGTCAGAGGTTCCAAGTGTGCTTAGGTGATTGAAAGGGAATCTCTTGGGTCTATGAAAGGTGGGAGCACATATGGAGAGTGAACAAACCCATGTTAGGGAGCAGATGCATTTGCTTAGAATAGGCACCCTGCTGTGACTCAGGGACACCATTGAGGCCATTCCTATAGCTACTGGTTTCTCCACCTATAGACATCAGTTCAGTGGCGGAACACTGATGACTCATAGACAACCACATATGTGTGTGGTCTCTAACACTGTGGGCCTGGTGTCCTCCTGGCATTGGGCCAAGTTGAAGCAAGACTATAATACAAAAAGGGGGAAAAAAGGAATGAAAATTCACTTTATGCATGAAATTATTTCACATCTGTGTAACTTTGTTTTCATTTAATATTTTCTGTGGTCATCATTCAACCTCATTAGAAGAATATAAATCATCCTGCTTAACACTACCTAGTCTGCATCTGGAGTGTGGTTTTATGGGTGGAGTGGAAAGGAATAGTTTTGGTCCTTCCTCCTGCTCTGTTGGAAACCAGGGTTGGGGTGGGGTGGGGAGCAGCTGGACATGGAGAGAAATCGGTGTCATTTTACTGTATTTGGTATAAACTTTGAGGTGCTAAGTGTCTTGAGTGACAGCCTTTTGTCACTGGTGAAAGAATGATTCCATAATTGACTTGTAATCCTCAGGAGACTGGTGTGTCAGGGCTTTGAAAGAGTATGTAACATTTCTGGAACACAATAAGGTCTGTAGGACCTACAGCAAACAGTAACCATTCTACCTCACAACTACTAGTGGCACTAAGTGACTGTAACCCTTCTGTGGGCACAGGATTGTATTTTAGTCAGTTTCTCTTTTCTGACCTGTTTCATATTTCCAGGTATTTCATGTATATTAATGTTGTCTCCCTAAAGAGAAAGGCTGTAACTATCGCTTCGGATAAACTTTCCTCTACCCTTATCCTGAATCTAGAACAAATCCAGGCACATAGCCTGTCCTGAACATCGTTGAAGTTCATACTGAAATGCAGCTGATAGACATTAGAGATTTAGGTTGTAAGAGTTAAGAATAGGAAGGCAGTGGAAAGCAGACTTAACTAAAATGGACCAGATCAAAATCTGAATGAATTAGCTTTTTAAGAAAGCACTAGGGCTGGGGATATAGATCAGCAGCATAGTGCCTGCCTGGTAAGTGTGAGGTCCTGAGTTTGATACCCAGTACCACCAAAACAAAACAACCAAAGAAAAAACTCTATTGCAGTGTGTACTTAAATATGTTAGAGGTTTTTCATATTGTTGACTGTTTGCATTAACTTCTGAATTCACTACCCTGGCATAATAGAGATAGAATGCGTACTTGTTCCTTGGTATGTTGATCACTGCAGACGCCTGAGCTCGCACTTCACTCCTGCCTTCTTACTCTAGGCACCAAAGTGGTTGCTGACTTAGCCATTGTGTTTGTTCCCCAACCTCTTCTGTGTTTGCTCCAAAATCTCTTTATGTCAATTGCATTGGTTTATGGGAATTATGCAATTTAATGAAACGGTACCTGTAGGTTTTATAAACTCATGAAATGTATATATCCAAAAGTTGGTAGTTCTTTGAAAATTCATAGACTATTTTGGAAAAGACTCAAAATTAGTCATTAGAATGGCATTTATGGCTATGTAAGTGGGTTATGATAACTATAAAAGGTAGAGGAATATCATAAAAATGTAAGATTCTGCTTTTAACAAGTGTCTTCTTTTTTGCTTAACTTTAAAGAAACTGAGATTGGAAATCATAACAATATTATTTTCATAAAAGAAGGTCCGCAGGGGTTCTGGTTAGTAATGCTTACTCAGAGAACTCTTTGTGCCTCATCTTAGATACATAATGATATTTGGTCACCCTAGCTGTCAGTTAAAGTTTTAAAATGTGTATGTATTGTTTTTAAGAGGATTTTCTGCTTTATTTTTACTATCTATGTCTTCAGGCCTGAGTATGTCATATGAGAGGGATTGACTATGTAAATTAACACATAAGAAGGCGGTTTTTTTCTTTGTATTAAAAACCAACCCTCGTCTTTCTCACTCCTTTTTCTACCATTGGCAAGCTGGAATAGATTTATTGTAATAGCACTAAATAATATCCTTTGGTTATGTATAGAAAATGGAATGTATGCAGCATGTGTATGAAGTGCCTGCTCCCGTTGTGACATAGTCTTTCTCTTTCCAAGCAGCAATATTAGATGTCATTTCTTTAGCATTAAAAAAAAAAAACCTGAATGATCTCCAGTTGAAATGACAAAGGAAAACATGACAAAGGGGAAAGGCAGTTTTTATGTTAGTTGAGCCCTTGTTTCTTTTTAAGATTATTTCCCCTGTGAGAGAGGTAAATTATTATAGACTCTGGACAGAGCAGCTGTTGCCATGGGCCTAGCATTATATGCAACACCCCCAAAGACTTGACTTTCCACCCACAGTTGGCCTGGAAAGATTCGGGATCAGGGTTTGCCTAAAACACTATCAAGTCAATTTCTCCAAATTTTTCCCTCACCCTATACTCTCTTCCCTTTCATTCCTGTCTTTATTAAGTGTAAGAATGTTTAGGATCTAGGACTGCACGTTGATGAATTGGAGGTGACATGCCTTTGGACTTCTCCAGTGTTAACTTTGGAACTCTGCACCCATTGGGATGAGAGTGGAGTGGAGCCTTCATGCTTAGCAGTCCAGCAAACCTCACGAAAATGAAGGCCACAGGGGCTCTGCTTTGATGGTCACAGCCGGCAGCTGAGACAGGTCTTTTTGATAATGCAGCGGTTCTGATGCATTTGGCAGGAGGTTGGAATGAGATTTTGGTACAGAGAGAAACCCTAGGCTCTTGTACCTTTATTTTCCTCTCTATTGAAATTTTTTTCTCTGTACATTTTTAATATGAACACTTGATATACCATATTGTAGCAAACAATGTATGGTTTGCTTTCTTTATCTAATAGTTCCTTAAAGAAATAAAATTATTGATGATCCTACTGTAGGCATGAAGTGAAAGATATGAATAAAAACTTCTGAGAAGTCTGTATTTTATGAGAAAAAAACGTTTAGTAGAAAAACGTAAGTGCTTTAATCCCTGCCAGTGATCCTATTTGACACCAAAAAAATATTCAGAGGGCCAGCTGGCTTTGATGACTAAATCTCATCATGAAATAAAACAAGGCCAAAGAATTTGTTGGGTAAAGAACTGAAGCTAGGGTATACTTTTTTTAAAAAAAGATCAAAGTTATTAGGATCCTAAAACTAATATGTGAATGTAGGTGACTTTGGAGGCATTTTTGTTTGCCTTCAAATCTCCATGCTTCCATTTGCTGAAGTTGATTCTGTGTTGCATTAAGAGAATAAATCCTGTCGATTAATTCTCTGGGATCCTGAGTGCCTGTATAAGGACTCAGCATTGTGTTAAAAGAAGGGATTACAGAAAAGGGTAAAATTTGACTGAAGATTCTAAAGTGCCATTTAGGCTTGCAGCTAGGAAAGAACAGCGTGGCACAAGGTCCTTAAAGGCATCTTCTCAAAGCCTATGTGACGGTGAGTTCTGCCTGTAAAGACAGAGGTGAGGCAGGGGGAAGCTGGGGAGGTGGCTGAAGTAACTGATCTCTACGTTAGTCTTGTGCTCAGAAGTCAAGTCACAGAAAAAAAGACCACTTTAAAAGGAAATAAAGGAATGAAAGAAGGCTGCTTCATCCATCATGCAGAAGTCCATTTCTGACAATGGAAACATTGACAGAAAGTGGCATTGATACATAATTTGCAAATCATTTTCTTTTTGCAAACTGTTATGCAGCTCTGTGCTTTATTTTAGTACTGTTAAGTCAAGGAAGTTAATTGCAAATGGAGCACCTCTTCAAGGAGAGCCTGCTAATGTGAGAGTGACTGAGGGGGGTGACATTTCATGTGCCAGCAGGTTCAGAGGAGGTGGCTTTCTGGGGCAAGATGTTCATCAAGGCCTGAGTCTGTATGTAGTCTTAGTGGAAAAGGATTCTGAATTAGCTTTTGTTTCTGGTGATGGAGGTGGTGGGGTAGCAGCAGAGGTCTAGATGTCTGTTTCCTGCAGAGGTCTGGATGTCTGTCTTCCTGCAGAGGCCCTCACATGACCATAGCCTCAGCACAAGGCCAACTTGAGTTTGAAATCCTGAGTCTACTCTGCAGGATACTTCCAGTGATTGGTACCATTTTCTTGAGGTCTCCTGGCTGGGTAGCATAGGACTGAGAGTCTCTGGAGTCCCTCACAGGTGTTCCATTCCCTGGCCTGCTGCTCCTGTGAGGCCATTTGATACCATCTTTGGCCCTTCTCTAGATATAGAATGCCAGGGCTTGACATTGCCTTTCTAGTTTGAAAAGCATGAGAAGTGCTGCCGAAACATTTTAATAAATATCATTTACAATGTTTTCTGTGAGTAAAGTTTTATCAAGCTTCATAAAGCAGTTTCTCTGACCTCCAGTATGGTTCCTAGGTTGTCTGAAGGAAGGTCAATCAGCTGACACAAGTACCTGTTGAAAATGTCTTCTTCCAAGCCAGATTGTGGATGCCTTTGGATGGAGCAGGGCTTTCATGTCCCATCTGGGCTTCCATCCTTCCATCCTGACTGGTGGGGCTCTCAGTTCAGGCCATATATTGGGAAGTCCCAGGAAATGGAGGCTCTTAATTGAGTAGAACTGCATACTATGGCCTCTGGCTTTAGGAACTGTCCTGCAGGAACTAGGAGGGTCTGGCTGGAGGCCAAGAGTCCTTTGTACTCCTGGTTCGGGGCCTTGGTCCTCATCTAAGAAGATCTGTATCATGCAGGTTTTGTGCCAGGTAGCAACTCACTCTTGAGCACTTGAAAGTAGACTGTTTTGTGTTTATGCATCACATGTTTGGCTCATAGAAGGAGACCCCAAATTATTTGTTGCTTGAGAAAAGTAGCTAAAAGTGTCATGGAACAGGTAAGTTTAATTCATTTATTTCAGAAATGTACTGCTTTGATATATTAAAAAATAATAAAAGACAAAGTAGATGGAAAGTTAAGATTCTGCGAGAGCCAGTGGAATGTCATTTCAAAGAGGGCTTTTGGCCCTGTGGGGTGTTGTGTGACTCTGGAGTTGCACCATGTGGTGGCCTGTGCACACGCCAGGCAGAACTGTGTGAGTACTTATGAGCCATCAGTGTGGGCCAGGGCTCAGAGGGACTGTGCACTTGCTCCTGAGGTTGGAGGGCAGACAGGTATTTTGAAGTAATGTCCTGAGACAAGACTATGGGGTGGAACAGATTTTGTGACCTTTCTGTTTGAATGGCTCAGGATGCTATTGTTCCCAAGTATTTTGTTGACAAGCCAATGAAGAAGCAGGAAAGTGCTCCAGTACAACAGTCAGTGGATTTTGAAGTGACTGTGTGGTTTGAGAGTGCTGGTTTAGGGCCTTTGGGTTACCCAGGAGGGTGCCTGTTTCCATGCTGGAATGGGATGGCTTTGGGAACCTTTCTATTCTTTGATAAGATTCCTCCTGAGTGGGCAAGTTGTATGGCCTATGACAGTGATGGCAAAGTTTTTAGAGATATAGTGCCCAAACTATAACCCAAAACCCACCTATTTATTGAAAAGTACCAGTACTGCAATTAAACCTGAATTCTCAGCTACTGTAGTGATGCTGGGACTTGGCTCATGTGCCAGCCGAGAGGCTTTGTGTACAGCACATATATTATAGGTTCTCCCCCACACCTAGGGTATCACCTGAGAATGAGTAAATGGTGGATGGAAGGGGCCTAAGGGTTTAGGTATGAGGACTTATCTAAAAGTAGAGTTGACATCATTATGAGTCATCATGTTCTCCTTATAAGAAGTTAGGTTATTTCATTTATCCTCCTGAAACAAGTACTATCCTTACTTTATAGAAGATAAAAGATTCACAGAGGTTTGATAATTAATCCAGGGACACAACTAACCAGCAAAGATGAAATTCAAATCCACATCTAACTGCTAAATGGAAAACCTTGGTTTTAATATAAAAGGTGTTTGCTTTTTAAAATTTGTCTATTATGAAAGGAGAAAGAAATTTCTGCTAAACACTTAATATTTCCTACCAGGCACTGAGCAAAGAACTCAGCAATTAGACAGATCAACAGCAGACAGGGGAGGGCAGCACTGCCCTAGCCATTAAGCTGCAGAGAGACTTAAGGCAGTATGTAAAGGTCCGGACACCTCCACTGTTCACCTGTCTGAGGGAAACCAGAAGCATGACAAGACAGAGAAACAGCAAAAGGCCTTCAACTGCCGACCTAGGAAGAATAAGCCCAGGAGGGGTGAGTACAGAGGAGATTGAGGGCATCGGACATGCAGTATCAGACACAGCCTCACTGGAAATAAAGAAATACTTCTGTGACCTCAATGACAAATTTAAATCTGAAATTCTAACTCAGGTGAAGCAAGATATAAGAAGATTAATAAAAGAAACTCTGGGTATTCCTCAAGAAAACACAAATGGAAGAATGGAGGAACCCAGAGAAAGGAGAGAAGCCTTTGATGAAGAATATAAACAAAATCTAGAATACATGAAACATCCAAAGAGATATCAGGAAATTAAAAACTCTGTTGAAAGCTGGCAAAACTTCTTAAAAGAAGCTAAAGACAGACTTTTAAAACTTGAAGATAGGTTTGCAATGTATGATCTCGAAAGGAAGGATCTCTTAAAAATAACAGGGAACCAGGAAGTAATGATACAAAGGCTAGAAGATGACAAGAGGATTTATAATTTAAGAATAAAAAATGTGAACAAAGAAGCAGGGACAAATACAAATGAAATAAAAAGGCTATTCACAGAAATAATTAAGGAAAACTTCCCAAGCATAGGAAGTGATATTCAGATATATGAGGCATACAGAACTCAAGCCAGCTACAACCAAAACAGATCTACACCCAGACATATAATAATCAGGATTCCAGAAATCCATCAAGAGAATAGAATATTAAAAGTGGTCAGAGGAAAGAAACAGATTGCCTATAAAGGAAAATTCATCAAAATCATAGTGGACTTCTCAATGCAAACTATCAAATCAAGAAGAGCTTGGAGCAAAATATTCCAAGCCCTGAAAGAAAATAACCTCCAACCCAGATTGATGTACCCTGCAAATCTGTCTCTCAAAATTAATGGAGAAACAAGATATTTCCACAACAAAGAGGAACTGGGGGAGTTTGTGACCACCAATCCAACCCTGCAAAGAATACTGAAGGACATTCTAGAGAGAGAGAAGAAAATCACTAGGATTCCAGGAACAATGGCAGAAAGGCCTCAGTGAAAGGGGCAAGCAGTGGAACAAAGGAGAAGAGTAAACAGCAATGACAGAAAAATAGCACAGCAGAGATGGGGCAGAAAAGATTGGTTATCTTGCTGTTTTATCTTGACTGATTTTATTAGAATCTGGTATGCTTGAGAGTGTCAAGTCTGGGAGTAGGGGCAACTACTCTGGGGATGGCAGGATTCAATAGGATACCCATTCTGGTTTAATTATTAACTGCCTTTGAAGTCTTATAATGTCTCCAATGTTCAGTTTTTAGTAATAGTGCTATGTGCCACTAAGTTTAATTATACTGTGTCTGACAATATAGACAGTTTTATTGAAAATAACAGGAGACATCATGGTGACAACCGTAGATCACCTAGTATTATGGTTTTATATGTCCTTTCATTTCGTGTTTCTCTAGGAATTTGTATTGTTGACTTGTTTTGGTTTGTTTTTCCCTCTAATGCAGAAAGGCTAGGTATGCATGTAGAGACTTAGACATGTGTAGAACTTCTAAACAGTTTACGAGAATTGATTATAGTTACTGTAAAAAAAAGAGAGAGGAAAGGAAAGTATTCTAAAGGATATAACTGCATGTATGTTTGAGTGTGTAGGACTGATGACCATTATACTAAGCTTTTTGTTGGATAGATGAACAGAGCTGATTTCAGTCTCACTGTTTAAAGGTCTACTTTGTATGCTTTACTTTTGTAACTTGAACAACTATTTCTAATAGGAAAATATGTAATTGTCAACTAGTGACTTCTTACTACTGGTTTTTGTTTTTATTTTTTTTTGAAATTTTGTATTATTTCTATCCTCTTTCTGTTTCATTTTTTTCTCTAAATAAAAAAATTTTAAAAAACTCAGCAATTAGCATTTTACTTCATCTAAACAGTAACCTCTGAATGGGAATTATTGTTCCTACTTTGAAGCCAAGGAAACTGAGGCACTCAGTGGACCAGTCTTGGCTGAGGACTCTGACTGCTGGATAATGTATGCAACCTTTGTGTTCTGTTGCCTCCTGTCCTTGACTTGAAACTGACTGTGTTTCCAGCATCTGCTTGGAACTTTGACTATTGCAGCACTGGGCTGTTGAGATAACACTGAAAAACTGTGAGCTTAGATGAGTGACCTCATTTAACAAAAGGAGATGATAATATGTCCTTCCAGAATTGTCAGAATTAAGTAAATATTTCATTGGTGCCAGATACAATCAAGTGCTTATATTGGATTTGATTTGTGAGCTCAAAGTACAGACAAAAGAAGGTAGTGTATGCTTTTAAAATTAGAGAAACTGGAGTTTTAATCCTAGCCCTGTCCCTGTGTGTCTATGAACAAATTATTCACTCCCTGTCTGTTTATAACAGTATGGTCAAGGAGACCCAGTGCCTCATTTGTAGTGGAGATGGGAGCCTTCAGGGTATTATGGGTCCAGGCATACTTCCTGCATCTGTCAAGCCCTGGACAAACTGTGACAGATGGCATCATCATCTTCATCACAGAAGTTTTGTGTTTTGTTGCTTTACAACTTATTAGAGCAAAGTTGGGATGTAGCTCTCAAGTAGTTCTCACAGGGAGACACCTTTAGAGGATCTGATCTATCCCAAAGGCAGCACCAACTTGTGGAAAATGCTCATCTTGCCTCTGGTCTGGAAGGATCTTACCTTCCTTATTCAAAACAGAACCCCACACATAAACAAGTTGAGGGTCATATTCTCTCATGTTCTGTGCTGACAACCCTTCCTAAGGCCATCTGGATGAGTGGCAGTTTCAAGAGGAAATCATGCTGATAATAAATACAGCTAAAATGGTAGAATCTCATGGAGAGGAGATCAAGATGGTGGAGCAGAAAAAACAGCCTCTCTGAGAGTCACTATCCAGACACTGGAATATAGCATGGTGAGGAAGACAGGAAGGAAGGAAGTAGGTTCACTGGACCCAGGAAGAATCTGAAGTGCGAAGAGAAGCCCATAGAGACAGTGAAGAGGGAAACTCCAATAAACAAGGTAGCTGGTGGTGCCTTGTCCCTGAGAGGGACTCATAGCTTGAGAGGAGCAGTTTAAACTGTGGACCCAGGGTGACAGTGTTGGCCAATGACCATCACTGGAGGCCTCTGCAGAGAGGCTTGGTAGTGGAGAGGAGCAGCAGACATGAGGGACTGCACTGGCTGGTGGTGAGTGCAGAAGACTTAGTCCTCCTGCAAGAGAGAGTGATTATCCAGGAGCCACTTTGGAAATGAGCCAGCTGAGCTCAGAACCCAGAACTGCTGCCTGTTCTATCTTGCAGATCCCAGTTGGGCTCAGAACTGTGGAAATTGCTTAGATGGCAGCGAGCCTGTTGAGTCTGGTCTTGGGGCAGGCCTGCTGAGATTATCCAATACCCTATCAAAAAGGCATTGCTGGGAGAGATCTGCTCAACTCGGGCCTCTGATTCCACAAGTTGTCCACTAGTAAAACCAGAAGAGAATCCTGGAAGTGGACTTTTTTTTTTCTTTTTTTCTTCTTTTCTTCCTCCTTTTTCCTTCATGTTTGATTTCCTGCATTGTTTATTTTTGTGCGAGTATGAAGGTGGTTCCTAGCCTCTTTGTGGTTGTGGTTTTGTTCTTCCTTTTATCTCTTCTCTCTTTTCCTTCAATCTCCTGCACCAGTTTCTCAAAGTTGGTATGATCCCCCTTTGTCCTCCACTCTTCCTCTTCTACCGTTTCTATTTTCTCCTTAATCTACTTTAAATTTTAACCCCTCAGGGAAAAATTGACTTGCATAATGCATGTAATTTTCTGGTTTGTTTTAGACTTTGTTATATAACCACATATATAGTTCATATGGTTAAAAGAGGCAAATTAAGTGTTAGCTCAGTTTGTCATTTTCCCGGTTGTATTTGATGCTATTGGTATCACTGTAGCCAAAATTGACATAATTGTTCTAACCAGCTATTGGTCTTGGTATTCTATGACTGAGATTGACTGAGGGTCACAGAAAATACTGTGGCACAGTGCCAACAAACCAGGGATTGGGCCAAACAAGCAACAACTTCACATCTCCAACAAACTGAGGAGGTAAGATCTTCCAACAGACTCAAATCCCAAAACCAGGTATACCTGGAAGATACTTTGGAGAAGTAGTCATCAGTTAGGGATTCTAAATACTAGCAATAAAGCAACCCACTATAGGCAATTTACAAGCATCACCCTAGGAATTAAAGTAAAAAAAAATGAGAAGACACTAAAACAAAATGCAACCACAGACATTAAATTCACCAAAGACAAATCCAGGGGGCAGTGAGATGGGACAATCAGCCCCCTCACCAGGCCTCTCTGAAAAGGTAACAACAAAGAGGTTGAATAAGGATCTGGAAAAAAATGAAATGTGGGCATCAGAAATAATATCTCAGATAAAGACCATGTTTAGTGATGCTAGAGTAGATACAGACAAAAAATATAGATGCTCTTAAGAAAATTATGGAAGCTCAGCATACAAAAGAAATGGAATTCATAAAGCAGATTCAAGAAGATATCTATGAGAATAAAAATTCCATTGAAAGCATTTGAAGCAGATTAGGCCAATGTGAGGACAGGATCTTAGATATTGAAGACATTCTTGCAGTTAGTGATGAGGAAAAGAAAGATTTTGCAAAAATAACAAGGGACCATGAGAAATAAGTTTAGTGGCTGCTAGATGTGATAAAGATGAATAATTTAAGATTGACTGGAGTCAATTGAAAAAGCAGGAGATACCACAAATGATATTAAAAAATGTTCACAGACATCATGGCAGAAAACTTGGTAGAGAAAAAGAATTTAACATACAGACAAGGCTGATAGAACTCTAATTAGCCATGATAAAAAAATTCTATAACCAGGCATATCATAGTCAAGATTCCAGAAATTCAACATAAGAATAGAACCTTAAAAACTGTCAGGGAAAAGACACAAATCACATATAAAGGCAAGCCCATCAAAATCACAGATGACTTCTCAGCACAACCTCTGAAGTCAAGGAGAGCTTGGAGAGCTTGGAATGAAATAGTCTAAGTTCTAAAGGAAAACAGCTTTCAACCCAGATTGATATATCCTAAAACAGAACCCCAGAATTGTATTAAATATTAAATTGGGGCAACAAATCATGGAATTCTTAAATATGAAACTCAGTGCTTGATCAATGTGTTTAGAGGAGGTACTTGTGTCTACTGTTTTTTGTTGTTGTTGTTGTTGTTTTTTTTTTGTTTTGAGGGTCAGGTAGGTTCAAAACAATAGCTCAGTAAACTTACATTCAATTTTTATATTCTTACAAAACGGATTGATCAAACTAAAGCCCAAGGGAAATTCTGATCCCAGGACTCCTGTTCAGCTTCTAGTCAGTGTTGTTGACCTCTTTCCTTCAAATTATCCTGTTGATGCTTTTTAGAATGTTCCAGTTTTGGCAAACACCTAATAGTCAACATGTTTCCTGAAAACCTCATCTTCACTAAAATAAGTTTGTTTGGTGACAGTGAGGGTGATTCCCAGCCAGCTTTCTGTATGCCCTTTGGTTGTATTTTCCTTAAAGATCCACAGGAGGGATTGGAATGGAAAGGTAGGAGCAAGCATGAGTTCTTAAACACATGTTCAGGCATTAATCATGCCAGTAGAATAAACAGAAAGGAATAAAAACACCATAACTTAATATAAAATGCTAATTCTGTCCAATAATTGTAAAGATTGAAAAATTACACCCTAAGTACTAGGTAAAAGTACCCCAAATGTTTGTATTAGTTGACATTTATAAGGCATTTAAATAGACAATTCAAGTAGATCTAAACATACAATTGCGTTTTTTTCTACAATGGATATGTTAATTATGGTAAACTTTTACTACATATCGTGAATTTCAACACTGACAATATCTGGCCCATCACAGTGAATTTAATCACTGACTTCTTTGGCCCATCATACATGAGAAACTGTACAATGAAGTCATGCGTAGCCCTCCTCTGCCTTCCCTGCATGGACACTGGGTATTGGGTATGGATACTGGAGTTGGGAAGGGTACACTGGTGGCTCAGGATAGCATGTCCTGACTTGTGTTCACAGCTTACCAATAAGCCAGGGAGCACTTTGTACTTCATCAGAAATCCATAAAAACATTTAGCCCGTTAGCAACTTGGAAAAGAGGCTCCACAGAGCTGTCCTGGGGAGAATTCCTGGCTGAGTATGTCACCCATGTGCACTCATTTTAATGGAAGATAATGGAATCTTGGAGAGAGGGGATCAAGGTAAGTGTGTGGGATGAGATGGCCTCAGCATGCCCAGAGAAGCCCATGCCAGGCTCCCAGAGTGTGCACTGAAGGGGTATATGGGCATCAGGCTGGAGAGGGATTTTGTAGTGTAGCTTGGCCTTGAGGCTGGAGGATCAGCCTTCTTCTCCTGGCTTTTCTCTGAGCTTTGATATCTTTTCTGACATCGGATTTGAGGTCTGGCCTTTGTCAGGACTTGTAGAAGCTCTGGCTACACCATCTGGCACAGAATGCCTTGATAACTTGGGATTTGGAGTATAGCATGTCATCAATGGGTCAGGCAAGAGACCACTGATCTGGACCATGTGGGACAAACTGCTGATGTCACCTCCAAATGAGGTAGTGCCAAGAGTCTATTAGTAGCTGTTCAAAATATACCAGTTTGTAAATAACTCTCCTTTTGTGTATCTTTGTTTTTCTTTCTTTAAACAAGTGATGTAGGAACCCAAACCAAAATACAACCAAACAAATAAATCCCAGAACTTTGGCCCCATCCTGGATGAGGTCCACTCAGGTCTTGGGGACCCAGACTGCAGTGGAGGATGTGGGGCCCCCTACAGAAATATTTTACTGGAGAGGAGATGATAGTTACGGGAGGAACAGCAGGATCCTGACTCTAGAACCAACATCTGAAAGATGAACTTGGGATGTGGCAGTTGTCTCTAAAAAATGAAGACACTCAGGCTTCCCAGGGTTCTTGGCCATGAGCTGACCCCCAGGAGCTCTGTGGGATTTATCATTAAGGTGGGCTTGGTTGCTCTTCTTAACAAGATAGCTTGGACTTAAAAGCATCATTTGTATTATTGTAACATAACATCTTTCCAGATTTCCACCCAACAAAATAACTCATCAACATTTATTAAATGTCTATCAAACGCAGCCTCTCTGTGAAGTGCTATAAAGGAAAGAAACAGGCATATAAGTGAATGCAGGACAGGTAGGTGCTGTGATTCCACTGAGCAGTTGCATGTTGGAAGTTTCCAACTCACTCTGGTTCAGCCTGTCCCTGATGTGTGTGTTGACACCTGAACTTCCTGCCATAGACATTCTTTCCCTCACCCCATGCTGGCAAGGTTGAAGCCAACACACCTGTGTCCTCAGTGCCTATAGCAGACCATTGCCTCTTCTCCAGAAGTGTCGGGGATGTGTCTACTCTACATTTCAGGGTGACCTCAGGGCAGGGGTGAAGGGGAAAGGGGGCTTGACAGGAAGAAATCAGTCATGGTACTTTCCAAGTGTGTTCTCCCAGTTGAACTTGGGGAATATAGTTTATTTAAAAATTGGAGAATAAAACTTCAACATAAGTTTTTATCTCTTTTTAAAAGTATACTTATGTAGGGTTTTTCCTTTACTCATTGTGCCTTTTGGATATGTCTTTCTCTAAGGATATGAGTTGTGATTGAAATAACGGTGAGCATTTAAACTAAAACAAATTTATTTTAATAAAAGATAAATTACCATAAGTTCCCCGCAGAATATTCCCCCTCCCTTTGAACATACTTATCTCATTTTTCTTGCCACTTTCTGAAGCAGTTTTGAAAGTCTCTTTTCATGAGTGTCTTTAAGACATGATAAAAAATTTGTTTTAATGTAGACATTAATTGTATGTTTTGATCACCCTTCATATTTGCCCAGACAGTACTAATTATACTCCACATTCCTGTCCTTCCAGTTATGTAGCAGATCTTGTTTTTGTAACTTTGCCCTGAAGTTGAAGTAGAAGTAAGGTCCAAGCTAAGCAGGAAACAGAACACAACACATGGAGGTGTGTCTGCAAGGTCCACTGTTTGTTAACTATAAACAAAATGGGCAGACTGTGTTCTTCAGGCTATAATTCAGGCCTTTTGGCAGGGCTTGGAAGTCAGAGTAGCATAGATAACTGATTCCTCCAAATGCATTCCTTTTTTCTTCTTTGTCCTGTAGAAGGTGAACTCTTCCAGACTCAAGAACAGAAGAAATTACTTCCTTCAGCTCCCCTTTCCACAACTGTGATACTTATTAAGGATAATTCTCATGGCTTCTTTCACTAGACCTATGTGTGTTAATTTGTGGAGAATGCACAGGATTCTTCTGTGTATAATGTCATAATATGATTTTAGGTTTAATGGTAATGGTTGTACTCCTACAATTGATTCTTTCTCCCATCCACACAGCTGAGTCTGGACTTTTGGCCTCTCTTAGTTAGCTTTTCATTGCTCCAGCAAAATACCTGAGAATAACAACTCAGAGAAGGAAAAGTTTATTTTGGTTCATGATTTCAGAGGTTTTAGTTCATAGTTAGCTGCTTCTGTTGCTTTTAGGCTTATAATGAGGCAGAAACATCTGAGAATTGCATAGTGGAGGAAAGCTGCTCACATATGGCCTCTGGGAAGTAGAGAGAGCCTACGCTTGCAGGCTCCACCATCTGCTTTTGTTCCATCTGGGTTCCCAGCCCACTGGATGGTGCTACCCACATTCAGTGCAGTTCTCCCCCCAGTTTGCTGTTCACATATGTTTGGAAAGTTTAATACTCTGGAAACAGCCTCATATACACACCCAGAAATGTGCTTTACTAATTCCTTAGGTGTGACTCCCTCCAGTTTAGTTGACAATCAAGATTAATAATCAAAGCCTCTGACAGTCCTTTGTTCTTCCCACTTCCTTACTTCTGAACAAATTTACACACTATTGGCCTTTTCGGAGTGCCGATTTTAAAACATGAGTTCTATTAAACCTCTAAGATGATGGGACATGGATTTTCATTTTCTTCTCCTTGGGGTTTATCTTAGGGGACCCCTATGTCCTGCTCTGCTTGTTTGCAGAGAGCAGGGAATTCTTGTGTTCTGTGGAGGATGCTTGTGGCCTCCCCACACTTCTCATCAATCCCACCTGAGAAAGAGTAAACTTGGGGGATGAGTAAGCAGGTGACAAGGCTCAGCCCCTCTCTGTTAAGTGACTGTACATTTTGAGGATGCTCAAGGTCTTTACTAAGTCATGAGTGAATAGCCTGCTCCGTGGTGGGCCAGTATTTTTTTTTCCAGAATGACCTGGAAACTGACTAGTTGGCAGAAGGAGTAAGCTTCTGTCTGTCCACCTGCTTTCCCTGTACTTCTGGGTTCAGAGGGGGAAAGACCAGTGTTGTTTGCTGCCCCCAGATGCTCTTAAAAGAGATTCTTCACAGACTGGTGCAGGAGTTGGGGATGTGGTGTTCTAGCGCAGCCCTGCTCCCGCGGGTCTGGGTTGCCAGGTCCATAGCCTGTACAGAAGAACCACGTCCACAGGTCCATGTGGACGTGATAGGTACCTGTTCCTGTATCCTTCTCCCTGCACCAGTTGTCACTTGGAGAAGTATGGCTGTGCCAAACACAGTGAAAATTGGAGGTGCCCTGAGCTTTGCTCTGTTTAAGGCCAGAGTATTTCAAGGTCAAAGATAGGGAAGGATTCTAAAATTAAATGTGATACTGTGATGTGGAGCCAGGTATCAGGTGCTTGCTGCTTGGGAGGAGGCTGAGTTTGTACCCTATCATCGCGCTGTGCTTTGCCTGTTTTCATGTTTTAGGAAGCTACTTTCTACCTTGATTTTTTTTTTGAATAATACAACAAAAACCATTGGAGACTTCACACTCTGATCTCTGTGGCTTGAGATGAACAGCAGATGGTTTTGAGATGAGGATATTGCAGCAACCTTGATTTAAGAAAGCTCCCTGCTTGAGCTCCCTACCTGAGGACCTATGCTTACCACACCACACTGGCTCTGTTATACCGGATATGTTTCTGTGCTCCCTATAGCATTTCAGTGAGAAAGTGGGAGTAGGGAGTTATTAAACTACTAAACTCTGGGACCCACAGTAACCACAGAACTTAGGGAAAAACTGATTGCAAACTTTCGTGGGAAGATACCACATGGATTGATAGTGCACAACTCATCAATGAAACCAACTTGGGAAGACAGAGCTCACCTATCTGGACAGGAAGTGACACTACCTAGCTGTCTTTGTCCTTACCCTGAAATAGTCTGTGAATATTCACTGAAAGTGGTTGTTGCCTGTATGATGGGAAATAGGAAATGGAGGCCAGAGGCCCTGAGACCTTGGATCATAGTAACCAGTTAAGCCTCCATTTCATTACTGCAGTGTCCTCTCATGAGCCTAAGGCAGGGTTTCACAGGACACTGCTGACACTGTGCAAAGTATATGTTCATAGTCACTGGGAGCAGACCTACAGGGTACGGAGGGTCAGAGATACCCTGTGGGGACACTGTAGGGGCACCAATACCCGAGGGCAAAGTAGGAACACTTTTGGGGGTTCAAGGAATAATTTGGGCCCATTTTGCCAAGGGTTGATCTTTTGCTAAACAATTTCCAGGGTCTCTGTGTCTGCAGGGGTACCTGTGAGTGCCTGGAGTCCAAAAGGCCCTCAGCCAGGTCAGGGCACTTCTTTGAAAACTTCTTTACAATGGAAGGAGAGTCCTTTGGGGGATGATGCTGTGAGTATGGCACAGTTCCTGGGAACTGGAAGTAGGGCAAACTCAAGGCCTTAGTAAGGTTCCAGAAACCAAGGGTTTGAAGCCAGATATGTGTGTTGAGCCCTAGTTCTACATCTCAGCAGAGGTGACCCAGACAGGTCACTTAATCTCCATAGTCTTCAGATGACTCTTGATTGAAAAGGGATGTTTGGTCATCATCACACCTCACAAGATAGGTTTGCAGGTATAGATGAGATGATGTCACATGTCCTATCCTCCTAGCATCTGTTATGCTAGTGGCTTTCCAGACAGGCCATGGGCCCCACAGCTATATAACTGCATTCTTTTTTTCCCCTGACACATACTCAGATGAGATGAGGCATGTAAAACACTTGTCATAATTCCTGGGTATTGTGGGCTCTGGTTGTCCTACTTTTTGGTGCTGCTGCACTCTACAAGAGAGAGGATCTCTTCCCTTGAAGGTGGACCATCTGGCTCATGCTTTGACTCCATCGCTTGTAGGCTGTGTGACTTTGAGGAGGTTATGTCTCTGCTTCCAGTTTCTTACCTATAGAATGATATATTCACGTAGGTTACAGGGCTGGGGGGCAGTTCAAAGAAGGAATCCACGGCAAGGATTTAGAATAGCACCTGGTGGACAATAGTCAGGATATATGATGTAGCTATTATTGACATCCCTAGCAAGTGCACAGCATATTCATATGAATGGATAATAAGGACAGCAGAGTTTGAGATTATAAGGAGAGTCAAGCTGAAATATCAGACTGTGGAGTCATCTTCCCTTCCTTCCTCAAGCACTTCTCAAGTTTCCCTGCAGTGCTGATAAGAGGTAGTGGCCAGAGCTGAACTGTGTCTGCCAAAAAGTAAGTCCCTTGCTGAAGAGAGAACAGAGGAGAGACTGACTCTGCCCTCCCAGACCCTGAGCCCCATGAGCTGCTGTCTCTTCACCCACCTGTCCTTTAGGGACATAGCAAGGCAGAATGGAGGGAGGACAGAGCTTTATGCAGACCAAACAGAATGCATCTCCTGCCTCCCTTTTACCTGGCTCTGTCTGGGTTTCATGCTCAGGCAGCTAATTTGTCCCTCAACATGCAGCAGATCCTTTTTCCTTTGGCTGCTGTAATGGCAGATGGGCAGGATGGTTTTAATGAATTACTGTTTTCTTTTGGAGATTAAGCTTTCATTATAAATATAATTGCTGACACACAGCCTTCTGGTACTTACATATCACTTGCCAATTAGGGTAATGGACTTAAAAAAGTCCCTTGGAAAGTCCAAATTAAGCCTGTAACTCAGCTTGGGTGCTGGCGAATGAAGTGCTTTGCCAACTGGAAGTAACATGTACCAAGTATGCCTACAATACGCTGGTGCTAAGAGGTCTGGAATATATTCATGACCTTTGAGAAATTAAAATTAGTAGGCAGAAATGCTGTAGCCAGCTCTAAATGGCGTAGCCAGCTCTAAATGCTGTAGCCAGTTCTAGTAGTTTGCAATGTGGTCATTTCAGAGTGTCTGCAATGCCCACCACATTTTTCTTGGGTAACTGCAGGGCAGAAGTCTTTGCTACTTAAGTGTAATGTCAAAAGTATTTATGATAGATTTGAATCTGGTAATGAATATTATGATGTTTCCATCACTTCTTTTAGGGATTAAGGACTTTGGTACTGACATTTGGGACCAGATATTTCTTTGTTGTGGGGCTATCCAGTGTACTGTAGGATGTTTAGCATGATCTATCCTCTACTCAGTAGATACTTGTAAAGTGCCTCAGTTATCACAGAAAAAAGAACCTCTAGACATTGCCAGATGTCCCTAGGGGGATACAAGTGGCTTTGATTGTGAACCATTGTGACTGTGATTCCAGAGCTGGCCCTGGGAATAGCTGAAGAGGATCTGAGAAATGTCAGTAGTCGCCCCTGTAGCACAGTGTGCTGGGAGGGTGGTGGGATAACACTGATCTATTGAGGCAGTCCACAGTTCATTCCACCTGGAAACGAACACTACCAGGGCTCCAGCTGTGTGCCTGGTGCGGTGGTAAGCTCAGCAGCTACATGGGTGGGTGAAACTGACCATGGCTCTCAAAGATGCTTTAAGACATGGTTGCTTTCACTGGTGCTAGAAGTATGTCTCTGTTTCTGTCTCTCTCCTTTCTTCCCCTTCTTCTTCCCCTTCTCCTTTTCCTTTCGCTTCCTCTTCCCTTTCCTCCTTCTCCTCCTTTTTCTTTATTTTGTATACTTTAATTTCAGAACAAACTAAACAAAAAATAAGATCACAACACATAACATCCAACCTTGCTGTCAAATTATGGAGGGGACAGGTCTCAAGGCCCTTGTTACCTGCTTTCAGCATAGGGTAGGAGAAATCACTAGACATCAGTGGAGAGAGCAAAGTAGAACAGAGCCACTCAGGCTGCTGGGGGATCCATGGGATATCTACACAGAGGGCACAGGTTTCCTGTAGTGGGAACTACTAATCAACTTCTTCCACCTGAGATGACCCCGCCCCCGCCCCCGCCCAAAGGCGAGGGATCTCATCAGGAACAGCCGCACTGGGCTCCTCCGCAGTTACCTCATCTTCACTGATGCTCAGGCTCAGCTTGATCATGTGGTAGGTACAGCTGGAGGGGGTCTGGGGGGGGTCCTGCAAGGAGAAGCCGGAAGACAGCTCAGTCTCAAACAGCAGCAGCACCAGGTCCTTGACAGCCCTGTCATTCTTGTCAGCTTCAGCCTTCTGCCACAGGGTATCCACAATGGGGGGGGTCAGGGTTGATCCCCAGGTGCTTCTTGGCCATCATGTAACCCATGGTAGAGTTGTCACGGAGGGCCTGGGCCAAGAAGGCCTCTTTTTAAAGTGGACAAGCTGACCCTACTCCAGAATTGATACTATCTGGCCCTGAACTAGAGAAAAATCTGGGTCCTAGAGGTATTCTATGTGAGGGCAGGGAGCTTATCCTCCTGGATCTGCAGCTTTGGATCTAAAAATGAATTTGTTTGGGGAAAGGACTTGAGAGGTGAGTGATTTGATGAAAACTTGGAAAGAGTCACATTGGTGAAAAGAGAGGGACTCAGCTAGTGATGGGAGAAAAGATGCATCAAAGACATTAGCAGGAGTAGAGTGGATCCAACCTAGTTGGACAGAGATCCAAGGTGGAAAATAGCCATTTGTGTGTGTGTGTGTGTGTGTGTGTAGGGGTGGATAGTGGATGGATAAGGAGTATCAGGCTGAAGGCAGAAGGCCTAGGTTTTTTGATATATTAACTTGGTGGGGGTGGGGCACAGTGACATTCTCTACCTCATGAATTTTTGGTTAGGTTCAAAGAAGATACCCAAATGCAGGCTATTTTTAAGGTTTTTGGGTGGGCAACCTTTTATAACAGAAAATAAATAGAAAATACTTTGCCAGTAGAAAATAAAAGTATCACTGAAATCAGATTTTGGGCAGAGGAGTAATATGATGGGTATAGAGCTCAAGGAAGAATATGCTGGATGAATTGGAGAAGAAGGAGCCAAGAGGGAGGATTGAGAGATCAGGATGGGCAGAGGAGTGTGGTCCAGGTGATCACTCCCCACCCCAGGTCTGGATGGGGACTTTTGGCAATAGAGTATCTGGTCGGAGGAAGCAGAGGTTGACCCAGTTCCATGATTAACTGAATATAGAGACTCTTTCTGCTCGCCAAAATGATGGGAAGTGGGTAGAGTGTCTAAAAGACACAGTGCATTAAACAGACAAAATTGGAAAGTATAAGGAACAAAGAAATAGATATTACTACGCATCCAGGTGAATTAGTAATGTAGCTGGTCCCTCAATATTAGCACTAAGCTTTCTTGTAGCTTAGTTGTAAAGGAAGACCAATGGCTTAGAGCCTAGATGTTTCTTGTATTTGATGGGAAATCCCTTTGAGATGTAATGGAAGAAGAAACCAGTTTTAGGGGGCTCTGAATGTTCTTTAAATCATTATATGAAGGTACAGAGTGTATCTTGAGCTGCAGGTTTTAAAAAAACAAATACCCTTGTTAAAATGGGCAATTCTTACATCGAGCCCCTTTGGAAAAATGGAAGCATATTTTAAAAATTGTATCTCATTTTTCTCAGTGGTGCTGTTTGTTTTTTGAAACTCTTTCTGAGGCTCAGTTGGTACCCATGGTACATGGCAGGCCTGGGCCCTGGTCTCTTGTGGGGTCTTTAAGGGTTACTTGGGTTATAATGCCAATGTAGAGATGTGGTTTGTTGAAGTATATGGAATTTGAATTCTGGGGAAAGAAACTCACATTTTGAGTTGAGGAGACCTCAGTAGGACTGGGAGAAATCTAGGGATGGAGAAAGCATATGATCGATTTCCCTACTCTATATGCCACTGGCTGTTACAAGGGGTCTTATGTTGGGAGTTAATGTTTATGATGAAAAAGGAGCCATCTCATTCTGTATCTTAATATGTTTGTACCTATAAATGGATGTTCTCCAGAGTTATTTACTGACTCTATGACTATAGAGTCATTGAATTAAAAAAAACTGGTTGCTTTCATGGTTCTAGTTTTATTTTATTTTTATAATACTTGGGATTGAACTCAGGGCCTTTGTACAGAGCTACATCCTTATTCCCCTCCCCCCTTTTAAAAATAACATTTTAAAATTTTGAGACAGTTTCAAAAGTTGCACAGGATAGGCTGGAACTTGGAATCCTTCTATCTCAGTCTCCCAGTGTGTTAGGAATACAGGTTTGTGCCACCATGTCTGGAGGATTTTGTTCTTTTGAGTTAAAATTCTTTCCAGTAGGATGATTTGAAAATTAAAAGGCTCAAAGGACAAACTGTGAACAGTCCCTCTTCTAACCCTTGTAACCTGCTTTGTTGGTGTCATCAGTTTCTTTGTGTATCTTTCCAGGGTCTATGTACATGTGAGAAAATGCGTGCATGGGTACAGATGCACATGACAGTGTTCCACTGCATGATAAGATTTTTTTAGCAATTTCCTTTTGAAGCTACCAAATTATAGTCCATTATTGAGAGGATCCATAAACTTTGAAAGGAGTATAAATTATTTATGCTGGCAAGGAAAGAAACAAGTCAAGACAAAACTTGAGTGGTTTCAACTCAGCATAGTAGGTGATGACTATAAATTCAAAAGAAATTGGGGACTGGGACAGCACCTGATTTTGGCAATATGGCCAGGAGTTCAGTTTTTGGTATGTAAAGTTATCTTTCTTGGAGGCAGGAGACAGGGAAGTGTTGGTAATGAGCTTAGGGTGCTTTTGCTGCTGTAGCAGATGGGCACCATAGGGTAGCTGTCTAGAGGGAGGGGACCAGGGAGATGTAAGAGAATCAGGAGGGGGTAGTAGCAATGTAATGAAGGCAGAAGAGTGCTGGGAGAATCAACAGAGAGAGAAAAAAAGAGAGGGATCAGGATGGGAAACTGGGCATGCTTTGGAAAGGATGGATGCTGATTTTTAAAAATCTTTTAAATTAGACATGGTGTTATACCTTATAATTCCAACTACGTGGGAGGCTGAGGAAGGAGGCTGAGGAAAGGAGGATCTTGAGTTCAAGACTTACCTTGGCAGCATGGTGAGGCAAAATAAGGAGGAGCTGGGCATAGTGGTATGCATCTATAATCCTAGCACTCTGGGAAGCCAAGGGAGCAGGAGGTTATGCCAGCATTAGATACATATATATTTATAATTGTTTTCTCTTCCTGTTGAATTGTTTCTTTTACTAACTTGTAGTGATCTTTTTTGTTTCTTCTGATCAGTTTTGGCCTTAAATCCACTTTGTATGAAAATAGGTTAGCTATTTCTGCTTGTTTTGGGGCTCTAGTTGCATGAAGTATTTTTGTTTTCCAAACTTTTACTTTCAGTCTGTGTGTTTCTTTGTAGATGAGGTGTGTCTCTTGCAGGCAACATATGGTTGGATTTTGTACTTTGATAAAATCTGTTAATCTGTGTCTTTTGATTGGGGAGTTAAAACCATTTACATTAATGAAAGACATTTACTGAATTCTGCCATTATGTTATTTTTTAGAGCTGTCTTTTAAAATTTTTTCATTTTAACTACTTTCCAAGTTAGATGTATTCTTTCCTTTGGACTCTTTGGTGCCCTGCTGTCTCTTTCTCAGAATCCTTTGAGCATTTTCTGCAATGCAGGTATGATGGTCGTGAATTTTTAAAAGTTATTTTCTCATGGAAAGTCTATTTCTTCATCAATTTTTGAAGAATAATTTTACAGCACATGGTAGTTTTGGATTGGAAATCATTTTCTTTTAGGACTTGAAAAACTTTGCTCCTAGTCTGTAATATTTGTGTGGAGAAATCTGCTGTTATTCTTATAGGCTTACCTTTTTAAGTTACTTGATTCTCCCCCCAACAGATTTTATTATTTTCTTGGTGTTGAATTATGTGGATTTTATTTTACTATGATATATATGGAATTTCTTTGCTGGCCATGGTTGTTTGGTGTTCTGTGTGCCTTATTTACCTGAATTTTGAGTACTTTTCCTAGATTTGGAAAATTTTCTGCCATGAGTTCAGTGAATATCTTTTGTATATTTTTGCTGCTTTCTTCTAACCTTTAATGCCTATAATTCTTAGGGGTTTTAAAATCATCTAGCAGCTGTTGGATCCAGTTTCCAGGCTGTCTTGTTTTTAAGGTATACTTAGTACACTGTCTTAGTCATTTTCTTGTTGCTAGGGTACAGTACTCACTGCCTGTGACTTAGAAGAAGAGAGGCTTTTTTAGGCTCACATTTTAAACCTGTGGTTCATTGACTTTAAGGCAGGACCGCGTGGCAGAGAGGCATAGAGGAGGAAAAGGTGCTTACATCATGGTAGCCAGGAAGCAGAGGGCCGAGGGTGGAGAAGAAAGGGAGGTCTACCCTCTCAGGGCACACCCACAGTGAACTGCCTCTTCCAACCAGACCCTACCTCCTAATGGCAAGTCACCTTCCAAACATGTGAGGCTTTAGGGATCATTTTAGATTTAAGTCATTACACACATGATCTACTATACCAACCTTTACAAGTTCTGACTGTCTCTTCTGAGAGTGATTATACATGTTACCCATACTTTTAGTTGAATTTTTAATACCCAGGATTTCTCTTTGATTCTTTTTCATAAATTCTTCACAAAAGTGGTCCTTCATATCTTCATTGTTTTCTTTAATTCAGTAAACTTTTTGTGTATTATTTAAGCTTGTTGAACATTTTACTAATACTCCTATTTGTATTCCCTGGGAGCACACTAAATAGCATATGAATTTACTTATTTCTTCTTTGATTTCTTAAAACATTTTAATCATTTAGTTTTTTAGTTCTTTACCTGATATTTCCTCCAGTTGGATGCTTGTGATATCAACTTTTGGAGAATTAAGAGTTTCTGGAGGCATCTTGTTACCTTGTTTCCAAATGTTCCTATTGTTTTTGTGCTGATGGCTGACGATCAGATAGGATAGAAAACCTGTCACATTGCAGACATACTGTAGTTAGTGTATGTCTCTGTAATGTGACCCTAGTTTTCATTATGTTTTGGTGTATATACGGCTATTTCACCTTTCCCACCTAATAGAATCAGCCTACAGGTTATATCAGCATAGGCAGAGCCAATCACGTATGTCTTAAGTTTAAAACTGGTTTTAACAATATTGTGCTTTTTTCAGTAATCCAGAAGACAACAAAATAGTACTAATGATAAGAAGGAGGGAATGTAGAGGGTGATGGAAGAAATAAGGCAGAAAAAAAGGAATAAATAGTTCAGAAATCGGAAGAAGAAAAGAGATAATGGCAACTGAAAGAAAAGTGATAGGACTTTAGTGATATTGTTTTTATATTTTGACTGGAGGGAGAAAAGGAGGAGGCTTTGGGAGGTTATTTACTGGGGCAGGGAAAAGGAAGGAGAGAGAGAGAGAAGAATAACCACAGATCGGGGGAATCTGTAAGAAGATCAGAAGTAATATGCTGATATATGCTTGTGTATGAATCCCCCATATACAGTTTTTGGTAAGAGTTAACGTGACATGCCCATGACAAATATTATCTAATCTAAAGCACTAATGAGTTCTTATTCTCTGTTTCCCATATACAAACATCCCTACACAAACACACGGAGAAAAGGATGTAGGGAGAAAACGAAAACAGTAAAAGAAAATCTACACATACTCAAAATCACAAAGGTAAAGAACCCTCTCAGTCCTTTTTATATTGCAGTCAGAATTCAAGTTCAAGGATGGCGAGATCTTGACATGTAACACTTGTGCGGGACTGAGCTCACTTCTCTATGGTTGTGACTGGGAGGTTGGATGTGTTCATCAGTATTAGAGCTGGTTCCCCTCCAGGGTTTTATTCTCTTGGCTGTCACCGAGTGCTGGGGCTGGGGGATCTGAATGGACCACCAAGCCACCTTTCCTTTCCCTCTGCAGGCAGAGGCTGCACTGCTGTGGGCATGACTGGCAGGTTTTTTTTTTTCTTCCCCCTTGGTCTTATGATTGGAGACCTTTGATTGTCTCAGAGCTGAGAAAGGATACAGTGGGGTTTATCAACTTTCAGTCTTTGACTGGTCTCAAGAAGAACTTCCTAAGTCTGTCATCTGTTTCCTTCGTCTGTCATAATTTCTGCTGCTGCTTATATCTGTTCCCTCCACAGCCCTCCAGATGAGTGTGCCATGCAACACCTTCTCATCCCAATTCTCTGACCACACCTCTCCAAGAGTCTCTATACAGAACAAAAATTTAGTGGCGTTCAGTCCTTAGTGGAGTGGAACTTTACTGCGAGAAATTCACCACCCTCTGAGTGATTCTCTAGCTTGCTGTCATTGGGGAAGGTACTGTCCTACAAATATCCTGCTCCCTGGGCTGCGTCTCCCAGGGGGAAGGGCGTTAGAACAGCTGGGCACTGGACAGTGATTGCTCAGGTGTGTGTGAGTCACGGAAACCCCATAGTCACTGCTGTATTTACTTGGCTGCGTCCTTCTGGGGTTAGGCCCTTTTCCAAGATGGTGTTTGGTGGACCTGGGCTATAAGTAGTACTGGAATCAAGGGACGGCCCTGCTTATCTATCTAAACACTCCTAACACTGGAATTCATCTTGTGGGCTTCTCCTTCAAAGCCCCTCACCCTACAGCCCATTCTAAGTCCCTGAAGATCACTGAGTAACTTGTAAGCACTGCTTCCTCTAGCCCACCAGCTCTCAGGAGCACAGGATGCTTGTTCCTTAACTCCTTATTCTTTTTTCCCCTATGATAACTCTGCATGAGATTTGACCTCCATACTTTTATGTTGCTTATTTTTATATGAAATGTTTTCCTGAACTTTTAAGAGGAGGCTTGGTTTCAGAATTGTTCTATCTTCACTGAGCTTCCCAATCTATTACTTTACTATAGCATTCAGAAACATGACAGATTGCATTCTGAGATTTCTGGGTTGCTTTCTTGTTTCTCACTTTTATTTATCCATCTTTTTCTTGCATGTTATTTTTTTTTCTCCGTTTTGCTTCCACTTGCAGCAGTTTCTCCTTCCCTGAAAATGATCCCTGGGGGTCAGTTTTGAGAATGCACAGGGACTAGACTGCTCCCAGCCATGGGCCTGCTGACTTGCTGGATATTGGATCGGTCAGTTCCCCTCTCAGTTTCAACTGCTAGTCCCAAATTGGCATCTGTCCTTCCCAGTAAACACTTACTAGCTATTTTGGGTTCTTTTGTTCTCAGATCTATCAAATGTCTCGTTTCTTCCCTTCAATTTCTCCTGGACAGACAATAATATCATGCATATCTATGGCTGTTAGTGGTTTGTCCTCACCCACTTAAATTTTAGTGTTTGTGGAATTTATTCTCACCCACTTGTATTTTGACATTTGTCATTTTATTTTAAATGTTGTTTATGGGTTTTTGTTTTGCTGTCTGGTTGCTTTTTAAAGATAGTTTTTAGAAGTTTAAAGAATCTATTTTGAAGCTCATACATAGTTATGAGTAGTATCGTTCATCCATTGCTGTACTCTTATGTAAGGTTTTGGAGATATTCAAGAAGTATCTCACTGAAATTGCCTCCATCTTTATAAATTCTTTACTCATTGGTGATATTTAAAAGGATTTCCTAAAAATTGTTACTTAGGATTCTATTTTCCTACAGATTATAAACTCCCAAGATCATGGTTAGTAGCTTCAAGATATGTTTTCTTTCCTATTATGCAAAAGAGAGGCTGGCTTGAGGACTAGCACAGCAGTTGCAGGAGCATGAGAGATGTGGTTTTTTTCCTCTTGTTGCATGTAATTTTTAGCAAATCCCCTCAGAATCCTGGTTGATTGCCTGAGCTATAGTCATTACATCTGCATTTCAGGCATCAGAGAAGAGGGATGGTTGAAGAAACGTTTTTCCTATCTTCTTAAGAGACTTTGGGAGTTACCCCACAACACTTCTGCTTATTTTTGATTGGCCAGATTTTTAGTCACATAGCTACAAGGGAGCTGCAGAGAAGTCATGGAAATGGATCTTTCTAGCTAGATACATGGCTGCCTGAAGTAAAATTGAGTCTCCTAATGAGAAGAAGGGGCAGAGCAGATATTGGAGGAGGATCCAGAAATGAATAGGTTTTTCTTACTTTGTGCTTGAACTCAAACTTACAGAAAATGAATAAATATGCAGGAAGTTGAAAGGATATTTTGAGTTTGATTTTAATCTTAACATATTTTCTTATTAAATTTATGCTATTCTGCAAATAAAAACAATTTAGTGCTATGTATTGAACTTCTTGAAGATAGCTTGGGGTCCTGATGGCATCTCAGTGTAGGACTTTAGTCTCTTGGAGGCAGCAATGGTGGGAAAGAGAGAGAGAGAGATGACTTTCCTTGTCTCTCCAGCAGTGCTCTCTGTCTCTCCTTATTCCTAACCCTTTAGAAATTTACAGGGTAGATTTCAAGGGTTCTCTAGCTTCTTAACCATTCCTATACAGTTAGGTAACCATCTAGAGCCCTCTGAGTTTGACGTTGAGTTTAAAAAAATCCACAGTGTTCTCATTCTTGTGTGAAGTGTGAAGAGCCATGGCAATCTTAGGTGACTGGAGTAATGAAAACATGCACCTTCTCTTTGGCATTACATATGAATATTAATGCACACATAGCAAATATACATAAATGTATATTTAATTTTTAGTTGTTAAATATGTAAAAATAAATTTACCATTTGGAGGTTATAGTTAGGTAGTGTTAAGTACATTTGAAGGTTATAGTTAGGTAGTGTTAAGTACATTTACATTGTTGTGTAACCAATCTTCAGAATATTTTATCTTGCAAAACTGAAAATTTTCTGTACTCATTACACATCATGGCCCTTCCAGCAGGCCTTGACAACTCCCATTCTATTTTCATTTTTTAAAGTGCTGCCATAAGCAGTGCAGTCTAATTTTTTGGGCTATTTTAGCTACCTTCTATAAGTGATGAAATCATCCAGTACTATATATATCTTTTTGTGATTGGCTTATTTCACTTAGCATATTGTCTTCTTGTTCTATTCTATATTGTTGTGATTGACAGTTTTCTCCTTTAAGGCTGGGTGATAGTCTGTCTTACATATATACCACATTTTCTTATTCCATGTGCCTGTCAGTAGACTTGCTGGTTGCTTCCGCTTTTTACTTATTGTGAATAATGGCTGCCATGAACATGGTATACAAGTGTATCCTTAAAACTTTGCTTTGAATTCTCATTTTTATTTTCCTTTTCTCTCCCCCCTCTCCCATCTATGCCCCCCCCCAGATCATATAGTAATTCTATTTTTAGGCTTTTGAGGAACAATCATGTCTTCCATAGTGGTGGCACCATTTTACACACCAACAGTACATGGGGGGTTTCGGTTTCTCCACTTTCTGACTCCTACTTATTTGTGTTTTGATAGCAGTTCTAATGGGTATGAGGTAAAGTCTCATTGTGGTTTTTATTAGAGTTTATGTCATTATTTTTTGAATCTTTATTAGCTTTAAATCCTAGTGCATTGTTGTGGGATCTCTGAAGATCTGTTCTGGAGCATTGGAGGGTTTCAAGGGGTCCAGATGCGGCCACCTGAACATAATGAATCTCCTGTGCACCACTAGGAAGGCTTAGTTGGACTCTGGTATGGAAACTGAAACCTCATTGTAGTTGTGCTGTGGAGGGAAACTTTCTTTTGCAAAATGAAAATCTTCTATAGGCACAGAGGCTAAATTAATTGCCTTTTCATAAAATCTTTAGAAGAATTGGTAAAAACTTACTTGATTTTTTTAAGGGCATAGAATATTTTGTTGCTTGTTTCAAAATGATTTGCAATTTTCTGAGTGCTAAAAATTAAAAATTATATTTAATTGAAAGAAATGCTAAACTCTGATACTGTAATTACCCCTATCTGGTTTCCTCCTAAATCAAACTGTGATACAACTAATATCCTGCTATCATTTTGGAAGGGAGTGTTTGTCCTGGACCCTCAGTGACAACATCGATGAAGTCTTTTGCTCAGAAACTCTCACAGTCTTCAAAAGAAAATCAGTCATAAGCTGGGCATGGTAGTGCCCAGCACTCGGGAGGCTGAGGTGGGAGGATCACTGTGAGTTTGAGACCAACCTGGGTTACAATGTGAGCTCAAGTCCAGCCTGAACTGCATAGTGAGACCCTGTCTCAAAATAAAACAAAACAAAAAAACCCCCAAAATCATTTTCCCCTAAGCAGACAAGCTATTGCTAATGATACAACAGCTCTAGGCTCTCAGTTTCTTCTTTATTTCTGCTCTTTCGTCATTTTCCTGGGTTGTCTTTAATCTTTTATTTACTTGTTTATTCTCATGATTCCAAAATAGCCCTCCAACCCATGCCTGTTTTTTATGTTTGTGAGGAAGCTGTTGACTATTTTTCTCTTCAACTACTGTTTTGTAAAATTGTGGCCACATAACTAAGTGTGATGGTGCACATCTCTAATTGTAGCATCCTGGAAGGTTGCAGCAGAAGGATCAAGAGTTTGAGACTATTCTGGGCATTTAGCAACTTAGACCCTGTGTCAAGGTAAAAAATAAAAGGCTAGGGATACAGCTCAGTGTGAAGATCCTGGACTGTATTCCGAGTACTGCAGAAAACAAAAACAGTGACAAAATATGTGTAAGTTAAATTTTTACTGTCTTAGTCACTTTTAAATATACAGTTTAATGGTGTTAAGTACATGAATGTCATATAGCCATCCAAACCTGGATCTCATCTTGTAAGACTGAAACTCCATATCTGTGAGGCAACTCCCTTTATCCCCCAGCCTAATGACCATTATCCTAATTTCTGTTTCTGAGAATTTGACTGTTGCAGGCACTTCATGTTTACATATGTATTTAGGTGGAATCATACAGTGTTTGTCTTTTTTCTGACTGGATGATTTCACTTGACATAATGTGCTCAAATTTCATCTATTTTGCCAAGTGTCAGAATTCCTTCCTTTTTAAGGTCAAATAATGTTACATTGTGTGTAATCTTACTTTTTTCTCATTACTGAGACAAAATACCTGACACTCAAAGTTAAAGGGGGAAAAGGTTTATTTAGCTCACAGTTTGTAGAGATTTCAGTCCATGATTAGCTGGCTCCAAGACAGGGTGGCTTGGCAGAGGGACATTGCAGAGGAGAACTAGTTCATAGCAAGCAGAAGAAAGCAAGAGAAAGCAAACAAGGGACTTTAACAATGTATGTCTGCCCCCTTTATCTTACCATGCTATTCAGGACGGGTAGCACTAATACCCTTAATCCTAGTGCCCTTGAGCCTAGCCTTGCACATGAATCAATTCCAGCATCACACACTTGGGATCCAGCCACCTCTGAAAAAGTCCCATCTATGACTGCATGAGGCTTTGGGGGGTATCTAAACACAAACCATAACATAGGTGTGTATCACATTTTGTCTATCCACTGACCAGTGCTTGTTGTGAATGATGTTGCTATAAACATAGGTACGCAAACATTCGAGCCCTTGCTTTCAGTCATTTTGAATATATACTCAGGAATGGAATTGCTGGGTCATGTGATGATTCTGTAACCACTGCTTTGGGAGGAGGAAGGCACAGCTGTATATTACTGCTTTGGAGTTTAGTTCAGTAGATATTAGATTCCTTTGGGGGAGTGGAGCTAGCATGTGGTCTCAGTGACCTGTCAAGCATGTCAGGAGCAACCCAGGCCAGGGGACACCCATTGATATGGTGCCTCATGTCATTTCTTTTCTTTTTTTTTTTTTTTTTAAATATATTTAGGTCCTGCATGTGGGACTCATAGTTTCATTATTTTATTTAATATTAATATCACTCACATGAGGTATTATTATCACCCATGTTGTGTAAAATAGATTACAAAGAATAAGGCAAAATAAGTAACTGGCCCCAAATAATTTTACAAATAAATGGTTGAGAAGTGATCAGGCTTATGAAGAATGATCAAGCATTGACAATTTACTATATCTGTCTGCCAAAGGCAGTATAATTATGTTATTGCCCTTGGAAGAATTTTTTTTTAATTTTATTTAAAGAGGGGGGAAGCAAAACAGAAAAAAGGGTAGAAACAATACAGAATTTCAAAAAAAATAAACAGTAAGAAATCACTATTTGATACATTACATATTGTCTTCTTGGATATAGTTGTTCCAGTTACAAAATTAAAGCATACAAAGTGGACATTCAAACAGTGAGGCTGCAAACAGTTCTATTCACCAAT